>VZQC01003175.1:2137465-2169499 GCA_009823505.1 Rhizomys pruinosus | reverse complement strand
CTCCAGACTCCTGCAGAGTGCGCTACCCACCCCCACTCTCACTGAATCCCACTCCCACCTTCTTCCTTAAATTCTCAAGCCGGATGCCATTCTGTGCTTGGCTCTTTCTTTCCCCTGAGCCTAGCCCCAGCTACCCTGAATTAAACTTTGCTCCGAAGAGCTTAGACCTCGTGGCCTTTCATTCTGGGGGGAGTGTGCCATAACCTTACAGTACCCACACAGTGGCCAACCACTGTCCTCTTTTGACCTCCACAGGCATTGCACAACATGGGTGCATTTACATACATGCAATATACTCACACACATAAAATAAAAATTGTAAAGAAAATATTTTGAACTGTGATGTTTCTATTGAGGGCTATAGGCTGTGAGAATAGGCTTTATGCTGTTGGTCACAGACCATCTTCTAGAAAGGTACAGGGGGAAGTCCCAGAGGCAAGCATCCCCTTGGCCCCTCACTACCTGCATGATCTTGTCAGTCCTATGCTGTGTCTAAGCTTTGGCGTCCTTTGACACAGACTGATGATAATTCTTTATAGGGAAGTTGTAAATTATGGGGATGTTGTAGGTCATAAATTAAATGACATAATATCCATAAACACATTTTATAAACTAAAAAGTTCTGTCCTAATGTGTACTATCATTAAGATTTTAAGAGCTTAGAAATAAAAGGCTCTCAAGGCTAGTAGTGCTGGTGCACACTGCAATGTTCTGTGCTGGCTCTGGACCAGGGTGGAAATGAAGCTCTATGAAGCATAGCATGCCAGCCAACCCTGACATGCAGGGCACAGATGATCACTCAGGCCTCCCATCTGGTTCTAATGATTATTTCAAAGCATCAAGCCTAGCCTGTGTATCTACATAGAAGTTGGCACATTTATACTTTGGTTTATTCCAAAGTTTTAAAAATGATATGGTAGATATTCTAGGGGTCCACACACAGCTGATGAAGCTCTCTCCCTAATTAAAGAAGTCGACAGATGGAAGTAAGCCTCATCACGTTATATCCCTGGCTCACTACTGGATGTGGAACAGGGTCTCGAAACCTGTTCACCAAGGCACAGACAGGACCATTTCTTTGCTGTTCCTCTTGGGGCTGTGTAGGTGCTGGTGTTTTTTAAGTCTGTTTGCTGTGACATCTAGTTCTGCTCTCTCACTGTTCTTCCTAGAGCTTAAGCTAGAAATATATCACTTCTGTTGTCTAGGGGCATGTCATTTCATCCAATTTTACTACTTCAATTGTGTGTGTGTGTGTGTGTGTCTGTCTGTCTGTCTGTCTGTCAGAGATAAGGTCTCTCACTAGCCTCGATTCATCAAGTATGCTAGGCTGGTTGGGCAGTGAACCCCAGGGATTTGCCTGTCTCCGCCTTTCCAGTACTGGGATTAAAAGCATATATACCATGCCCAGCTTTCTTTTAATTTTGGTCCTGAGGATCAAACTTGGATCAGCACTCTTTCAAGGCAAGCACTTTCTCAACCGAGCCATCTCTTCAGTCCTTCTTCTGATTTCTTACACAATTCAGTTCAGCAAGAATTTATTGAGCAGCTATTCCAGGAAACAAGGCTTTTGTCTCCTCTATGAAGATCAGAGCCCAGCTTTGCTCTACATAGGAGCAAACATATTGTCTGATCTCCAAAGTCACCAGTGCCGACTAGCCATTCATTACTGTGGGCCCTTTAGGTTGTAACCTTGTACCCATGGAGCAGGAGTCCAAGATCAAAGTTCCAGCACCACGTGTGTAGGAAGGGCTCCTTGCTCCATAAACTAGGGATTATCTTCCTGTGGTGGAAAAAGTGAACAAGGGTAATATTCAATATAGGGTGAGAAGTGAATGTCCTAAGGAGACCTCCCCTGCAGAGGTGGAACAGGGATACCCTGGAAACAAAGGTGCTCCCTGCATTAAGAGGATGATTGAATGATTGAAATAGATGACTCATAAGTACTTTCTGAGTGCACTCGGAGTAATGAAATTGAGAAAATTCTAGAATATGATGTAAAAATACCAGCTCTGAGACATTGCCCCTGAACTAGCCTAATGTCCCTGGGCAAGTACTTATACCTCTGACACTCTGTTTTCCATATTGGTCTATAAGGTGAGTTCCAGGACAGCTGAGGCTACAGGGAGACCCTGTCTCAAAAAGACCAAAAAAAAAAAGAATAGAAATATTCACCTCCCTGAATTCAAATCCTGGTGCAAAATGCATATATGTATATGTTAAAGCTTAAAGCTTGGCTGGCACATTGTAGGGACTCAGTAAGTCTTCCCCTACATCTATGGTGAGAATTCCCATTTATTTTTTTAAGATAGTGAAGGCTCCATTACAAAAGGGCCAAAGAGTATGCAAAGAACTTAGGTGAAGCCAGAGAGAGTCTAAATGCCATTCAATCCAACTTCCAGGAAGCTCCCTACCTGTTTGCAACTCAGCACCCTCTGGTCCCCTGGCTCTGCCTCACCTCCCCTGGGGGCTGATGTCATCTCCCTAGGGAGCACTGCCCCACCCCCTTCTGGAATGGTAATCAGAATGTGCCCAGCTAGGACTCCAGAAAGGCACACTGGTGTTTCCCACACCACTGCTTTCTGACAGGGGACAAGGTTATGCTCTGGACACCACATTTTATGCCCTAACAAGCACAGGGCTCTGCATTTCTTTATGTCGTAAATCTTCCTCCTTCTTCCTGCAGAAGTAATTGCCATGCATGCATAAAACTGCCTGCTGAAAAGTTTCAGCCCACTTCTCTGCTCCCTTTCCACTGCGTAAGCATTCCTATAGAGATGGCTTTGGTGCAGATGGTCCGTGAGAGGAAATCACTGGCAACTCATCACTGCAGTTCTCCCTGCCAAGACACACAGAAGGTTTATGTTCGACAATGGAAAGGTAAGTATCTTGAACAAGGCAGAGCCTGGGGTAATAAAAACTCCTTTTATTTCATACTCTCTTTCACAGTGGTGGGTTTTAGTCTGAATCTCACCAGACGCTTGACAGGCATAAAAAGCAACAATTTCCTGTCCCCAAAAGTTGCCTTCGGAGCTTGTTGTTTCCTTGAACTGAGCTTGCCTGGGTAAGGGAAAGCTGCTGGTAAAGGAAAGCTGTGGGAGGTCAGAAAGGCATCGTCTGTGCTGCCACCGCCACCAAGAGCAGTAGCTTGGTAGGGCTCCCCCACTCAAAGCCACTTCCTAAAGGCAGGCAGGGAAATGAGCCCTTCCCTAGGGCAAGGCACAGCCATCACACCCACAGGGGCCTGGGGAGTTCACAAAGCTTATTTCTGTTTCTTCTCATTGTGTAGGAAGTGGGCTTTGTCTGTTCTGGCAAATGCAGTTAAATACAGAGATTGGATTATTCAAATACAACAGATTTACTGTGTATAATTTTAAAGATCAAGGAATCCACAGCTTCCTTGTCTGGTCAGGGTACATTCCTCATAGACAATTATCCTGGCTGTGTCCCCATGGCAGAAGTTGAACAAGCTCCTTCAGGCCTCTTTTAAGCTCTTCTTCTATTTATTTATTTATTTATTTATTTATTTATTTATTTTTATTATTATTATTTTTTTTGGTCTTTTTTGAGACAGGGTCTCCTTGTAGTTCTGGCTGTCCTGGAACTCTTTCTTCAGACCAGGCTGGACTTGAACTCACAGAGATCCGCCTGCCTCTGCCTCCCAAGTGCTAGGATTAAAGGCGTGCACCAGCACGCCCAGCTATTTATTTATTTTCTATGTGTATGAATGTACTGTCTGCATGTAGGTTTGTGCACCCGTGTCGTGCAATGCCACGGAGGTCAGAAGAGGGTGTCAGATTCCCCTGGAACTGGAGTTCTCCTGGAATTGGAGTTACAGACGGTTCTCAGCAGCCATGTGGGTGCTGGGGATTGAACCCGGGTCCTCTGCAAGAGCAGTCAGCGCTCTTAACCATTAGGCGATCTCTCCAGCCCTTAAGCTCTTCTTAAAAGAGCAATAATTCCTACTCATAAGGGCTCCCATGACCTAATCATCTCAGAGACATAGTTTCTTCTTTTAAAAAATTATGTATATATTTATGTATCTATTAATGTGTACAGTTGCAGGACATCTTCCACCATTTGATCTATAGCTAGGGCAGGTTAATTGGGAAAGGACCTGGTCAGTCATTACAGTTTATGAAAACAGGTATCATTGGTAGAAGTTTAGATTTTTGACACATTTGATCTATATTTCTCTTGGACTAATTGGACCAGGTGCCTCATTGAACCATTTTGAGAACTTTACATTCTTTTAGTTTACATCTTTGTCAACAGCCAGACATAATGAATAGAAAGCATCCCAGAGCTTTAAGACTTTACAGAATAATAGAACATCTCAGGGTGGTGAAAATACCACAGAGCAATACAACATCTCTGAGCATGCCAGGATTACCTTTCAAGGTATCTACTTAGTAAGTAAAACAAAGGAAACCTTCAAATAGCCTAAGCTTATAAGGACGTTATATAAGCATACAGTTAGTTATAAGAATATAACTTTTTGCTGGGCGTGGTGGCGCATGCCTTTAATCCTAGCACTTGGGAGGCAGAAGCAGGTGGATCTTTGTGAGTTCAAGGTCTACAGAGTGAGTTCCAGGACAGCTGGGGGCTACAGGGAGACTCTGTCTTGAAAAGACAAAAAAAAAAAAAGAATATAACTTTTTCCTTATGACTGTGTCTTGACCCCAATGTCTGAGGTTTGACCCCACAGTCTTTCTGCATTGGCTAGCATTAAAAAATCCAGGCAAAGGAAAGGGAAAGAGGGTTGGCCAAAGAGGGAGAAGGCTTCTTGCTATCCCAGACTATCAGGTTCCAGAAAGCATCAGGGCCTTTTTGTAAACAAAAGTCTTTGTTTGTTTTCTTGCTCAGTTATCAGTTCTCTACACATCTGTTTTCAAAATGATGTGTTGATGAATAAAATACATCATTGCACACAAAAGTCTTATTGGGTATGGAGGGGATAAATAATTCCTTGCTAGGGTAAAAAAAAAACCTCAGAGAATCATATTAGTCTAACAATCTATTGACAAAATGCACAATACCTTTACATGAGTCCATATTGCAAAGATGAAGGCTGCATATCAAGAAACAGTACCAGATAGGAGAAACCTTCCTTTCAGTTGTTGGCCACAGTAGTCCAAGAGACTTCCCAAAATTATATAAGCTATTACCATAGCCCTTGATTGCCTCCCAGAACCTGAAGATAAGACCCTATTGCTGAAGACAGGACATACTTCAGAGACTGGATCTTGAGCAAACCCATTAAAGGAGATCATCAATAGATGGTCCAACATCAGCTTCAAGACCAAATATCCATGTCAATGTCCAGCACAGCATATGGCATTGGTGTAGTACTGGCACTTCTATCTTGTATCAGTGGCTAACCAATTGGACCTAAAGCTTACTCAGTAGAAGGAAACTCATGTGTGCTAACATAGCCAGATGCACACATCTGGAGAGGTCATAGATCTTAGTTCTACAAGGTAGAGACATCCCTAGGCTAAGGTAACATTTTGCTAATGCCAAAAGAAGCATCCCTATATTTACACACAAATATCCAGACACCACTCAGAAAAGAAGCTTCTTTTGCTCCAGATGAAAATAGTACAGAGTCCCACAAATGGATGGACACAGACATGGCCTGTGAATGGCTCATGCCTACGTAACACATCTACGATGCAGCCTCCACAAACAAGACCCAAGCATCATAGAACAAGGAACCAAGAAGACATTAACTATCTCTTAACTCTCATTCAGGAAGCTCCTCCATGCAACAGCAGACCAGGAACCCAAAACAGCCCAAATGGCCAAACTTTGAAGATTAGGAGTCTACAGAGTGTGGTTCCATGGACAGGCTGCCTGTATTCAGCTTCACCCCCCAGGGCTCAGGACTGACTGAAAAATTATGTATGAAACACATAAAAAATTAAATCAATCAATCAATCAATGAATAAATGATTAGAATTCCTTATCATAAACAAAAAAGTTTTACAGGGTTTGAAAGAAAAGATTAATATTTAATGATTTACACAGAGACTGAACTTTGATAACCAGGCTTTTGTAGCCAGTACCTGGGAAGCCACCTCACTGGCCCCAAAGACAGCATTTCTTTTTTTTTTTTAATTTTTTAATTTATTTTTTATGTGTATGAATGTACTGTCTGCATGTAGGTTTGTGCACCTGTGTCATGCAAAGGCTGTGGAGGTCAGAAGAGGGTCTCGGATTCCCCTGGAACTGGAGTTAAAGATGGTTCTCAGCCACGATGTGGGTGCTGGGGATCGAACCTGGGTCCTCTGCAAGAGCAGTCAGCGCTCTTAACCAGTAGGCCATCTCTCCAGCCCCAAGACATCATTTCTTAACACTATCATTTCAGGGGAGGTACCAACTTGTGAACTGGAATGCATGAAGGAAGCAACTGGTCTGTGCAATTGAGCTATAACCCATTCACAAGTGCTGTGTCTGCCTTCCTACACACAAGTTATGTGCTAAAGCACGAACTCATCTTTCATTTCCCTTTCCTTATCTCATTTTCTTCCTCTTCTACCATATAGATATATATATGGATATATATATAGATATAGATATATATAGATATAGATATATAGATATATAGATATATAGATATATAGATATATATATATATATATAGATATATAGATTTGTCTTTTTGAGACAGGGTCTTCCTTTAGTACCAGCTGGCCTGGAACTCGCTATGTAGAGCAGGCTGGCCTTGAACTCACAGAGATCTGCCTGCCCCTGCCTCCCGAGTGCTGGGAATAAAGGCGTGCACCACCACACCTGGATTAAAAATATTTTATTTATCATTATTATTTTCTGTGTACGAGTGCCATTGCTTGCTTGTATCTAAGTGCACCTGTGCAATACCTGTGAAGGTCAGAAGAGGGTGTCAGATCTCCTAGAACTGGAGCTATAGACAGTTGTTAGCCACCATGTGAGTGCTGGGAATTGAATCCTGGTCCTCTGCAAACGTAGCCAGTGCTCTTAAAGCTGAGCCACCTCTCCAGCCCCTGATCTTCCTATTTTTCCTCCCCTTCCTTCTCTTCCTCCTCCTCTTCTTCCCCCTCCTCTTCCTCATTCTCTTCCTCTTCCTTTTTCGCTCCTTTCTTTCTGTCTCTCTCATTCCCTATATCTCTGTCTCTCATACACATAACGTATATACACAGAATAATTTCACAAGGAATTTTATGACTTTCTTGGACCCTCTGGGTCCATTCATGCAAACTGGGGAGATGGGGTTAGTGGGCACCCCCAAAACTTTGATCTATTTTGATTCCAAGCTGGGAACTAACCTCTTCTTTCCTGTAACCTGCTAGGACCAAAATGACACTGTGCTTATGTAGTTGCCTGTCTTGTTTCTGTGACAAAACACCTGACAAAAGCAACTTCCGAGTTTATTTGGCTCACAATTCCGGGCACTGTCCATCCTGACGGCAGGCCCGGCAGCAGGAGTTAGAGGCAGCTGAGAATTCTGGTGCTCAGCTCACTTTTTCCTTCTTGCTTGGTTCAGATCCCCAGCCCTGGGAACAGGCTACACTACCCACATTTAGGTAAGTTTGCCACCTCAGTTAAGCCAGCCTAGAAACTCCCTCACAGATATGCCCCGAGGTTTGTCTTTTCAATAATTCTAGAGTCTAGCCAGACATGGCGGCATCTGCCTTTAATCCCAGTGCTAGGGAGGCAGAACCAGGAGGATCTTTGTGGGTTCCAGGCCAGCCTGGTCTAGATAGTGAGTTCCAGGCCAGCTAGGGCTACAGGAAGACCCTGTCTCAAAAAGACAGAAATAATAATAATAATTATTATTATTATTATTATTAGTCTAGAGTCTGTCAAATTGCCTGTCAGTACTACCCACCACAGTGCTCCTTTCTACATTTCATTTCCTACAGCCACTAACTCAGTTCTGATAGGTGAGAGATCCATGTAGTTCCTCATCAGGTTATGTCCACAGAGCAGAGTGGAGAACTACAACACCCCCAAGAGGGAGCCTCATCCTGAGCTCTCCAAAGCAGAATCCTCAGGAATACAGATTGAGTCAGCCTTGCACCTCCTGGCTCAGAATTCCCTGCAGCCCTCACTGGTCACAGCCATCACAGAATGGGCCACGTACAGGGCCACACTGTCAGCATCCAAAATCCCCTCCAGTGAGTCTTGAGATATTAACCAGGCACCAAGTTAAATTGCCTCTCTAAGATAGGGGCTGTTGGGGTTGGGCAGATAATACTTGCTGCACAAATGTGAGGATCTGAGTTTGGATCCCAAGAACCCAGATAAAGCCAGACAGGTAACACACATTTGTAGTTCCAGTGCCCCTACAGAGAGATAGGCAATGGAGACAGGAAAATCACCCAGAAGTTCATGGGCCAGCTGGGTTGACACACATAGCAGGGATCAAGTAGTTCTGAGACCGATGTAGCTCCAGAGGGAAATAAAGACTTAAGCAGCAACTGGAATACACTGTCAAAAAAAAAAAAATCTACCCATGGCCTAAGAGCTTGTCTGAGGCTAAATTAAAAATGTAAAGGACTTTAATCCCAATAGAGACAGGTAGATCTCTGTGAGATCAAGGCCAGCCTGGTCTGGTGTACAGAGTGAGTTCCAGGTGGGCTGGGGCTTTGGGAAAACCTGTTTTTAAAAAAATATAATGGCCGGGTGTGGTGGTGCACGCCTTTAATCCTAGTACTTGGGAGGCAGAGGCAGGCAGATCTTTGTGAGCTCAAGGCCAGCCTGGTCTACAGAGTGTGTTCCAGGACAGCTGGGGCTACAGGGAGACCCCATATCGAAAAGACCAAAAAAAAATTATATATATATATACACATATATATGTATATATAAAATGGACTGTTAAGAGTGCTGACTGCTCTTGCAGAGGACCCGGGTTCAATCCCTAGCACCCACATGGCGGCTGAGAACCGTCTTTAATTCCAATTCCAGGGGAATCCGATGCCCTCTTCTGACCTCCGCAGCATTGCACGACACAGGTGCACCAACCTACATGCAGACAGTACATTCATACACATAAAAAAATAATAAAATTAAAAAAATATATAATGGACTGTGGCTGGAGAGATGACTCAGCACTAGTTAAGAGCACTGGCTGTTCTTGCAAAAGACCAGGGTTTGAGTCCCAGCACCCTCATGGTGGCTAACAACCATATGAAACTCCAGTTTCAGGGGATCCAATGCCCTCTTCTGTCCTCCATGGGCCGCACTCAAAGTCCACCCCAGTGATGCGCTTCCTCCAGTAAGGCTTCGCCTCCTAGGGATTTTTTGGCTTCCCCAAACAGTGCCAGCAACTGACCAAGTGTTCAAATACTTGAGTCTAGACTCAATTAATTCTTACAGAGTTGAAGAATTAAATGAGACAATGATTTGTGATCCAGGGAAGATGGTAGTTTAGTAACTTTGATCAGTAAAAAAACAAATGGCTACCTCCAAGTCCAGAGCAGGTATTTACTATAATGTTCAGAAAATAACAATGGGGAGATGTCCACCCTCAGGACTTAAACTAGGGAGGGGCACCTGCCACAGACTTGGAGGAATAGGGTTCTCTTCCAGAGAAGATGAGACCAGACTGAAGTCTGCACCAAAGGCTGGGCTTTACCCAGGATGCAGCAACAGATCCATGGAATACTTCACTCCCCTCTCTGATTTAGAAAATAGGACTGAAACGTAATAATAAAGTTGCTCAGTTTGCCTACCAACTGGGGGTGTTAGCATCCACAAATGAGGGAAACCATTTGCCTTTTATTTTCTGGGACTGTGTTACTTCACTAGGCAACTTTATTATTATATTTCATTGTATCTGAAAGCAACTGTGCTATTACAATGTGAATCTATAAATGGGCTCTAGAATTGTCTTACCACTTATACTCACACATTGTAATTACCATATATATATATGGAAGAGATGTAGTCATACTCTAATAAAAAAGAATGTAAAGTTACAGAACTTCATACCTGCATGCAAATTTACTGTTAAAATGTGACTTTCTAAATGTGCTTAGGAATCAACCTACAGTTTATTTTCAGAATTTTTAATTTTGACTTATTGTGGAGTATATATATGCATATTTTGGAATAATATAAAATAAAGTATTGATAGCTTTATAGAATAATTTCAGTATAATCCCTGAGTTATTGAAATATCACAATAATGTATAGTTTACATTGTAAATTGATTATAAAATTTACATTAAATTCTTATAGAACCTTCAAAAATTTACATTAAAACATACATGTAATTTAGAATGTAAAGTTATATTTTTTTTTACCTGCATGCAACTTTACTGTTAAAATGTGAATCCCTAAACATGTTTTGGAATTAACCTATAGTTTATTTTCAGACTTCGTAATTCCGATTTATGTGTGGAGTATATATATATATATATATATATGCATATTTTGGAGTAATATAAAATTAAAGGGAACAAAAAAGAGAGAAAAACCTATTCAAAGAACTGACCAAAACAGTAAACTTCTGCATCCAAAGGAAAAAAAAAAAGACTGAGAAAAAGATGCAAGACAGGACTTAACATGCATGGCAGAATCCATGGGCTCTGGCGGGTGCAGGGGTATGAGGAGGGGCATGGATGGGGGAATGTGTCTAAATTTGATTAAGAAATGTTGTATAAAATGTGCTCAATAAAAAATTAACATACCAAAAAAAAAAGAAAATAGGACTGGTGGTGAGGGGGTCCTTTCAGTACTATAGGACTGGCGGAATAAGGAGGTCTTCACAGACGCAGTGAGCAAGTGCTAGAAACAAAGGGGAGTAACAGAAATCTAAGTAGGTCACACCAGCCAAACTCCTCAGTAGCTTCTTCTCTCCCTGCTGTTAGAGATGAGTGAGAATGGGATCTTGAGAAATCAAAGCTTCCAACAACCTAAGGTGACCTATCAACTGCCAGCAATAAAAACAATAACAAACCTCCATTTTCTTAATCTGAAAGGAAGAGAAAATTCTAATATACAAAATTAGAAATGCTATCTATGGGCTGGAGAGATGGCCTAGCGGTTAAGAGCACCGACTGCTCTTGCAGAGGGCCCAGGTTCGATCCCCAGCACCCACATGGCAGCTGAGAACCGTCTTTAGGTCTGAATAAGGCTGTACAGCATGAGTAGGCTCAAGACTATTTACCGTATGCTTGAAGTAGTTAAGATGTTGACTTATGGGGCTGGAGAGATGGCCTAGAGGTTAAGAGCACCGACTGCTCTTACAGAGGACCCGGGTTCGATCCCTAGCACCCACATGGCGGCCGAGAACCGTCTGAAACTCCAGTTCCAGGAGAACTCCTGGGGAGTATTCCAGGGGAATCCGATACCCTCTTCTGACCTCCGCAGCATTGCACGACACAGGTGCACAAACTTGCATGCAGACAGTACATTCATACACATATATAAATACATTCATACACATATATAAATAAATAAAATTAATTTAAAAAATGTTGACTTACGTCATGCATTTTTACAATTTTACACAAATCTCAGCCCTACTGTCTCCTGTGACTGTTTTAGGGGTTTTCCGGATTTCCATGAATCTCAGGTTTCTATAAAATACATGAAATATGTTATATAATGGGGTTATTATGAAAATTACTTAGAGAGGATTTTGCGTGTTACATAAAAAGCAACACTCAATCCAACCATGAGAAAAGCTTTCACTATCATGCTAAGGAGCTTTGGAGCAAAAACCACTAAAGGGCTTCAAGTTAAAAGATGACAAGGAAGATACATTAAGAAGGTGGCTGGTGTGGCCTCCTGGGAGAAGGTCGAACATGTGGTGAGACCAGGTAGGAAGTGTGGGGTCCAGGTGGATATAGTAGCCATGGATTGCAGCACAGGAGTGGGAGGATAAAGGAACATCCAGGGAGGGAGGACTGAGCACAATGCACTGTGGGTGGCAAGTTAGGAAAGAGAGGCAGGGCTGAGTGACACTCAAGTGAAACCCCCAGGACAAAGGGCATGCTGGGAACACAGTGGGAAGGCTCTCTATGGACTGCGAGAAGATATGGTGGAGCTTATAAAAGATGGACTTCTCAAGTAATACTCCTCTACCAGAAAGAATCTGCTTGGAGACAACCTTTAGCAAAGGACTCTAGGTGAGGAGGGCGGAAAGTTGAACCAGATGACTGCCAAGTCCCCTCTACTGCATGTCTAATTTCCTGTTTACAAAGGAGAAGCCCAGCTGTTATGTGTCTTCCCATTTACTATAGAGTTTGGGAGGATTAAACTATGGCACACTGATTACCAATTGTGTGAGGACACCTGGAATTTTGAGGTCTTTTTAAAAATGGGAGCCTAGCATGGCTTCTCCAAGCAGGAAGAGCACACTTTCACTTTCACAAGAAGGGAACATGGGTGGAGTCAGAGAGCTTTCCTTTGGCCTAATGGATCCCAGCGGTGTTTTGTATTATCTGCTGTTGTCAAGGAGACACTGGTTGTGGATCCTCCCCATCTCAAATTCACAGGGCACATGAAGCCAGAATTTTCAAGAAGTGTGCAGTTGTGTTAGGCTAGGCTGTACAGTCAGATGGATAGTAATTCAAATTCTGACTCTCCCTCTTGAGGAAATCTTGGGCAAATTAATAAACTCCTCTGAGTTGGCTTTCTTATACACAGAGAGGGATGAGCTCTACTCCCTTTCTGGAGTAGCTCATAGCTGTTAACTGACCTAAGGGACCATGCACACACGGTCAGTGAGATGGCTCAGGTAGTAAGGGTGCATGCCACCAAGCCTGACGACCTGAATCAGTCTCTGGGATTTGCATGGTGGAAGGAGAGAACTGACACCAGAAAGTTGTACACACACACACACACACACACACACACACACACACACGCACGCACACACACACACACACACACACACGCGCGCGCGCGCGCACACACACACACACACACAGAGGCACTGAAATAAAATATAGATTTCGCACATAAACGGGGGGCTAAATATTGTGTACCTTCTGTTTTTGTCTTTGGGACTAGTTTTCTTGTTAAGGAAATTACAAAAAGAAAACAGCTACAAGCAAGTTGACCAAATGATAGGAGGACACCTTTCCTTGTTTGCTGGGAAAACGTAAACAGTAGGATTAATGACAGAGGATGCTGAAGAAGTCAGCTTCAGAGAACTCCAAAATGAAGCTTGCAGTGTCGATGGGAACTCAGGTATCCAAGACAGACTTGATTCCTTTCCTAAGAGAGAAGCTGGCAGTTTGTGGAGCACGCACAGAACCTGAGCCATTTAACCCTGGTCTGCAGTTCAACCATAGTGCAGGGCAAAGGCGCATGGAATGGCATCAGGGTCCACCTAGCTCAGCATCAGGGGCTTTTCTTGGAACAGGTGTCCACTGTCCTAAGTCTCCTGGCTAATGGAGCGGCCATTGACCCAGCCCCGCCTCAGCATGGTGGACGTCCTTCATGATTTAACAGGGGTGTTGCCTTAGGCTGCTCGGTTCCCATCTGGCCTCATCCCGAGGTGAGCAAGGTCAACGCCTGGTCCCACCTTTCCCTGGGTCGCTCTCTTTTAGCTGCTCCCTCCTCTTGACACACCTTCATTCTTTCTTTCCCAGGCAAAGGAACTTGAGCCTTACATTGAGGAGATAAGCACTAGCTGCAGAAAGAGCCAATCAAAGGTCAGCCTGGTCTACAGAGTGAGTTCCAGGATAGCCGGGCTACAGGGAGACCCTGTCTCAAAAAGACCAAAAAAAAAAAAAAAAAAAAAGAGCCAATCAATCAAGAAAGTTGTTGACATCATAAATTAGCCAAGTTGGCTTCAAACCCACAGGCTTGACTCTAGTCTGGTGTATATACACTGCTTAAACTAGGCTAAGCAAGAGGCATGCTGTTTTTCTAAGATAATCCCCACCACTCCATCCAGAGCCTCTGAGGGGATGCCAACCAGCAGCTGTAAGGCATCTAGGTTCGAAGGGCGTCAGCAGCTTCAGGCCTCAGGGTCTCACTGGAGGAGGAAGGAGCCACAGCCTGTAGGCCAAGGGGAACCCCAGGAGCCTAGCAGGGACCTTCTGCCATCCTCGAGGCCTCAGCCTGATGGTGAAGCTAGCCAGACGGAAGAGATGGATGGTACCTGGGGCCTCACAGGGGACACGCAAGGTGATCAGAGGCCGGCCCCAACGCCCCCTCCCAATGGCCTCCCCAAGGACCAGCTACCCCAGTGAGGACTTCTCCTTCATGGAGGATACTGGTATCCTCAATAGTGCCATGTATCAGAGCTGTGCCAGCCTAAGACAAGCGTGGGCACCCGGCACCAGCCATCCGGCCTGGAGGTATCCTGGGCTTGTCAGAGATAGCAGACTCAGACGCTTGGCTGTTCCAAGATTCAACAGAACCACAAGCATCTAGGGTGCTGTCTTCAGATGAAGTAGTGGAGGAGCCTCAGAGCCGCCGGACACAGATGTCCTCGGGCACCAAAGGGCTGAAAGTCGACATCTTTCCTGGCCTGAGCCCAAGGACCCTGAAGGCCAAGCTTCCCTCCTGGAACCACTCAGCTGAGGAGGGGGAGGGAACGGAGAGCAAATCAAGCCAGGAGGAGTCCTCTGTCCTGCAAGGTCCCAGGGCTGGGAAAGCCTCCTGCATTACCTCCCAAGCCAGAGAAATCCTCAGGGTCAGAAGGTTCATCACCTAACTGGCTACAAGTCCTGAAGCTCAAGAAGAAGGTCTGAGAAGGGGCCAAGTTGCAGGACATTCTCATCTAGGAGTGCCATTCCTGTGGGGTCCCTGAGTGAGGAGACAGCCAGAGCCCCATCAAGGCTGAGGCTGCAGCTCCCCCCACACACTCCAGGAGCGTCTGGGAGGCACATTTCTGCACTCTGTATCACCTTCCCAACTTCTCCCAGACCTTTCTCTGCAGCCTGGATTCCCTCACTAATAACAGTGGGAGGTCTGGATACTTCCTCCGCTCTCCCCCCTGCCCTGTCTGCTTCCTTTCAGCCTCCCTCGGGTTTTCTTTTGATACCAATTTATAGCATTTTTTATAAAAACCTTTAGATGTTTGTAATGGATGGAGCCCTACCCCCCAAGCCCCAGCCCAGATCTTCCTCTGCCCCTCTAGGTGCCCCGCAGAGACCAATGACATTTTACCACTTGAAGTAACAAACGGGGTTTTTTTGGGGGGGGGGGAATGAGCCAGAGCAGGGTTCAAGTTCCATGTGGACCCGCCCTCGTCTCCTTAGCAGCAGGGTAAGTTCCAGCACCAGCCCACCAGGTGTCCTCCGAGTCACAGAGCTCTGGCTTCCCCTTCCACTGTCCCACTTTGCTGTCCTTTGCTGTGATAAAACCCTGACCAAAATCAACTTGGGGGAGGAAAGGGCTTATTTCATCTTACAAATCCCAGGTCACCATCCATCACTGAAGGACATTAGGGCAGGAACCTGGAGCAGGAACTGGAGTAGAGACTACAGAGGAATGCTGCTTACTAGCTTGCTACCTCTGGTTTGCTGGGCTATTTTTCTTATACGATCCAGGCCCACCTGCCCAGGGGTGGCACTGTTCACAGTGGGCTGGGCCTTCTTTTATCAATTAACAATTAAGAACATGTTTCACAGACATGCCCATAGCCCAGTCTGAGGGAAACAATTCCTCAATTGAGGTTCCCTCTTCCCAGGTGAGTCAAGTTGACAAATATTAACCAGCATACCCACTTAACCATTGTGAGGGCTCTGGTTTCTTAACTGAGCCTCTGTGCTGCAAGGCAGCTTACTGGAGCTCTAGGGAAACCCCTGAGTCCAGTATCAGAGTAAACTTTTCCATTTCGCTGGCATTAGCTTAGTGCCTATGATCCTGGGCTCACAACTGTGAGCAGGTTACACTTCTGGTGCATTCAGGTGTGCACTGCTGGTCTCATATGTAAGAGCTCTGGATTCCTAAGAACAGAAAACCAGCCTGCTGACTCAGGTCTACTGCAGGTGGTAGGGGAACACCCAATGCAGTTACTTGAACAAGGAGCTCCCTTTCTTCTTTTCATGCTCTGGTATAGGCCCAAGTCTATTTTCCCATTTTCTTATTGTATTTGCCATCTTCAGTTTATAATGAATCTGGAGTTATTAAGGAGAGAGGCCGAATCTTTAGCTGTTGGAGCAAAATGAGAGCGGAGCTGCTGCCTTACGGTTAACTACAGAAAACCGCAGCTTGCTCCACAAAGCAGGGTAAACTTCCTTTGAATGTATTCCTGCTATGCTAAGCATAATGAGTTTTCTTTGCAAAAAGATAAGACCTAGTTTTCAAAGTGAGGGAGAACTTAACATACCCTGCCCTTCCAGTGCTGCCGCTTTTCAAACCCAGGGAGCAAAGTCAACTGACTAAAAAAAAAAAAAGACCTCATCTCAAGATCTAAATTTAGCTGTGTGTTAAAGTGTTAAATAAACCACAGGATCAGCCGGGTGTGGTGGCGCACGCCTTTAATCCTAGCACTTGGGAGGCAGAGGCAGGCGGATCTTTGTGAGTTCAAGGCCAGCCTGGTCTACAGAGTGAGTTCCAGGACAGCTGGGACTACAGGGAGACCCTGTCTCGAAAAGACCAAAAAAAAAAAATAAATAAATAAAAATAAAAAATAAAATAAATAAATTAAAAATAAACACAGGATCATAGGATTTTTCATTTCTTTTTACTTTTTTTTTCTTTATGTTGGATTGTCTCTGTGAAGCCAGCTCCCATACACCCTCATCTGAGAGCCTCTGAGAGGCAGGGAGAGAAGCAGAGGTGGCAGATGGCCACAAATCTTGAAGACACGAGTGGCGTGCCCAGCCTAGGGAAGGCTGGGCTATCGGTGGGAACAGAGGGGCTGCTCATTGCTCCCTTCATTATGCTATCAGATCTTGAACAGAAGGGATGTTGTTCACAATGTCATCAAGATTCTTAGCACAGGGACCTAGATGGTCTATGAAGTGAACTCCACCGTAGCCAGGGCTAGCTCGTGAGCCAAACCTGTATCACTGTCCCCTTCCTTAGTGACTTTGAGATGGTTATTGATCAGTAACAGAGATGACCTTTTAAATGAGGAAAACAAGTCTTACAGACAAGCTGTTAAGTGTTCACACTAGGTTATTTGATTCTCCATATCTGCACTGGTTCCTGTGGGTCTGTTCCCCAGTGTAGAATCTGAGGGTAAATGAGGGACACTGTAGATATTTTTTGTCCTGCTTTGTTTTTGAAGAAAAATGTTTGGGAAAACATATATTTCTTTTTTCACCAGAAAAGCAATGTGCTTCCTTCCTTCACCTACCATTTATGGTTGATACTGTAAATACGAACATAAAGAGCAAATCTATTCTGGAGTTGCTGCAGGAAAGATGAGGCAAGACACTGGGAAGTTCAGGAAGTGGTTTGATTAGGCTGCAGCCTGTTCCAGAGGACGTAAGTCTCAAATTCTGGACCCTGAAGACAGAAGTCCTGACATTTTATACCTTGAGTAGTGAATTACAGCACAGGCAAATCACATACCCGGTGGCTAATACCAAAAGTTATAAAAAGTAAGAGGTCTAGTTCTTGAGGGAAAAAGTGTAAAAAGTCCCTGACACAAAGTTTGCCTACAGCCAGTTGTGTCAATGTTTTAACAGCAAAACTGTAGACAGGAGAGAAGAGAGAGAGGAGATAGGAGAGAAGAGGGGAGAAAGGAGAGAGAAGAGAGAGAGGAGAGAGAGGAAAAGAGAGGAGGGAGAGGAGAGGAGAGATAGAGGAGAGGCAAGAGGAGAAAGAGGAAAAGAGAGGAGGGAGAGGAGAGAGGAGAGAGGAGAGATAGAGGAGAGAGAGGAGTGAGAGAGGAAAAGAGAGGAGGGAGAGGAGGGGAGTGGAGAGGAGAGAGGCAAGAGGAGAGAGAGGAGAGAGGAGAGACTAGGGGAGAAAGGAGAGAGAAGAGAGAGAGGAGAGGAGATAGAGGAAAAGAGAGGAGAGAGAGGAGAGGAGAGGAGAGGAGAGGGGAGAAAGAAGGAGAGGAGGAGAGGGGAGAGAGAGGAGAGAGGAGACAGGAGAGAGGAGAAAGAGAGGGAGGAGAGAGGAGAAAGAGGAGAGAGAGGAGAGAGGAGAGAGGAGGAGAGGGGAGAGAGAAGAGGAGAGGAAGAGAGGAGGAGAGGAGATAGGAAGAGAGGAGAGAAGAAGAGAGGAGAGGAGAGAGGAGGAGAGGAAGAGAGGAGGAGAGGAGAAAGGAGAGAGGAAGATAAAGGAGGAGAGAGGAGAGAGGAAGAGAGAGGAGGAGAGAGGAGAGGAGGAGAGAGAGGAGGAGAGAGGAGAGAGGAGAGGAGAGAGGAAGAGAGGAGAGAGGAGAGAGGAGAGAGGAGAGAGGAGGAAATGTGGGAAGGAAGAGGGGTTTACTGATCCAGAGTCAGTGTTGCACTAACAGATTTCCAAGACCCAGATCACTGAAACTTGAAGAAAATGGTCTCTGTGTGGATTATTGAGCTCAGAACACTGTTCACTGTGTTTTCATTCACCCAAAGGGGTGGAGGCTGTGTGGTTATTGAAAACCCAAATTACTGGTGAGAACACTTCCCTGTAGGGCCTGATCAACGCCACGGGGTGCAAACACTCATCAGAGTACTTGGGAGCACTTCTGGCCTAGGTCTCACTGGACAGACATTCCTGATGGGAGAAGTGTGCTATCCCCTTTCCTCTGAAATATTTCTGTGCCAGCCTTTCCCAAGTTTCGGTGGTACTTCAAGGCTTGGGCAAGGAACTCAGTTCTGGGACAGACAAATGGTCACAAGTTGGGAGTGTGCTTCATGGTTCACAGAAGTCTCCAAAGGTGACCAATTCTTTCTTGCTGGAGGACTTTGTAGTTGAGTCTAGATGGAATGAAAGGAAACCAATGCTGAGGGAGACCGTTAGGCCAAGTTACAGTCTTCTTAGAGCATGGACTCAGTGGCATGGCCATGGCACTGGCTGACAGTGTATAGGTTAAGATGTGGAGAGTGCTGCATGCTGCTTGGCAGAGCCTTACATGGAGTTCAGTCTGTTGTCTTTGGCAGAATACGGAAGCTGACCAGGGACGGCTTCTTCAAATTATTTAAAATGATTATTTTTGGTCTTTTTGAGACAGGGTCTCCCTGTAGCCCCAGCTGTCCTGGAACTCTATAGACCAGGCTGGCCTTGAGCTCAGAGAGATCCAGCTACCTCTGCCTTCCAAGTGCTAGGATTAAAGGTGTGCACCATCACGCCCAGCTTAAAATGATTCTTTATAACAAAAGATTTATAAACCATCACAGAAGGTGTGCACCTGCCGTGACAGTTGGTCAATGTCAGCTTCTCAGAAATTAGAATCGCCTGAGTAGGAAGCTTCAACTGGAGAACTGTCCCGAGTGTCCTAAGTGATAACGGGAAGAGCCACCCCAAGTGTGGGCAGTGCTTTCTGGTAGCTGCCCAGATAAAAAGACATGGAAGAAGGAAAATTGTGGGCTCCTGTATACTTGGCCTTCCTGCAGGTTGATCCACCCTACTGCTGTTGCTGCCAACAACAGAGCCATCACTTCTAGGCTTCTACCATTGATCGAGGACCAGCAGCTCTCCTGGAACCCCCAGGTTTTTGGTTCCACCTTGAGACCAGGCTATCTGCCTCTCCAGTGTGAGACAGCTGCTGAGGGACCGTTCTGACTGCGGAGGCCCCTCCCTCAAGGATCAAGGAACAACCACGTTCTTTCAACAAAAGCTGATTTAGTACAATTCTTTGATGTATTTTTTTCATCCTATCAGCTCTGTTCCTCTGGTGAACCCTGACAAATACACACCTACCTAGCCTAAACCCACTAATTACCAGTCGCATTCCCTCCAAGTTACTTCTTTGTGGTAGGGATGGGAGTGCTCTGCGCCACAGTTTAGACGGAGGCATCCGATGGCACTTACCTCTGTGCTGGTATATGTGTTCCCCTATTCTGTTACCCAGTGTGTTGCTGTGGCTAGAGGAAGTGCCAGTGGGTTACGGGGGTACCCTTATGTACCCTCATGCTCCACTGTGGGTTACGGGGGTACCCTTATGTACCCACATGCTCCACTGTGGGTTACAGAGGTACCCTTATGTACCCTCATGCTCCACTGTGGGTTATGGTGGGTACCCTTATGTTCCACTGTGGGTTATGGTGGGTACCCTTATGCTCCACTGTGGGTTATGGTGGGTACCCTTATGCTCCACTGTGGGTTACGGTGGGTACCCTTATGCTCCACTGTGGGTTATGGTGGGTACCCTTATGTTCCACTGTGGGTTACGGTGGGTACCCTTATGTTCCACTGTGGGTTACGGTGGGTACCCTTATGTTCCACTGTGGGTTACGGTGGGTACCCTTATGCTCCACTGTGGGTTACGGTGGGTACCCTTATGCTCCACTGTGGGTTACGGTGGGTACCCTTATGTTCCACTGTGGGTTACGGTGGGTACCCTTATGTTCCACTGTGGGTTACGGTGGGTACCCTTATGTTCCACTGTGGGTTATGGTGGGTACCCTTATGTTCCACTGTGGGTTATGGTGGGTACCCTCATGCTCCACTGTGGATTACGGTGGGTACCCTCATGCTCCACAGTGGGTTATGGTGGGTACCCTTATGTTCCACTGTGGGTTACGGTGGGTACCCTTATGTTCCACTGTGGGTTATGGTGGGTACCCTCATGCTCCACTGTGGATTACGGTGGGTACCCTCATGCTCCACAGTGGGTTATGGTGGGTACCCTTATGTTCCACTGTGGGTTACAGGGGTACCCTTATGTTCCACTGTGGGTTACAGGGATACTCTTATGTTCCACTGTGGGTTACAGGGGTACCCTTATGCTCCACTGTGGGTTGCAGGGGTACCCTTACCTTATGCTCCACTGTGGGTTACGGTGGGTACCCTCATGTTCCACTGTGGCTTATGGTGGGTACCTTTATGTTCCACTGTGGGTTACTGGGGTACCCTTATGTTCCACTGTAGGTTACTGGGGTACCCTTATGTTCCACTGTGGGTTACAGTGGGTACACTTATGCTCCACTGTGGGTTACGGTGAGTACCCTTATTCTCCACTGTGGGTTATGGTGGGTACCCTTATGCTTCACTGTGGGTTACGGTGGGTACCCTTATGCTTCACTGTGGGTTACGGGGGTACCCTTATGCTCCACTGAGGGTTACGGGGGGGTACCCTTATGCTCCACTGTGGGCAATGTCCCTTTTGTGGTTTTATGGATGCCAATGTGTCAAGTTCAATATGCTGATTTTGACAATTATGCTAATCCATTAGCAAACAGTGACTATATCATGTGTAGCACTCACATATGTAGGTAGGAAAATTAGTTTAAGTTTCTCCTATGTACCTGATAGAGCTTCACACACACAACCTCATATAATACTCAACAACTTTGTTAGCTAAATAATGTAACACTTATTTTTAATTTTACTTACTTTTTATATGTATGAATTTACTGTCTGCATGTAGGTCTGTGCACCCGTGCTGTGCAATGCCGCGGAGGTCAGAAGAGGGCGTCGGATTCCCCTGGAACTGGAGTTAAAGACAGTTCTCATTGTGTGGGGATCAAATCCAGGTCCTCTGCAAGAGCAGTCGGCGCTCTTAACTGCTAGGCCATCTCTCCAGCCCCGTAACACTTATTTTTATATGACAGATTTAGAGGGTTTGGGGAGACTGGCTTCTTGACTCAAAGCCATGAGAACTACTCTGAGCCTTGGGCTCAAGGCTGTTCCTCTTCCAGTGTTTGGCAGCTGACCCAGCCACTGGCCACCCTATATATTCTCACACAACAAATCACCCATTCCAATTTTATAAATTATGGCTTTAGATACTATTAGTTATCTTCTGCCTAGTAAAGGAAGTTTAAAAATAAAGGTCAATAGTACAATACACTATGTTAGCAGTCAATATAAGGAAGAAAGCTTAAAGGGCAAGCAGGCCTGTCATTCCAATAAATCTTTATTTCTGATTTGTTGGAAACACTGAGAATGATGAGTCGCTACAAGTGCTGCTTCTGGAAAGGCTTCTGGTGGACGCTCTATCCTGCCAGGAGCAGGACCACAGGCAGGTGCAGTTACAGCCAGCGCTGTGCTGCGCTGAGGGCTGTGCTGAAAGTTCTCAAGGCCCGGTGTGTCTCCCACACAGCCAGGAGGAGAGACCCAGCTTCGGCTTCATGGCCAGCCTCCTGCAGGTGTCTAGCCAGCTCCTCTGCATTCCAGCGTCCTTGCTGGTTGCTGGCTACAAGGTGACCAATGACATGTGGATAGAAGGGGGTGGAAACACACTTCACCAGAAGCCTGGCATCCAGGAGCAGGGAAAGCAGCTCCTGGTCACAATTGGAGTCATCCACCTTCAAGAAATAAGACAGGTAGACATGAGCGAGCATTCACACCCTTCTCCATCTGCCTCCCTGTGCTCTCACATGTAGGCTTCAATGTTGTACACACCCTGCCTGGTTTAAAAGGATTGCTCCAAGAAGGAGCATCTTGGAGGTCAAAGATGGGATGACAGATATGGCTTCCTTTCAGTATAAGGAGAAAATGTACCCAAACCCCTGCCTGAACCATTATTGCTCCAGCAATCATACACGGAGTATCAGAAATCCTGCTCAACACTGCGGGAGCATTACTTCATGGAGCCTTTCTGATTTAGCCTGTGAAATCGGCACTTTGACTTCTTAGCTTTATTCATAAGGAAATTACAGTTCAAGAACTTTGGTTAGCATTGGAGTAAGTCACAGAGCCAAAATCGGAATTTAGGTCAGTCTTGACTTCAAAGTCTGAGCGCTTATCATATTTACCATTTCATTTGCCTTTTCATCACGGGTCTGTATTCTTTAATTCTCTGTTGAATGCAGATCCACATGAAAACCTCTTTTCAGAATAAGAAAACCTTTTTTTCTGCCCTGCTGAGAAGAGAATATGTCCTAAAACCCTACGGACATAAACACGATGACCGGCAATGGGTTTCAACTGTCCTAAAGCCCTACGGACACAAACACGATGACCAGCAATGAGTTTCAACTGTCCTAAAGCCCTATGGACACAAACACGATGACTGGCAATGGGTTTCAATTGTCCCTGTGAAGCACGTTTACAAGCTGGCTTGTTGGCCTCTGTGTAGTCCTTTTCCCTGGTCCTAACTTTTAAGTCTACACATGTTTTTCCACAGCTTTGCCACTGCATTTACACTTTTCTGTTTTGCACTATTTCTCCTACTTTGTGAGGTCATGCCAACACAGCTGGCATGTCAGCAAGCCTCACTGCCATCAGTGCCACTCAACAGCTGGCAGCTCCTGTTCACTAAAGTTAGCAACTGTACCTGTAGGAACCTCAAAAATGAAAAATGTGGCATTTCAAAGCCAGTTAATTAAGTCACTTTTAGACTGACTATACTACAAAGCTATATACAGTTTGCTCTTTCTGCCTGTTCTTGATAGAGATGAGAGGGCACGAAGATTGCTGCTCAAGTACTTAAAAAAAGTTAAGTCTCCATCGCTAGAGTCTCAGCACCATTCACAACCCCACTCTGGCAACCCTTTAAAGCTGTTGCCCAGTCTCCTTGCTCCTGCCTTCGGTCTCCCACACCTGACATATGGCTCTTCAGCGAGCTACGGAGACTCGGCTGTCTCCCTTGCTGAGGCAGGGACATGTAACAGCACTGGGGTTTATGGTTTTTCTATTTCACTATCTGGACCAGCTGACGCTAGTTAAATGGCCAAAGGAACTGACCTCACTAAACTTTGCCACGGTTTTGTAAACTGTACAAGTGTGCAACAAAGACCTCGTCTTGGTGAAGTGATGATTCCATTTATCCATTCGCTGAGTTGCTGCACTGACCTCCTTCCAGGCCTCAGTTCCTGTTCTAGGAACTTGGGGCTGTGTGGCCTCCAAGTGCCCTGCAGTCTGCAGTGTTATACTGTGGACTGCTGCTGTGTTAGTAGACTACTGGTAGGAGTGGCTGATGTCAGCAGGGATGGGTCCCTCTCTGGGTTCCATCTCACCAAGATGAGCGGTGAAAAAAAGAAAAAAGAAAAAAAAAAAAGACCTCGTCTTGTCTTGGCAGTGGACTGACACTCTGGAGAGCTGCACACTGGGACTGCGGCATCTCCGCATCTTGTCTTGGCAGTGGACTGACACTCTGGAGAGCTGCACACTGGGACTGCGGCATCTCCGCATCTTGTCTTGGCAGTGGACTGGCACTCTGGAGAGCTGCACACTGGGACTGCGGCGTCTCCGCATCTTGTCTTGGCAGTGGACTGGCACTCTGGAGAGTGCACACTGGGACTGTGGCGTCTCCGCATCTTGTCTTGGCAGTGGACTGACACTCTGGAGAGCTGCACACTGGGACTGCGGCGTCTCCGCATCTTGTCTTGGCAGTGGACTGGCACTCTGGAGAGCTGCACACTGGGACTGCGGCGTCTCCGCATCTTGTCTTGGCAGTGGACTGGCACTCTGGAGAGTGCACACTGGGACTGTGGCGTCTCCGCATCTTGTCTTGGCAGTGGACTGACACTCTGGAGAGCTGCACACTGGGACTGCGGCGTCTCCGCATCTTGTCTTGGCAGTGGACTGGCACTCTGCAGAGCTGCACACTGGGACTGCAGCGTCTCCGCGTCCTTAGTGTTCTGTCTTTGGCTTCCCATTACACCAACCCTTATTTATTTTGAGGCAGGGTCTCACTGTAGCTCAGGGTGGCCTAAAATTAGAACTTTAGACAGCAACCCTGTCTCAGCCTCCTACATGCTGGTGCTGGGATTACAGGCACAAGTACCATGCCAGGCTTTCATTTTACAAACTCTTAAATGTACCTCTCACCCATGTCTGACCCAGAAAAATATTTAGTTGGTCCCCATTGGGCTTTAGGTTTTGTTTTCTTTGGGCGAGGCTATATAGCATGAAAGCAACTGGTGTAAGAGACTAGCTCTCTGCCCACACCCTGTTGGGCTGCCCATGTGCCCATGAGCTCTGAATGGCTTCTCTGCCATATTCTCCCCTTCCCCTTACACTTGTCAAGCATAAACCTTAATCCCAGGGAGCTGCTGCCGCCTCACCAAATGGCAACCCCTAGAGGAACATTCTCTCTCGGCTTCCACATACCCCGTGTATGGCAGTTCTAGCCTCACTTATAGATGAATGAAGGTTATGTAGGCGTTTCATGGTGGAGGTGCACTAGCGCTTATCTCTGACTAATCTGTTTATTCTGTCACCTTCTAGAATACAGGTTCCTCCAGGGTAAAAATTCCATGTCTTTTGTTCACCCCTGCATCTCCTAAACTCACAATAGTTGGTTACATGCAGTAGCACCCCAAGATTTGTGTACTGAGTATGTGAATGAATCACTCTAGAGGTCATACTGTTTCAGTTTGCAGTTATTTGTATACATACATGCACACGGGGCCTCTGAATTACTTACACTGTATGCTGTTATTCCAGTTTACCCTTAAAAGTAAAAACTCCTTCTACCTCAGCATCCAGGAGAGCACTCTGTTGGCAGGAGGCTGTGGGCAAATGTTTGATAAAATACCTACATGAAAGGCTGAGTCCAGACACTGTGGGGTAATTGTTTCTGTGTTGCCCTGAGTAAGTTTTCAAGGCTGGCTGTTTTTGTTCCTTTTGGTTTAGGGAGATAGTTCCAGCTGGAGAAAGAGACAGTCCTTTAGTCAATGCTGGTTCCTCTTACTCCTTGCTCAGGCCTGACCAATCCTTACACCTGCTTCTGGAAGGAGGGGCCCAGCTTTCCTGGAGCTGACCATGACCTGCCAGGAGTGGGAGAAGCAGCCCAGGCCACTAGCTGTCTGAGAGCTCCTAGAGAAGGACAAAGCCAAGGTCCAGAAGCATTGCAGTGTTTCTCACTTAGAGATCCCCAGGGAAATGTACAGTCAGGACTCTGAGTCACACTGGAGTGAGCAGCAGTTGGTTGGTGACAGGTTTGGGGGGACATTCTGCTCTTACTTCTTACAATCAAGGGCTAGGAAAACAGAGGTAACTGTTTTCATTTTTTTCTCTGACTTTTGGCTTGGGTATGGATCTTTGTAAGAAGTACAAAAGGTTTCACAATTGTTATTTGGTGACACATGCCTTTAATCCCAGCATTAGGGAGGCAGAGGCAGGCAGATCTCTGTGAGTTCAAGGCCATGTCTAAAAATAAAGGACTGGGTAATAATACGGCTTGTTTCCCAGACCTGATGAGCTGAGCTCCATCCTCAAATCCCACAGTAGGAGAGAATGGATTCTGGGGAGCTGTCCTCTGACCTCCACACTGCAGCGTGCCTGCCCTCATACTCACATACACAATGAAAGTAAAGACGGACATAGCTCTTTGGTCGGATCCATTCTAACAATGGCACTTATTAGAGGAATGTAAAGGCCATTAAAGAAATGAATAACCATAGCCCAAGGTCAGAGCCCTCCACATGCCTGTTGTCCACAGCAGGGCACTGAAGCCAGAACACCATTCCCTCTATACTGCCCCACACTCTTAGGCATATGAAATTATGACCACACTTCTGAGCTATGAGCTAACCTTTTAGATTAAGTTTTCATTCTCTCTGTATTTGATGGAAATTTTAGCTAAAGATATAAAAGATCTCTGTTGCCAGCCATACAGGGTCGTTTCTGCTGTCACCACACTCTGATACAATCAGCCTAACCACCTTTTCTTTCTGAAATTAAAAAGCAAAAAGGATGAAATCAGGTACATGCAGGATGGTATCTCTGTAGACAAAGTACTACCTAGGAACTGATCACTGCTAAGTGAGGGAGAGCTGATCTTCTTTAAGGAAGGGATGCCAGACAGGCTGACCAGGCTCCAGTGGACGGACTCATACTGAGGGACATCTGAATACCCAAACTTGATTCGACAGGTCTTAACACATATGACAGAATGCATGAAATCCAATGTGCAGGCCATGGGGGGGGGGTGCAGATAGGGTAGGGGGAGTCTAAAAATGATTAAGATGTATTGTATGAAATGCACAAATTCAATAAAATATATTGAAATAAATATATTTAATAATCACCCCCCCCCAAAGAAACCAAAAGGAAAAGAAAAACATGAAAACTGTTTTTTGGGGGGTTGTTGTTGTTGTTTTTGACTCAGGATCTATGTCACTCTGGATCTATTTAGACCAGGCTGCCTGGTGCTCACAGAGATCTGCCTGCTTCTGCCTCAGGTGATGGGATTAAAGTGGGTACCCTCTGCCCGGCCTATGGAAATTGTTTGAAAACAGCTGGAAGCCATCCAAATGGCAGAATGACTGTACTCCAGCTCTTCCAGGGGCCATTCATTGACTGAGACTTTTTTTTCCACATTGGATCACATGATAGTTATCTTCTCACTATATATTAAGAATTAAATGTTTTTATTCTTAATTTTTTTTTTTTTATTTCTGTATGTATATCAATGTACTGTCTGCATGCAGGTCTGTGCACCCGTGTCGTGCAATGCCGCGGAGGTCAGAAGAGGGTGTCGGATTCCCCTGGAGCTGGAGTTCTCCTGGAATTGGAGTTTCAGACGGCTCTCGGCCGCCATGTGGGTGCTGGGGATCGAACCCGGGTCCTCTGTAAGAGTGGTCGGTGCTCTTAACCGCTAGGCCATCTCTCCAGCCCAATTCTTAATTTTTTAATAGCTGCAAAACAGCTATTAAGGAAGGGTACTCTCAGTTACTTAAATTTCAGATGGTTTTAATTGTTTGAGATTATTGAAATACTACATCAAATGCTTTTGATGCACATATTTTCTTCCTTACTTGAATTTTTCCACAGGATAAATTTTCATGAGGTATTATTAAGGTAACAATTGCTGGATTATATCCTCCCTCAAATTTCACATGGAGTCCTACCCATGCCCACGCCACCCCAGGAGCTCAGGCAGTGATTAGGATTAGAGGAGATAATGGTTAAAGGGTTAGGTGAGGCAGCAGAACGGGCTTTGATCCACTACAAGAGCTGAAGGTGAGGACACACAAGCTGAGAGTTACCCATGTGAGGACCTAGGGAGAGGACAGCCAACTCCAGACAAGACCAATCCAGCCAACGCCCTGCTATCGGACTTCTGGTGTCCCAGAACTGTGAGACAAGAGCTCCGCTGTTGATGTCGGCCCAGGACTCTGCTGTGCTTGCCCCAGCACACGACTGTAGGACATGCGCAGAGTCCAATCTCACTTCTGCTCTCAAGAGTCTGAAGCACACAGGAGGCCAAACTGCCAAGTCATAGCAATGATAGTAGTGTGCAACTGTCAGCTTCTCCATGAAAATCTCAGCAGCAGGATCATTTGTCAATCTTGGGAGTAGGTGATGGTTCCTCATGGCTGCTTTAATCTGAAGTTTTATATTTGCAAAAGTCAATTTCCCCTTATATTTCCTATTACTTTTTATTGCTGTTGTTGATGAGGTCCTCTACTCATTTAGTAGAACTTGGGACATCAGTTTATATGAGAGAGTTCTTCGCGTGACTTCAAAATTAGCCCTGGTTTGAACTATGGACATTTTGTCCTATCATTTGTAATTCTGCTTTGGTTATATTTTGATGTATGAAAATTTTATATTTTTGTATTCTCAGGAAATATTTTGCCTTATGATTAATTACTTTAGCTGCTTTAACATTTAAGCTCTAAGTCTTCAAAGGAGTGTGTGTATTTGCATGTAGAAAATTTTCCAACTTTCAAATATGTTTAAAAAGAGTCTTAGGCTGGGTGTGCAGAGGCTGGCAGATCTCTGTGAGTTAAAGACCCAGCCTGGTGCCTACAAAGTGAGTTCCAGGCCAGCTGGGGCTACAGGGAGACCCTATCTCAAAAAGAGACACACACACAAAAGTCAGGAATTGACTTTGACTTTGATATCTGGCCTTAGAAAGTTACATATCCTTGCCACTGGCATAACTGATGTCCTAAGGGCTTAAGGAGAAGTCTGTTGTTGGGGGGCTTAGTCTCCTTGCCTAATACAAACATGAGCCAAGTCCAAACAGTTAGCTGATTTCTCCCTGACTAAGTGAAACAGAGAGACAGACAGTCTGGTGGTTTGAAAAGAAGACAAGTCTTTCAGGTTAGAGATCAATTTCCAGCCCTAGTTCCTCTGCTAAACAGCTGTATGACCTTCCTAAGAACAATCTATCTGAGTTTTCCACATCAGAAACATATTCTGTCTGTAAGGCCTGAAAATAATGCATGCTGTTAAGTGTCCTGCACAATGCCTGGTGTAGAGTTCAAGCTCAGAAAATAGCGCAGTTATTACAGCTTAACAAAAGGGGAATAAGTGACTTCCTGAAAGGGAAAGACTCGCATTTATCACAGGGTGAGTAAAATGCTCACCACATCTACCAGAGATATTTGTGTGTGTGTGTGTGTGTGTGTGTGTGTGTGTGTGTGTGTCAGTGGTTAGGTTTTGAGAATAAATGGAACTTTGTAAATTTTGGAAAAGAAATCTACTAAAGCACAAAGTACTATTGTCTTCCAAACCATTAAAATATTATCTCCTTAATTCCTCTTTCAACAATAGGTAATGAACCTTTTCTGAATTAACATCTTTGATTTTATGGATCTCCATCAAGCTAAGAGTGATTACAGTGATGAGGTCAGCTGAAATTCCAGCAGCATAATGCTCACAGGGCTTCATTTCAATGCTTTCAAAGAAGATTATTTATTATTATTTCACTGTTTCCTTTAGGGAAAGACATTTGTCTTATTTTTACATATACTATCATTTAGTAAGTTATTAAAATATCAGCCTACACTGGCACAAAAATAAAAGAGCACTACAAGCGTACACTTGAAATAGGAAAGCACCGACAGATGATTTTCTGTGTTCTGTACTTGAGTGTGACATTTGGATTCCATTTTCTTAGCAGACTGTCAACTCTTCTTCTGGCCCGAGCATCTAATCATATACTTTTGAGACCAAATTCAGGCCAAGGTATCTGATTTATGATCTAACAAAGGGTGGGAACCTCTATAAATCCAGCCTGATCCTGTCTGGACATGGCCAAATGCTAGACTTTTGGATCCATTAATGCTCAGATCCAGTGCTCATCTGTCTTGTTTAATTTACTCTGTTGTTTCCTATATCACTCTGTCCTAGAGATAACTCCTTTAAACACAGGAATGAGAATGTCTAATTCATCTTTACAAATGTCCTATAAACACAGGAATGAAAATGTCTAGTTCATCTTTACAAATGTCCTATAAATGTCCTCAGTCTTCACACAGCACTAAGCCAAACATACAGGTGGTTGATATGTCTGTCCACACCAAACAGGCCAACCTGTTCAGAACTGGCTATTCAGAAGGAGATTAGGTTCACCTGGGGAATGAGCCCAGGCCTAGCACTGGAGAGACCTATGAGACTCTGGGAGATGCTGCTGCAGAGCTCCCTTCATCAGGAAGACTGTGCATAGGTAGGAACAGATGATGCTCCGGAAAGGAATAGAACTTTATTAACATTCAGGTTAACATGAAAGGAGTAGACACATCCAAAATTTTGATAAAAAGCTCTCCCAGTCAAAAAAAGGCTGAAAGAATCAATTGTAATAGTTTAAAACTAACTGTGAAAAAACTCCCCGGGTTCCTTGCATCATTTGGGCCACTTAAGCTTAACCTGGGTTTGGGTACAAGAAGTAAGCTAATTAGCACCAAGGTCAACAGCAAAGAAGGACTTTGCAGACATCGAATCAAGTCATAAAGACCCTCACCCAATCTTTCTCCTACCACAGTATAGAAGACAAGAAAGTATGTGAGAGGTAGGGGTAGAGGAGGCAATCCTGAGAGGGGACTTCAGTATGAGACACACTCCCACTAGGGAGAGACTATGGGAAACATAAGCATTAAAGAATACAAAGAAAGAAAGGTCTCTTGGTTTTAAATAAATTTGCCAATCCTTACAGGCTTGTGATGGTTAATCCTGGGTGTCAACTTGACTGGACTAAGGAACAAATAAGAGAAAAAGGATCTTCGGATTGGACCACCTCAACCCAGATGGCCCACCCCAAATGTGGGCGTTACCTTCTGCCAGCAGGCAGTATAAAGGGCCACAGCAGAGGGAGTCCCTTTTCTCCTGCGGCTTGCCTCTCTCTCACTGGTGAGTTTGTCTTGCTGCTGTGATCAACCCTTTGGATCCCAACGTGTACTGAGACTGGCAGATCTCCTGGAATCCACCGGGCCTTAAGCACCAGACTGGGACTACTGAGACATCCAGCCTTGTGGACTGAGCAGTTCCCTGGATTCTCAGCCTCTCCAGTTCGGTGCAGCTACCGTTGGACTACTTGAGCAAATCAATAAATTGTATTAGTTCTATATTCATCCTGTTGCTTCTTTTTCTTTAGAGAACCCTGATTAATACAGATTTTGGTACCAGAAGTGGTTCTAGAGAAACAGAATTGAAAGGATGAATTTCTTTAGTGGGCTTGGTAGTCTCTGGAGCCAGCTCTCCAACCCAATGAAGCCTAGAGTTACTGAAGGCTTTCCTGGTGACATGAAGAGGAATGATAATCCTTGGTGTAGACTATTTGATGTAATTATGAAGATAGATCCATTTGACTCGCCTAACTCACCTGTTGTGAGAAGCAAGGAATTTAGCAACTCTATATATAAAACGTTCGAGAAATTGCGGAAAAATAAGGAAAATAATGATGTTGCCTTGTTGCTCCAAGCATCTCTGGATAAAGTGATAGAGGAAAATAAGGAGCTCAGTGATAAAAAGGACCAGCTCTGGATTCGAAAAACAGTTTAATGGTTTCCAAGTAGTGCTCTAGAAGAGAATCTTCTCTATCTCCAGCAGCCTTCCAATCTTCTGCGCAGAGCTAAAGCGGCAAAGAAAATCAAGCTGGAAGCCCTTATTATATGTTTGGCTGATTTACACGGCAAATTTATTCCCAGCCAAGAAGGGTGTCAGCAGTTAAAGTGAGAGCACTGGTGGGGAAAGAGGTGGAACCCGAAACTGTGGGATGGAGAGTGTGGGAGAACTATGATGAGGATTTTGAACTCTGGGACTCTGAGGGATTTTCATCTGAGAATTAATTTCCCCACCCTCATGAGAGAATCCAACATCCTGCAAGATCCCTCCTCCCCACCCTTGCCTGAGGAAACGAAT
>VZQC01003175.1:2107318-2136807 GCA_009823505.1 Rhizomys pruinosus | reverse complement strand
TAATCCCCCCGCCCCCAGTGGGAGCTAATGGCCCCTCAGGGTGTTCCAAAAAAAAAAACAATTGTTGCCTCTAGACTCATAAGCAGATTGAAGTCTAAGCAACCCCCTAACATGGTGAGATAGAAAGTGTGTCCATGAGGAGGTGCACTTACCACTAAGAAAATTAATGAGTTTGCCCATTCATTCCAGCAGAAGCCTAAGGAATATGTGTTGGAATGGATTTTAAGGTGTGGGTAATGGTGGAAAATATAAATTGGATCATCAGCTGCAGTTCATCGATATGAGCCCACTGAGTAGAGATTCTGGTTTAACATGGAAGATTCAAGCAGTTAAAAAAGTTGTTAAAAGTTTATTTGAATGGTTGTGCTCGATGTATTTATTAAACATGGCCTACAACAGTAGAGTTAGAGATGCCTGTATTCCTTGGCTTAGTATTTGTGAAGGGATTGTGAGGGTCAGGCAGATGGGCATGCTCGAGTGGAGTTGAAGTGTAAAACCACATTCTCCACAATGTGAGGACCCAGAGGACATTCCATTCACTGAATTTATAAGATGGAAAAGTATGAGAGAGACACCAGAAAATTTGAAGAGCTTTGGTTTTGCTCTACTTCTTATGGCAGATCTTACCGTTAGAGAAGTTGTTGCTCGCTTGCACATAAATTGAAATGTACACGTAATAGGTTTAACAGGACCTTAGGGTAGGCATGAGGTGGCAGCACTGAATCCGAAGGCTAGATGAGCTTAGTTACTTGTAATTATCATAATGGGTGGCAAAGGAAAACAATGCCTATAATGGCAGGACCTGAAATGATCTTGGACTTGCTGATCATCAGGTTCCTACATCATACACACTGAGGGATACATAGACGACACCCGACCAGTTCTTTTCGATCTCTACGTAGAAGCTCTACATCAGGAGGCACACTGATCAGCAATAGTGATCCGTCCTTAACAGACTTTCCAAGATCCTGGTATACGTTCCAGTAGTACCGCGACCGTGCTGACATAAGAGTGGCCATTGTTTGAGCGGGTTCTCTAATTCTTATCAATACGGCACAATGAGTTATCATGTTTGACCTCCCCTGTGCCTCCCAAGGACCTGCAGACTATTTACAGTTGTAATCGTACTCATCTGGCGACAAACACGGGCCAGTAATATATCGTCAATCAGCAGCTACGACCAGGCCATACTCTGCACCTGATACATACTTCCGTGGGTTCCACACTCCGATGACAAATAAGCCAAATAATACAATGAAAAAACATCCCCATAGAACCATACTCCTCTATACGCGTTCTCTTTTATCTCTGCAAGCCGAACACGATCATCGGGACGAGAAACCAACACTCGCCAGTCGAGAGTGTCCGATACTTTTCTACATGAACATACCTACATTACCTCAGTTATTGGGGCCTATGGAGGTCAGGATTTTAAATGGAGTTTTGGCTGAAGTCCGACTCACAGTGGGCCAGTGGTCCCAGAACCATCCGTGTTATTTCCCCAGTCCCAGAAGTACATTGGGGATAGATACAATTTAGAATTGGCAGAATCCCCACAACGGTTCCTGACCTGTGAGTGAGTAGGGCTATTATGGTTGGAAAGCCAAATGGAAACCATTGGGTTGCCTCTACCAGGGAAAAATAGTGAACCAAAACCTTTCGTATCCTGGAGGGTATTGCAGAAATGTGCCACCATCGAGGATTTGAAAGATGCAGGGTGGTGATTCCTACCACAATGCCATTTAACTCTCCAATTAGCCTGTCAAAACCCAGATGGATCATGGAGATAACAGTTGACTATCAGAAAACTCAACCAGTAAGGTGACACCAATTTGCAACCGCTGTACCAGATTCGTGTCATTACTTGAGCAGATAATAAGTCTCCTGGTACCTGAGTATGCCTATTGATCTGGCCAATGCTATCTTCTCTAATACCTTTCCATAGAGGACCACCAAAGCATTTGTTTCAGCTGGCAAGGCCACACATACAACCTTTACTGTCTCCTCAAGGGTATGTTAACTCTCTAGCCTTGTGCCATAACTTAGTTAGAAGGGTTCTTGATCGCCTGACTCTTCCAGAAAAATATCACACTGGTCCACTGATATTGATGATGTCTGTTGATTGGACCCAGTGAACAGGCGGTAGCAGCTATAGCTTAGACTTGTTCGGTAAAGCATATGCGACATGAGAGGATGGAAATAAATCCAATTAAATTTCAAGGGCATCTACCTCCTTGAAGTTTCTAGGAGTTCATGCGGTGTGGAGCATCAGGACATTCCTTCTAAGGTAAAAAATAAGTTGCTTGCTACCTGGCCCTCTTCCCCCACAAGAAAGAAGCACAACGTTTAGTGGGCCTTTTTTTATTCTGGAGGCAGCACATTCCTTCATCTGGGTCGTGTTACTACGACCATATATCAGGTGACTCGAAGGCAGCAATTTTGAGTGGGCTTGGAACAGGAAAATAGCTCTTCCACAGGCCAGGCTGCAGTGCAGCTGCTCTCCCTGGGCCATATGATCCAGCAACACCCAATGGTGCTGAGGTATAGTGGCAGATAGAGATGCCTGAGTCTGTGGCAGGCTCCCATAGGGAATCACAGTGGAGGCCCTTTGGATTTTGGAGCAAGGCTCTACCTTCATCTGAAACAACTATTCTCCTTTGAAGAGACAGCTCTTAGCCTGCTCTTGGGCCTTATGGAAACTGAAATTTGACAAAGGGCCACCAAGATCACCATGCGACCTGAGCTGCCACCCATAGCTGGGTGTTATCTGCCCACCAGACCCCTAAAGTAGGACGTGCACAGCAACAGTCCATATCAAATGGAAGTGGTACTTACTGACAGTGGCTCGGCAGGCCCTGAGGGCACAAGCAAAAGCTGCATGAAGAAGTTGCCAAATGCTATGGTTTCCACTCCTGTTAAATGCCTCTCTGTTCTAAGCATGGACCTATGGCTTATGGGGTCTGCCTATGATTGGCTTAGGAAGAGAAGACTAGGGCCCTGGTTTACTGATGGTTTTGCATGCTATGCAGGCACCACCCAGAGGTGGACAGCTGCAGCATTACAGCCTATTTCTGAAAAAACCCTAAAGGACATTGCAAGGAAAGTCTTCACAATGGGCAGAACTTCAGGCAAGCACATGGTTGTGGATTTTGCCTGGAAGGAGAATGGCCAGAGGTTCGATTATAAACCAGATTCATGACTGTAGCCAATGTTCTGGAGATGGTCAGGATTTAAGAGCATGACTGGAAAATGGTGAGAAGACATTTGGGGAAGAAGTAGTGGATAAGAGCTCTTGATGGTCAAAGGATGTGAAGATACTGTGGTTCATGTTAAAGCTCCTCAAAAGGTGATTCCCGCCGAGGATGAGTTTAATAATCAGTAGATTGGATGACTCGTTCTGTGGATAGTCAGCCTCTTCTCCAGCTATCCCTGTTGTTGCGCTCATGGGCCCATGACAAAGTGGTCATGGTGGCAGGATGGAGGTTATGCATTGGCTCGACAGCATGGACTTCACTCAACAAGGCTGTCTGGCTACAGCTGCTGCTCAAGTGCCAGATTTGCCAACAGAGAGACCAACATTGAGCCCCAATATGGTGCTATTCCCCGGTGACCAGCCAGCAACCTGGTGGCAGGTTTGACTACATTGGACCACTTCCACATGGAGGGACAGTGCTTTGTCTTTACAGGAATAGATACTTATTTGGTTATGGGTTTGCCTTTCCTGTACGTAATGCTTCTGCTAAAACTACCATCAGGACTTACAAATGCCCTATCCACGTCATGGTGTTTAATCACAGCATCGCTTCATCCAAGGAAATCACTTCACAGCAAGAAGTGGACAGTGGGCCCATGGTCATGGCATACCACTGGTTCTACCATGTTCCCCACCACCCAGAAGCAGTGGCTTTATAGAAGATGGAATGGCCTCTTGAAGAACACAGTTACAATGCCAATTATGGTAACAATACCCTGGAGGGCTGTGGCACGGTTCTCCAGTGTTAAGTGTTGTCATATTTAGGTTATTAGATACTGAAGGACTAAGTGTTCCTCAAGGACATTACCACCTACTCTAAGATATAATGCTTTGCTATTGCACATGAGACACTTATAACATGTTAGGTGGAATTATGACCTTGCCATTGTTTGCAATTAACATTTAAGCATAACATAAGGAGAGGCTATTTATTGGGTGTCAAGTTGACAAGGGGTGGGCTTGTGATGGTTATTCCTGGGTGTCAACTTGACTGGACTAAGGAACAAATAAGAGAAAAGGATCTTCGGATTGGACCACCTCAACCCGGATGGCCCACCCCAAATGTGGGCATTACCTTCTGCCAGCAGGCAGTATAAAGGGCCATGGCAGAGGGAGCTGGTCCCTTTTTTCCTGCAGCTTGCCTCTCTCTCACTGGTGAGTTTGTCTTGCTGCTGTGATCGACCCTTCAGATCCCAGCGTATACTGAGACTGGCAGATCTCCTGGAATCCACCGGGCCTTCAGCACCAGATTGGGACTACTGAGACATCCAGCCTTGCGGGCTGAGCAGTTCCCTGGATTCTCAGCCTCTCCAGTTCAGCGTGGCTACTGTTGGACTACTTGAGTTCTGTCATGTGAGCAAATCAATAAATTGTATATAGTTATATATTCGTCCTGTTGCTTCTGTTTCTTTAGAGAACCCTGACTAATACAAAGCTCTTAAGGGTTCTCCCTCTAGCTCAGACACTGGTCATTGAATAATCTGCTACCTTCATGGTAAGATGAAATGGGTAGGCACTATATTGATTAGATATGTGAAGGATGCTATGGGAAGAAGGGTTTTTACTAGCAGAGCAACTCCCCAGGGCAGGACTAAAGTTCACATGCACAATGCACAGGCTGCATTTAGGAGGTGCTCTGGTGCCCTGTGCTCTATATAACATGGCACAGTTCCCTAGGGTGTGGGAGTGGCCCATCCTCTGAAGCGTCCTGCCTTAGACTAGGTGAGTGAGCATAAAAAAGAAAATCTGACTGGATGAATTATAGGGCAGCTGTGCTCTAGTCTTCTTCAGTGCTAGCATCATGGTGATTTCTCTGGTTTCATTTCTCTGGAGAGGACTGTCATATAGCACAGGTTTCTTACCGTAGACAGAGCAGAGTGATTGAGTATGCCTTTGAGTGTCAGGGCTGGTTGCTCACTAGTTGTGTGACCTCAGTGTCTCAGAATTTCCAAGTGTGAAACAGGAACAAAGTCTTCCTGGAGGGTTGTTAAGTGAAGGATTATTTAGAAGACAGAATTATTTGTTGTTATATCTGGCAAAGTGGGACTTTAAGATGGTGGTCATCATTAAGGAAGAGATTCTCAATAAGGCCACAGAGGTCAGAAACACTTCCTTCCTAACCCCACGGATTATTTTCACACCAGGAAGTTGGGATACAGGGTAGAGGCAGCAGCAAAAGGAGTTTGAGCAGCAAAAAGGAGAAGAAACCACAGAGAATAGATGTCATCACAAACCTCAAATTGTAAGCTGAGAACATTTTCAGCACACAAAACTAACATAAATGCACAGTGCTGACTTTGATGAAATGAATTTGGAAGACTGAGACCTGAACAGAATACAGCCTATAGATGAGCTGCAAACCACCAGCAGGAGCAGCCTTCTTGGGGAGACAGTGTTGAAGGCAAACTCTCCACCTCACCAAGATGGACAGAGATGTCATCCAGCAGACTATACCACACAAGGCTTTAACTAGTCATCAGACAATCTCTCTCTTTTTTTTTTTTTAGACAATCTCTTTTCAAGAAAGAACTTTCTCTTTCCTAGCCAGGAAAGAGGCTGCTGGCCATCTGAAGATGGCTACATGCCAAAGACCTGCTGTTCCAGAAAAACTCAGGAGTGAGTCCTGCATTGGAGAAAAGGGTGGTACAACCTCTATATCAGCACTTAAGCATCTACCTTATAACTGCAAGTACCTATAAAGCTGTTGACATCTGATAATGAACAGTGAAATAATACATGCTATCAGCAAACAAGTGGGGTGTTTCTTCCACTCAGATCTGCACACTGTGCTGGATCAATTGCTACCAGAAAGTCCCTTCGCCAGATGCTGTTTCTTTAGTGTCAATAGAAACTACCATCAACAATCAGTAAGGGGAAAACTAAAGTTAGTGATGAAGTCTAGCCCTCACCGATGGACAGAATGAGTAACAAAATAAAAACAAAAAGGGAAGCGTGGGTTTCAGATTTTCACTATGCCACCAAGAAGGATTTAAAAATAGAAGTATGTAATAATGGCCACTGAAACTCTTCTCTTGGGAAAGTATAACATGACCCTTTACCACTATTGGGTGAGCAATGATGAATTATAGTAATTTCATATTTCATTTATATAGTATTCTTGAAATGACAAAATTACATAGATGAAGAACAGATTAGTAGTTGCCAAGAGTTACGTGGGAAGCAGGGCAGGTGAAGTCAGCTGAGGCTATAAAGGTCCCTGTCATGGAGCTGTTTGGATCATGACCACAGTGCTTGACCCAGGAATCTACCTTCCACTGTGTCACAGAACCAGACATATAAAAGTGTGGAAAACTGGTGAAATCTGAAATAAGGTTAGTAGGCTAAGTCAAAGCTGACAGTCCTGGTTATAATATACAGCATCTATGCAGGATTTGCATTGGGGGAAACTGGGTGACAAGTATAAGAGATTTTACTACTTATTTTCTATAACTGAAGGTGAAATTTATTAAAAAGTGGTAACATCTATTAAACTGTAGCTTTTGAGAAGATTCAAAATGTCTGAAGATACTGTGCATTTAGTGACATACATTTAAGAGACAGACTATCCTTACAGGAACACTCACTTTAGTGTAGCCAAGTTATAGTTAAATCTCATCAAATTCCTAAAAGTGAGGGTCTGCATAGTAGTAACCAAGGCATTTACACAGTCTAGACTTGTGGCTTTGAGTTTTATGCCTGATGGCACAGAGGGTTGGTGCTGGTCTCACAATCCCAGACAAACTACCCAGTTTGCAGTTTTAGAGCTAGAGTGTCAGTATGATGCAGCATATCACATGTTCAGGAAGTTGTATAGAGGCCACTAGAGCCATTTAGTACTCATTTAGTTTCTTACTCTGATAGTGTGCAGGGGAGGCATGTGTAGGTTAGTTGGCAGTTTGGGATTCCTGCTGTAGCTGCAGTTCTGACAGATGTGCTTGACAGAAGGAATTTTTACACTGAAAGCTGATCCACTGGCCTATGGAATCTTAACAGGAGTGAAACAGGATGAGGAAGGGAGGCTGGAGATAACCCATTACTGCATTGTTCTCTGAGAGGCCCTGGAGAGAATCCTTGAGCAGGGTCTAATGCTGCCCACACTAGTAGAATGGGGGGGGGGGAGTGGACTCAGAAATCACAGCACAATTTTGTTCAGATAGCTCTTCTTTGGAGTTACAAGAAAAAAAAAAAGATAAAGAAAAAGACCTCACTAAATTCTCAATTTTCTATGATGTTCTAAAGACATGAAACTTTCATGTCTGCAGAAATAGGGGGCTCCAAACAGATGAATGCCTGGCTACCTCAGTCTGGCTTCCCAATGGCCCCATCCAGGACCTGGTCGTGTGGGATAACCTTTGCAGATGTTCTTGGAGTATTTAAAAAATGTAGCTAGGCGTGGTGCGCATGCCTTTAATCCTAGCACTTGGGAAGCAGAGGCAGGCGGATCTTTGTGAGTTCAAGGCCAGCCTGGTCTACAGAGTGAGTTCCAGGACAGCCCGGGCTACAGGGAGACCCTGTCTTGAAAAGACAAAAAAAAAAAACAAAAAAAATGTAGCTGAGATGAAAGGCGTCACAGCTTTCTCATTTTGTTCACAATGACTGTTCCTAAATCTGATCTATCTTTGTCATGTATCTTTTCATATCTTTGTCATGTATCTTTTCATATCTTTGTCATATATCTTTTCGTATCTTTGTCATGTATCTTTTCGTATCTTTGTCATGTATCTTTTCGTATCTTTGTCATGTATCTTTTCGTCCATCTCTTTGCTGTCTTCACAGGTAGCATAGCAGGCCTCTGCTCTAGGACTCTCCTTCACTCTCTGGTCCTCAGAAGACAATCTGTTACATTTTTTTTTAAAAAAATAGGTAGAGAGCACGTACAGTAAAATTATACCAATGTACCCATGAGTCTGTATCTAGTGGGTATGGGAATGTGCACACTATTCAAAGAAGGATGTCTGTACAGAAGGGTTTTGGGAAGGATCATATAACATGAGTTCATTAAAACACAGCCCTGAGCTATCTAATCATAAACTTCACATCTTAAAAAGGGAAGAGAAAGTGTCTTTCCTTGGTCAGGCCATTAGAATAAGACAACCAGCTTTGAGGGAGGAACCTCCAAATTCAACTGCAGCACATTTGTCTTTGAGCCAAGCAGTTGTTTCAGCTGTGGCTCCGGTGCCCAAGGACATGGGCTCTGGACTTCGGATGACTCCTGCAGCGAGCTCTGCGGGAAACCACTTCTCACTGCTCATGAGCAGCTACCCAGAGATGGAAGCCTGCCTGAAGCTAAGGTTCAATTTCCCTAGACCCAATTTCCAAGTAGCAAGGAGCCTGGGCTGCTCCATGAGACTGATATGCTGCCTCTCTGGGAAAACTTTTGTAACATGTTTGTACCCTCAGTGCCTAAACAGAAGCTGGTAAACACTTGTAAAAGCAGTAAATGTGTAGTGCTTGGACAGACCAGAGATAACAACTACAGTCAGAGAAGAGTGCATATAAAGTGGCTCTGAATGAATTATGGATACTGTTAACAAGGATCAAACACTAATTTGCTGTTTGAATAAGAATAAATTCCACTGGCGTACCTGGGCAACAGCTGAGATTTGCTGCAGGGCCATGGCCTGTAGAGTCTCGTCTTGGCTCTCGAGGAGCAGCTTCAGGGATGGGAGCAGCAGGGAGTGGTGAAGCAGCAGGAGGCTCAGCTCCCTCACACTCTGCAACCAGAGACAAGGTGAGCCCAATCCATGAAACCCATGGCAACCCGTGCTGCATCTTCCAGATGCACCTTTCCACCCCTTTGCTGTCAGGGTATGTGTGAAGCACACAGGACCACACTGCACACAGAGTTGGGGCCCACACCTTTCCCTTCCTGGTAAGCTCTGACCATCTTTGTAAGCAGTCAGGTGTCCATGGACAACATTGCTTTCAGTGCCTGGTCATAATCACTGTGGGGATCTAGTGCTATAGTCTATTTTCTCTAATTCTTGGAGCCTTGTTTTCCCTACAAGAAAGATGGAAGGTTTTTCAATTTTTGTTGTATATGACTAAGAACCAATGATAATATAAATGTACAGTGATCATATGGCAGAGGCTTGATAACAGCTGTTATCAACTGTTGACAATGCTAATATCTAGTTCTTATCTTTTGAAACAAAAGACATCAGCACATAAAATATTTTTAAAACATGTTTAAAATTCTAATGTTAAAGTAAATTAAATCTTTGATATATTTAAGGTATTTCATTGTCATGAAAACCATCTGTGGTCCAGAACAATAAAAATGTGGTTCACCACAGGTGTACCCGAATTTCATTCTCAGCTTTTTATTACACTGGCTGCGTCTTCAGTAGAGAACAGGACTTTGAATAAGGCAACAAATGGAAATCCTTTACAACAAAATAACTGAAGCTATACAACAAAAGCATACAACACAACAACAACAATAACAACAACAACAACAACAACAACAAACAACCCTGAAAGCTGTTTTACACTACTGACCTTGCTACCTTTGTGTCCTGACTTAAGCTGTGACCCAAAGAACAGAACACTGGTATCAAACAGCAAACAATAACTGTAACACCATTATACTAAAGCAAGACTGTTTTGGAAAAAGAATCAAAGATCACTGCCCTCCACAGGGCTGATCTTTCTATTGTGGTGTTCAAACAGTAGATTAGGGAAGAAAAATTCAACATTCAAATATAGGGCATTTTCAGAATTCCTGTCCATTATTCTAAAGCACAGATGAACTAGGATGACACAAAGAAGCTACAGGTAAAGCTGGGCTGAAGTCCACATTGGTATTCTCTCATGGTTATTTCCCCTTCACCTAGCATCAGTGAGGCCTTTGATTTCAGAACAGACATCTGTCTGTGCTGTGCAACCTGCTGCCAAGATGACCCCTGTAGCAGGGGGCAGACTGTAAAACGTGTACTGCTAGTGGTATGGGTTCTAATTCAGAAAAGCACTAGGTGTACCTTGGAAAAGACCCCTCACAGTGCTCTCAACAAATGTCAGGGCCAAGAAGAAATGCTAACTTTCCACCTAATGATGAAACCTGCAGAAAATATTCGAGAGAATGAACCAAACTGCCAAAGATGACCATCTCCTGGCTGCCACGTGCCAACCGGCTTGCCTGTGGTCTCCTCCTTTTGTCTTTCAGCAGCACTCCCCAGCAACACCCCACAAGGAGCACTGTCCATGAGCCTTTCATCCCACTGGAGCTGTTCTGAATCAGTGTTGGCCAATACTGCAGCCACAAGTCTAGAATCAGTGTAGATGTGTTACCTCGCCTGAGGATTTGCACTTTTAATTTTGCTTGTGTTGTAATTTTACTGTCTAGACAGAACAGCTGCTGCATGGATTCTTTCAATACCTTCATATCTTTGCACATGGGTGACCTCTGCTCTTTCTCTTTAAGACCTAGCTTTAAAAAAAAGGTGCTAGGCGTGGTGGCACATGCCTTTAATCCCAGCAGAGACAGGTGGATTTCTGTGAGTTCCAGGCCAGCCTGGTCTACATAGTGAGTTCCAGGACAGCTGAGGCTACAGGGAGACCCTGTCTCAAAAAGACAAAAAAAAAAAAAAAAAAAAAGGCATAGGGACTTAAGGACTCACGGTGGTGCATCCCTGTAATGCCAGCTCTGGGCTTCTCAGGGACAGAAGGGTACCTAGGATTTTCTGGCTGAGCAGTCCAGCTTTATCAGTCATTCCAGGATCACTGAGTCCTTGTTTCAAAAACCAAGGGGGAGAAGCTACTAAGGAAGACACCTGAGGCCAGCGTTCACACATAACACACCACACCCTGATCTCATCTGGGCAGGAACCTCTGTTGGTCCAGCTTAGCCCTCTTTCTCTGTCCTCATCATATTTTCTATTTTGACAACTTTTGCTCTGTATGACTGTAATTTGTAATTATCCATCTATCTGCCTCTATTGAGGGTGACTATTTTTCCTTCTCTGTATTCCAAAGAAACTTGGCACATATCATACATAAAGATATTTGTATGAGTTCTCTTAACACTCAGGTTGCTACTTAATAAGATATCAGCAACTGTGGGGCGTGGTGGTACACACCTTTAATCCTAGCACTCTGGAGGCAGAGGCAGGCAAATCTCTATGAGTTCAAGGCCTGCCTGGTCTACACAGCAAGTTCCAGGCCAGCTGAGACTAAAGGGAGACCCTGTCCAAAAAGACAAAAAAAAAAAAAAAAAAAAAAAAAACAATGCTCATCTTCTACTGCATTTGTATTGCAAGTGAGGAACATTTATCAGGAGATTTACAAAGGGATTCGCAGAACTGCAACCAGGACAAAGCAACAGAGAGAAACACAAAATACCACTTTCACCACCTTCACAGTTCAAACTTATCAGGCAGAATAATACCACATGAGAGTGGCCTGGGCTCTGAGACAAGCCTCAGCATGGACTTTGTTCTCCTTGTGGTTTGTGTTTTATGGTTATGCACCAGGCTGTGTTCCCTGTGGCCTGCTGTTTTAGGGAAGCCAGACCAGTCCACCAACTCTTTCTGTCTCCCCAGTCCTCAGCTGGATTGGGGGATCAATGTCACAAGATGTTGACACTGAAGAGTGAGCATGAGTACCAGATGTGCAGAGCTTGTTTTGCAGCAGGTCCTGAATGGTACAGGGAAGACCGTGACAGCCCTTGGTACTGCAGGTCCCACTCAGCTGGGTGAGTGGTAAGGTTAAAGCAAACAATGTATGAGAAAACCCAGGGCTACCGAGGGTTATTAACAAGATTACCAGCTGCCAGATGATGACTAATATTTTTCAACCAACAGTCAACAGGACACAGGTCACGTCTAACATTTGGTCCTCACTGGACAATGCTCCATCTTAGCTTGCATGAGGGCAAGGGTCTTGAATGCACACCATTTGCATACACTTACTGTGCTGCAGATGAAACTGTACTGAGCTCGCTCTATGCAGACCTAAATCTCATCCTGCCAGGATCATACTTGCCAGGTATCCTGTGATCCAGCAGAGCAGACCAGAGCATGGGCAATCAAGTACCTGATACCAGCAGACCATAGAACACAGGTCACATCACACTCCACTGGAGTAAGGTGATACTATTTTTAGAATAATTTTGTCATTCCAGTGGTTGGAAGAATTCTTTAAATGAATGGAGCATTTTAAAGTTCAATAAAAAACACTTGCTATTCTTAAATTTGGAAAACAATTCATTTAATGTATATTCATAATAAGAATAGTTCTCGAGTGATTACAATGAGAATTCAATGTATCAGATTTATACTTTTATTTTCAAATCTATTTCCTATCCAGAAGAAACTCAAAATTAATGAATCAGTTTAATGCCATTATCCAAATGCTTAAACTGAAGACATACAAATTGCCCAAACAGTATATTGCTGCTGAGGTAGGATCTACAGCATGGAACTTTAACAATATACACAATGTTTATATGTTTTATATACAACAAATACTTTTGTCACAGTCAAATATGGTATCAAAGAGAACAGAGGTCAATATGGAAGTGGCCAAGTTTCTGCTTGATGTTGCAGAGAATAACTATTGTGGCTACACAATTTCATTATGATGATGTCAAGAAGAACCTAAGAATTGGAGTGGTTGCTTGGTTACCAGGGGACGGGACTGCTAACGCTTACTACTGCTCCACAACTGGCCTGGTTCTGAGAAAGACATCTGAGCTCCTGGGTTCTCTGGGAACATCAACTTGGGTTGGCCATAAAACAGCTTCTAGGGGGAACTGAACTGGGCCACTTCCTGGGATTCATAAAGAAAATACTGTTTCAGAGCTCTAGCAAAAAGAAAACTCTTTTAAGGCATTGTTTCAACATTGTTTCTCTTCATTTGATCCATTACAAATTATGGGCCTTTACCAGTAATGGCTTAATGTTCAAGTAGTTACTGCAGCTGCTCAGAACAGAGGACCATGATAAGAACGAGGATCTCGCAGGAAAGCCACTCAGACACCCACTCACCTCTACAGGCAGCATCTGCGTGCTGTCATAGAGAGCGCGGCAGACCTTCAACACCTCATTCCCGAGTTCCTCCTTGTTCTCTGCTGTACATCTGGTCAGCATCACAGTTGCCAGTCTCACCCACGGATTGTTGGCTATGCTATTTCTCATAGAAAATATGTGTTGGAAATGATTAAAGCTCTCACAACTGTGATCAAGGAATAAAATGTTTATGGTGAATTACACTCAGAGTCTCTATCATGTGTTCCTTTAGGTCTATCTTGTAGAAGAGATAACATGGAGAAAAGACAACAATCCATGTGGCATGGATAGGCAGCTGGCAGTCAAGAGCCCAGGAGCAATGCGCCTGCTGAAAGAGCTCCAGCTCTGAAACCACAGACCCAGGCTCACAATGTGACCCCACAGCAGAACTGCCAAATACCAGAATCCATAAGTTCTCTCTATTCCACATGAGCCCGAGACTCTGGAACCTGCATTTAGCAGGCAACTGTAGGCACTGAGACAACTCTAGCAAGATCCTTGAGAACTGCAGAGTGCTGTCACAGAGGCCCCGATAGTCTTATTAGATGAGCAAGCCTACACTGCAGCTCAAATACTGCAGGAATGACAGTCAAGCATGGTGGCATTTTCTGGGGAGTGGGGTTGGGAATAGGAGAGGGGGAGACAAGGATTACTAGTTCAAGGCCAGTCTGGGCTATACAGCCAGACTTGGTCATCTATCTTCCTTCCTTCCTTCCTTCCTTCCTTCCTTCCTTCCTTCCTTCCTTCCTTCCTTCCTTCCTTCCTTCTCCTTCTCCTCCTTCTCCTCCTCCTCCTCCTCTTCCTCTTCCTCCTCCTCCTCCTCCTCCTCCTTCCCTCCACTATACCACCACCACCACCACCACCACCACCACCACCCAAACCAAACAGGAGGATGGGAGGATAGGGAGGAGTGTAGTGAAATGCTATCTTCTGGACATGATATGGTGAATGCAATCAAGAATTCAGTAGCTGTAATTACCTGTGCAAGATGTATAAAAGATCAAATCAGCCAAAATCCCAGCAGATGGGGTAAATGCTCTCCAGGCCCCACCTCATACCAAGGAGCTATTGGAAGGTAATAGTTGTTGAGACTCCTTCTTTACAGAGCATATGCCTGGTGGGTTTCCCGTGCTCCAGTGGGTGGCCTCAAACCCATGCACATATGGGTGGCACTAACAGGACTTAGTGGATTATTATAAAAAAGGACATGAAATTGGCAGAGGCCATGATGGGGTGCATGGAAGAAGTTGGGGGGGGTTAGGAGCGGATACGATAATGTTTCATTGTATATGTGTATGAAATTCTCCAAAATAACACTATAGTACATGATAAGTACTTAGCTAAGGTCAAAAGACATTAAATTTGCACAGGAATGTACAGGAAGAATGTACAGGAAAAAACAGTATAAAATACAGTTTGGTAGTAATCAAGGTTTCAGAATGTTTGGAACACAGGAAGGAAGGGAATATCAAAAACCTTGATATATGTGTAAGAACACACATACACAAACTCGTGCACATGCATGCACACACATGCACATACTTGCCTACAGATTGCATATACACATGTGTGCATATTCTTTCATTGGCTCTTTGGAGATGCCACATTTTCAGAACTGACATCCAGACAGAGCAACTCTAAGTAGGCTAAGTTTATTGTAATACTTACACACATTTACTTTTCATAGGTGGCCAAGCTTGCAAGAGCAAAATCAAGTGCTGAAATTCAGCTGCCTGGTGACTAGACTCCAGAAGCTCCGTGAACAGAGAGTAGCGGCTCTCTTCATTCTCGATGTCAGCTACCTCCACCTGGAAGCAATGGCAAAGAATGCTGAATTGGTTTCTAGCAGCATCTAAATGTGAATGTCTGAGGAAATATTCCTGGCAAAATCTGGAACATGCTGACTGAAAATTAGACATGATCAAAGAACCAAACCAGAAGGAAAATAAAGTGCTATGGTTCAGAAACTGTTTGTAAACTAAAAGTTCTTGGGTTAGAAGGTTGGTCCTCAGAGGACTTAGGAGTCCCATGGTCACTGGGGGAACAGTCAGGGACAAGCACTGTGGAAGCCCATTCTTTCCACTGACTTCCACTAATCACATGTTCCTTAGACAACTGCTCCCATCAGGACAGCAGAGTCCAGAAGGCCCTCACCAGAGCTGAACAATGCTAGTGCCATGCCCTTGAACCTTTAGATCTGTGACACAAACCTCTTTTCATTATACAGTTTGCCTGCATTGGGTATTGCATTCCAGTAATAAAAAAAGTGGACCAATATACAAGCCTTCAAAAGTCCTATATCTTAATTTCAAACAACTATAATAGTATAAACTGTTTAGAACTACAAAACTGTAGAAGAGTCTTTAACCTTTTTCATCAAAATAAATTCAGACTAAAGACTTCTATATATTGCTTCAATGGCATTTAACTTACGTTAAAACACAAAATTTTTATATTTGCTAGTGTAGCATTTTATCATATTAATATGAAATGAATCTTAAGAGTTTAAGTTATCTAAAAGTAATTCCTAACTTTTATTAGAAAACCATTATCTTACATGTGTCTAGAAATTTCTCTAACTTGTAATGAGAGATTTAGTTTTGAGTATTTGCCAGGTGATGCTTTCGCTGCACACTAAAATAAAACAAAACACCTCTTTCATCTACATTGCTTCCCATGCAGAAATCTCTAGCAACCACAGAACACTCATTTCCTCACACTGACTAGTTGAATCACTGCTCTGTTTCATGCTGGTAGTTCTAAAACAAATCACATGTGCAGCACCTCTGTGGGAGAGAACATTGGTTATTCTTCACAGCAAGCCAATCTGGGTCTGCTCCTTCCTATTTTCTCTTCACACAGATTCTCTGTATTTGGGTACACAGACAACCATGATGGTAAATTTGTAACGACTTGTGTACACATGAGCACACCTTGAAAGGATAGCGAGAAGAGATGTTCCTTATATATTTGCTAAACTGTCTCCACTGATGCATGTTCCAAAATATTTATTTAACATTCTGGTTCTGATCCCATGAAGCCACCTGAAAAAGTCACACTATGAATTCTGGATTTCTATAAATGTTTATATGTACTAAGAAATTATTGGTAATTAGCATGGGAAGCCCCTGGTCACACAGTAACTTGCCAGATTCTTCAAAGCCTGGCTCTGAGCCCCATGCCATTCATCTCTGGAAAAAAAAATCACCCCCAGAGTACTTTACAGTTTTTAAAACAATTTCATAATACAAGCCAGTTAACCCCTGCCACAGCTCCATGTGGAGGACACCTGGGCAGTTGTAGAAATGGGCTCAACTGTCCTGACAATAGGGCTTACATATGATAGACTCCAAATAAAATCAGGTTAGCATGTTCTGACAAGAAGACTCAATACACTAGATAAGCTCTAGATTATTTAAACTAGACTAACTGGGAGCTTGGCAATTGTCTGGGGTGCTTATAAAGAAGCAGTATTAAAAAAAAAACCCTCAAATTTAAGACTTCCAGTTATCATTAGGTGACCTGGCCATATTCAATCTGTCTCCGGGCTCAAGGCCTTTTGGAAATTTCCTACACAATTACATAATTTTGGCCTGGGGACTCAGAGCTGTTTCCTTGGCCTACACATTCTTCCTCCAGATATCAGAGTAGCTTATGGCCATTTCCTCCAAGTGACAAATGTCACCTTACCAGGAAAGGCTTTACTTACCTGCTTGCCTCCCAGATGCCCCATGCCTGCACATCTTCCTTGCTGTTTCACTTTCCTTCTTAGCACTTAAAACTACATGACACTGTATGCTTATCTATTACAGTCTTTTCTTCTTAAGAATGTAAGCTTAAGAGGCAGAACATACTGCAAGTTACATCTGAACAGATGTACAATGAGCACTTATGGAGTGAGTGAGCATAGAAATGATGAATGGTCATATTTACTGTTTATGAAACAATTTAGAATAAATGATATTAAATACTCAGAGCTGCTCGAGTTTTGGTTGGTTTTATTATTGGAGATGCAGGGAAGATTTGAAAGAAAATACTGCTGATAAGAGCAGAAGGTAGAAAATGGCTAGGCAGTTTAGGGTATAGACCCTGGAAGAACAATGGCCAGTTTCTCTCCCAGTTGAAATCTGGAAATTCTTTGGATCTGCCAGTAAACGTGTCCCTACCTGAGGCAGAGATGCCAAAACTATCCAACCCAAAGATGTCTCTGGCTCCACCATAGCCATGAGGATGTCTGTTTTTTGTTTGTTTGTTTGTTTGTTTTGTTTTGTTTTCCCCCCTTATCTAAGACATGCTGAAGACATAACCAAGACCTCATGACCAGGACCTCAAGTGACCTGGACACCTGGAATGAGTGCTGGATTGCCAGCTCATCTTCCTCTCCACTCCTCCCTCCACTAAATCCTTATTAATCCCTAGGTAACGAGACTCTGTGGAATCCTATCTGGGCACCCTCCTGCTGGACGGAAGCTCTGCTTTCTCTATCCTAAGCTCCCTATAATAAGATACTCCTTTCTAAAACATAGGGTCCATTAATTTCATTTTTTGAATTCGCCAGACAAGAACCTGAAAGCTTCTGGTTTGAGGTGGCTTTGGTGGCTGTTGAATTTCTGGGACCTTAGCCGAGAAAGGCTCCATCGCTCTCAAAGACACCCCATATTCCTGTATCACTGCCAAGAGGGAAATTACAAAAGACTAAAGATGGCAAGTTCACTGACATTATGTTCATAAATGATGTCCATTATTAGCCTTGGAGTAAAGTGCCTTTCTTTGGGCCTCACTTTCCTTACTTGAAAAACAGGCTTTAAAAATACCAGAAGTCTCAAGTTCTGAGAGGGTGTCCTGAAGTCACCTCAGGGAGAGGGCTCAAGGCAATGGCTGGCCTTGTCTTCCTGCATTGTCATCCTGGTCTCTATGAAAGATTTTGTCTCACTAAAAGTTTGTGCTTAAGAAAGTACTTAAGCTGGGCATGGTAGCACACCCCTTTAATCCCAGCACTCGGGAGGCAGAGGCAGGTGGATCTCTGTGAGTTCCAGGCCAGCTGGGGCTATAGGGAGACCTTGTCTCAAAAACACCAAAATAAATAAATAAATAAATAAATAAATAAATAAATAAATAAATAAATAATTACTTAAGACCCATCCTTTGACATACTGCTAATATTCCTAATATCATCACTATTGTCAAGCCTGCAATTAAATGCAGGATAATTAGAAACAGCAGTTTCCCCTTTCCTATGAAGCACAGAATCTGTGTGGGTTGTTTTCCATACATGACAGAGCTCACGAAGAGCAAGACATTAACCCAAACAGTCCTGTTTTCAGTAGCATCTAGATTCAAGTTCTTTCTAGAAACTGTGATAACTTATAAATTTTGAGAACATAAATGGTATCAAAAGAAAGAAAAATTTCACTAGAAATTAAACCTCCATATGTGTTTAGATTAGCCATAAAATAACATTTTCCATTTATAAATTCTTTTGGCAATAAAACATTGTATAATAAAGTCCTTTCTCACAGGGATACAAATGTCTAAGAGTGGTGTTTTTTGTACTGATACTTACTAATCATCTATTTTTTTTGTGTGTGTGACTTACTATTTTAGAGAATTTTCTCAAGATAAGTGAATTCATTATTTCAGGGCAAACAACTGACAGTGTATGTTGCCAAAGACATAAATGGAACTTTCAAGAGAAAAGTTTGGGGATTTTTGACAAACTTGTAATCTGCCATAACGAGTATAAAAGTTTTCCGATGACTTACAGGTAGTTCTAATGAACATAGCTGAGCCTGATTACCAACAACAATATGGCAGAGTGAAGGTGTAACAGGGCTCCCTTGAACTAAGGATTTGTTTTGTAATTACTTATTTCAGTGCCAGCTAACATATATGTTAAAAACAGAGACAGCCACATCCTACCCACAATCCCTGGCCTCAGGTAGTTGAAATAAGAACCAGAAAAGCCAGAATTGGAAATGTTATCCTCAGACCCATAAGTGGTTGTAGGGATTTCGTGTGGCAGAAGCACTTAGGAAGACAGCAAGCAATCCCCAGCCCTCAGGCTGCCTTTAAAACCTGCCTGGAACCAACTGTCTTTGATGCTTTGGGCAAAGCATTGTCACATTCCTGTAGTGATCTGGAGTATATGGTATGAAATCCTGTATGTCCCAACCCCCAATCCTATATTCCCCAATCCCCACAAGGTCCTGTATAAAAACCCCAGATTACAGCAATAAACCAAGTTATTCCCTCGAGGAATTGCTCCCAGTCTCATCTTTGAGCCCGTCCCTTCTTTATTCTTTCTCTCTCTCTGTTTCATTGGGCATCGCTTCCTATCTCCTCCCCGTCTCTACCAAGGCTTAGACCTGGGTTCTTAACTGGCTGGCCCAGTCCCGTGGAAACTGCAAGCCCTGGTCCAGAGAGGAAGAACACCTCATGGAAGGCTGGACATGCAATACTTCAACTGGTACCCAATGTGGGGCATAGCCATTCATAAGACAAGAAAAGGTAAAAAAAAAAAAAAAGAAAAAAAAGAGAGAAAAGGTAAGGTTTATCGTTTTGGGGTTGTATTTACATCTCCAGGCCTCTCTCCAGTGAGGCAGGTTAGCAGGCAGTACCCGTGTCGGACTAAGCTGTCCTGCCTTCTCTCGAGTGAGGGCATCTTAGGCTTGGGCTGTTTTTCAGCCCCAAAGCTTCTCCCCAGTGAGATGATTTTCAGAGGATTCAGAGAAGGGAAGCTGAGCCACCCCTGGCAAGGAAAGGTGTCCAAGGTAGCCTCCAGGTTTTGGCCCATCCTGATAGTATTTGACCAATTTTTAAACAACAAGTGGTGCATGGAAAAGTGATATGGGTGCATGCAGTGAGTTGTGAAGAGCCCCAAACTTAAGGACAGTGAATCTGTTACACTGGACAGCAAGTATATGTGCCCTTTGACTCAAGGGAGAGATACTGTCTCATCTTTCAAGGAATTTGCTATAAAAATGCTCTTGAAAAGACTCTGGAACAAAGAAAGCAGTGCATCTGCACAACAGACTTGTGGAAATGAAAGACCTGTGGAAAACTCTTCTAACAGCCTTTTGAAATGTCTGTGGTGTGTGTGTGTGTGTGTGTGTGTGTGTGTGTGTGTGTGTAGGCCCAAGGTTGAAGTCCTGAATCTTCTTAATCTTCTATCACTCTCCCATTTTGTTCTCTGTAGCAAAGTTGCTCAATCAACCCCAGGCTTGCCTTACTAAGCCAGCTTGCGCTTCTTGAGCCACCTTCAAGGTGGGGACTCCAGGCAGGCTGCCATGCCCAACTCAGGACTTCTTGCTTAGATGGCCAGAGTTTTAACTGCTGAGCCATCTCCCCACCCCAACCATGACTACAGATACAGTTAAACTCTTAGTAAAGAGTATTAAATGCATTTCTTATACTGAGCATTTTATATATTAAATAAATTTAAATACTATTAAGTCAGTTTTCTCCTTAGGTATTCAGAAATTAAAGCAATATACAAGTAAATAACTGCCATGTTGCTGTTTTAAAAGGTCACAGGCTCTATTTGTTTCTGTTTTTATTACCCTAGCTAAGACTCAAAGAACAATTGTTTAAAAAAATAAACCAACATATTGGGCACTTCTGTATTGTTCATGATTTTAATGAACGTGCCTCTAAATTTTTTCAGTGTTAAAATTTCTTAGCTCTGCCAGGCTGGTGGCACAAACCTTTAATCCCAGCACTTGGGAGACAGAGGCCAGTGGATCTCTGTGAGTTCAAGGCCAGCCTGGTCTATACAGTAAGTTCCAGGCCAGCTGGGGTAAAGAAAGACCCTGTCTCAGAAAGACAAAAAAAAATTTCTTTAGTTCTGATCATATTCTAAATGCAGTGCATCAGATGACCAGTATATGCTTCTTATGTAAATAATACAATCAAAATGAAGCTATTTTCCAAACTTTCTAGAAGACAGCTTTGGAACAACACATTTTCATACTATACCTGGTAATGCTGACCATTAAGAGTTAAAAAAAAAATCTGTAATTTTAAATTGAAGAAATAACTATGCCATAAAATAGCAAGTTATCAGGGTGGAAAAATTAAGGAATGAAGAATTGCCCTCAGACTATAAAAGTTAAATCAAGTGGGTATCATCAGAGGCTTGCAGAAGTGTGAGGGCATGTTATCAGTGTGAGCATCACAAGAATTTATATTTCTGAGACACCTGAAATCAAGGCAGTGGATTCAGGGCTAGGCAGGAATCAGTCTCCATTTTCTAGGATGTAGCATAGTCCACACAGACCCTTACTGGATCATTTTGCAAATAATGATGATGAGTTAGTCTCATTTCAGCTTTCCTTTTGAGGGCTGGAACTGCCACGCCCACCTGGGACTTCATGGGCTCTGATCTTCTGAACCTGATCCTCATGCTTGGGCAGTGAGTGCTTAACCCACTAAGCCATCCCCCAGCTTGAAATAGTTACCTTTTCCTTTGTCTTTTTCACCAGAGAAAAAGCAGCACCTGATTCTTTGAGACTCTGTCCCAGCCCCAGGGATATCACAGAATCTAGGAGGCAACAATGCCAGCGTGTGCGAGCCCCAGTACTCAGTGACTACTCTCTGGTGGAACTAACTAAATCATTATGAAATTCAAAGGGCAAAATATAAACATGACTCAGACATGAGAGTACCCTTTTTTTTTTTTAAATCTTTAAAACGCTGCTTCAGCCTCACTGAATTAGACTTTAGTCCTTCCTTTAAGTCAATTTTTCAAGTCAGTACAGCTCCTTATCAGACAGACTTACTGTCCTTGAAAGAAGACTAAGCTACCTGCTCTCAGCAGAAGCCATTTTTTATCCCAGATTTTCTTACACCAGCTGAAAGTGAACCCAAGTACCTGAATTGGGGAAGTTCTCCTGATTACTCATCTTCCTACAGACAGTGACACCAGCTTACTGCATCTTCAGACAGTTACAAATATGAAATAATTAGTGCACATAAAAGTACTCGGTAAGCAGAAATTGATTACAAACCTAAAAAGGATTATTATTGGTAATAATAGAATTAATCAGCACCCCTGTATCACCCACGAGTTGGTAAACTTTCATGGCTTCTAGGAGACAGTAGGATAAATGACTTAAAAATAAGCTGGGCGTGGTGGTGCACGCCTTTAATCCTAGCACTTTGGAGGCAGAAGCAGGCTGATCTTTGTGAGTTCAAAGCCAGCCTGGTCTACAGAGTGAGTTCCATGACAGCTGGGGCTATAGGGAGACCCTGTCTTGAAAAGACCAAAAAAATGGAAAATAACTATACAATTATTTTCATGAGATGTTCATATACATATACATGGCTTCAATCTACAAATGAAAAATCTATAGGCTCAGTTGGAAAACAGAAGCACGAAAGGCTAATAGAGGTGATATCTAGCAAAGCTAGACCTGTGACTGCTATGGCAGCTTCTCTGAAGTCCTGTATGGTCTCCTGTGTCCATGGTATCCAATGAGGATGAAAACCAGCCCTGAAGTGTGTCTAGCAATGCATTCCACTGATCTAAGAAATACTTAAATCAGTGTCTGGCACACAGTAGGGACTCACTAGCACCATTATTACCATTAGTTATTATCAATTGTAACATTATTACTATTACACCAGAAAAATAACTATATGAATTATGTTTTTTCATTTCTGAGTTCTATTAAAATAAAATATTAAATTATAAGATATAGGCTTTATTAAGACAAAACATTAAATTATGAAAAAATTACTAAAGTTTAAACATTAAAAGTTACTTTTTCTGGTAGGTTTTCACATTTATAAAGAACTAAAACACTGATGTGGAAACTGGGACTTAATCATAAATACATAACCCTGCACTGCTTATAAGTGCAAGTATGCTGAGATAGCCTGGTGTTCCGGGCCCTGTAGGCTGTGCTAAGGTGAGATCTATCATCAGAGTGGAGGCTGACAAGGAACAATCAAAAAACTGAACTAGTTCCTGCTTTCAGTTCAGGCCTAGTGATGAGTGAAAGCCTTCAGCCCCCTCAAGCCGTGACAAGAAAATGCATGCCTGTTTGTAATCTGCCTTTTACTAAGCCTCCCAGAGGGCATAGGAAGCACACCCTTCCCTAAGGGTTAGGGATGAAAAAAACAGTAGCCTGGGTTCCCAAGAGATTACCACACCCTGGTGTGGTACATCAAGGTATATAATTACATAGCAGCCAACAGCTGGGATTCCCAGACACAGTATCCTTTTTATTATACTTTTAAACATTCCGTAATCATTGTCCATAAGAGCTGTTGCAATTCCAATACATAATACATTTTCACATGGCTAAATATAACATTATAATAAATTCTTTTGTCAAGTCAGTGCTGGTTATTATCAATTGCAGCATTATTGGGTCTAGGCCTCTCTGCCCAGCTAGAGAACTCTTGACTACCCAGTTTGGAACCATCCTACCCACCAATAAAAAAAAAATCAAAAGTGAGGACCTGAAGCACAGATCAACTATTCAAAGGAAACAAGCTATATCAACAATATAAACAGAACCAAACTTCAAGTATACAAAGTCAGACTAGAATTTCATATCAGACACAAAACAACAAAAGAAATCCATATGCCCAGACAACAATGCAAATACAAACAATATGAAAAATCCAACATATGTTCCCACTGAAATGCACCAGTTTACAGATATGTACTAAAATGAGAACTACCCAGAGGAACTCCAGGACACAGAATTAAAAAAAAAAACAATCATAAACACGAGCAAAAAGATTCAACTTTAAAGAACATACAAAGAACTCAGAGAGGACAGGAATAAACACTTGACTAAAGATTAAGAAAATACAAATACATGGCTAAATGAAATGATAAAGGCAATTCAGAACATGAAAAGTAAATTCACAAAAGAGAGAAATAACAAAATCAGATAAAGATACAACAACAAAAGAAAACTATAGGCCTATGTCCTTCATGAACATAGATGCAAAAAAATCTCAACAAAATACTGGTGAACAAGATACAGACACATATCAAAGGAATCATCCACCATGATGAAGTTGGCTTTATCCTAGAGATGCAGGGATGGTTCAATATACATAAATCAATACATGTAATAAATCATATAAATGGGCTTAAAGACAAAAAAGTCACTTGAACATCTCAACAGATGTAGAAAAGATTACTAAAAATACAAATACAGAGGATGTATGTACACACACACACACACACACATACACACACACGCACTCCTGTGTAAATGTGTAGCTGAAAGCTATACAGTAAGAAACACAGTGCCAGAGAGGAGAAACTTCCCTTTGAGTTATTGGTCAGGGTAGTCTAAGAGACTCTGAAAATAACATAGGCTATTGCCACAGCCCTTGATCACCTCCCAGAACTTGAAGGTAAGATCTTATTGTTGAAGACAGGACATACTTTGGACATAGGACTTGGAGCAATCAAGATGGAACTAAACTGGAAGCCGCCCACTGAAGACCAGCTCTCATAATATGCAATGTGCTAAATGAGAAAAATTAATCAGTTGTTCAACCAGCTTTAAAGCCTAATAACCACAACAATGACCAGTATATCATTGGTGCAGTAATGGCACTTTTATTTTGGGGGTAATCAACAGCTATCTAATTGGACTTAAAGCTTGCTCAATGCAGGGAATTCATGTGTGTTACTATAAACATGGCCAAATACACATGGCTTGGAGAGGTCATAGATCCTAGAGAAAAAAAATTTGTGTTTGTCACTTTCCTAGACAAAGGTACTTTTTTAGTGTACACTGAATATGCATCATTATATTTACAGACAAGTATACCTTTCACCACTCATCCATGCTTCTTTTTGCAATAGATGGAGACTATTACAGAGTTCTACAACAGGTAAAACACAGGGAATAAGTGTCTGTGTGATGCCAAGCCCCAAGTGACACATCCATAATGCAAGCTCTACCCTAAGACTCAGGGAACATAATGGAACACTGGTAGACAGAATAGTAATGCATCTCTCAACTCTTACCAGCAATGCTTCCTCATGCAACAGATGGTGACTAACACAGAAAGCCACAACTGGCCAAAATGTACAGAATAAGAGACTGTAGAGTTCATGTCCTGTATAGGACTGCTATGTTAGACCTCTGCCACTCAGGGCTCAGGGACCATTGTGGAAGAGAGGGTGGAGAGAATGTAAGACCAAGGGGTGTGGACAATCACAAGGAAACCGAGTTTTTCAGGCTTCTAAGAACTTATTCATTTGAACTTTACAGCAATGTTGACAGTACGTACAAGACTGATGCAAACTCAATCAGAAAAAAACCAGCACAGAATTAGGGTAATGGGTACAAAGCCTGAACCCTTACTCAGCTAAGGAACTACTGGCAATGTGTCACATCTAGGTGAGAGAGAGTTGGTCTTCTTTAAGGGAGTTATGTTAGATAGGTTGACCAGGCACTAATAGATGAACTCACACCCATGGACATCTGGGGACACAGACTTGACTCTATAGGCCTTAACATATATGACAGAATCCATGAAATCTGGCAGGGGAGCTACGAGAATGTGCAGCTAGGGGAGGAATCTAAATGTGATTTAAATGTAATATATGAAATGCACACAAATTCAATTAAAAATAAAAAACAATAGAATTTTAGTTTTGGCTTAGGAATTTTAGAATTGGACTAAATTCCTTTTAAACATCTATATTGTTATTTGAAAAAGGTAGGCTATATCTAATTATAAAACATATAAAATTCTACTTTTAGAGATTTTTCCCTTGTAGACCTATGCACTTACATGAATTCATTCTCTCTAAATTTTTGCAGGCACAAAAACTGTTTCTTCATATTCAGAATGTATTAATCCAATAAAATATTGGGAAAAACCCCTATATAAAATGCAATTACAGGCTGGAGAGATGGCCTAGCAGTTAAGAGTGCTGACCGCTCTTGCAGAGGACCCGGGTTCAATCCCTAGCACCCACATGGTGGCTGAGAACCATCTTTAACTCCAGTTCCAGGGGAATCCGACGCCCTCTTCTGACCTCCACGGCACTGCACGACACGGGTGCACAAACCTACATGCAAACAGTACATTCATACATATAAAAAAATAATAAATAAATAAATAAATAAATAAATAAATGCAATTACAAGCTAAGAATCTCCAAACTTCAAAATATCATAAGCAAAAGCAACACTAAATCCCTCTTTCTAGATTACATCTTACACTCTAGGTTAGTGTTTCACATATGACAAAAATAAACACTGAAATCAACAAAATTGGACAAATTATACAAATAGAAAAAAATGAGCTGAATGGTAGTATAGAGAATTAAGCTAATCACACTGAAGATGATGCATATGCTTGCATTTATACATGGAGCGGGAAAAGGGAAGAGAAAAATTAGGTAACATGAGAGGGAAAATTATTTTTATTACTATTACTCTATGGCTAAAGAAAAAAAGCCTATAAAAATAAATTCTAGAGAGTAAATGGGTTGTCAATTTCAAAATTACTTAGGCTAGGAATGAGCAAATGTGTAAATAAATTACAGATGGGACTCGAGTCTGGGGGGTAGGTGGGAGGAGTTTACAAATAAGGGAAAGATGAAAAAACCAAGCATGAACGCTGTTGCACAGGACTGGACCTGGAGGCATCAATATGAACTGGGCTTTCAATGATCAGTACCAAAAGAGATGAAGATTTATGTAAGGTCATCAACGTATTTATGTATTCACCTCCTAGTTTCTTTGTCTTCAGAGGATCTAGAATCTATAATAACACACTACCAATGAGCACACTTAGCAGTCTGGCTTCTAAATGCCATTCTTCAATGAAAGGAACTGAAGCTCTTGGGAATCAGTGACCAAATCAAGATACAAAGGACTTGGAAGCAAATATGAGCATCAGACTGTAAGGGAGTGCTCAGGAAATGGTGGACAGGCACGAGCAGGAAAAAAGCTTAAGCAAAATCCCAATCGCCAGCTCTGGAAGAATTTGAGCAAATCAAACAATCACAGAAAATGAGAATCTTTAAGATCACACTGAAATAAATATGTAACCCTCTCTCTCTCTCTTTCTCTCTCTCTCTCTCTCTCTCTCTCTACATATATATATATATNNNNATATATATATATATATATATATATATATAATAGAACACACACACAGATATGTATACAGGGCAATAAATGATAGAAAAATTCTACCTTAATGGTATTACTCTGAGGCAGTAATTACCTCTTCAAGCTAAAATTGGTATTTGAAAAGTCTGACAGAATATTTACATAATCTTAAAGTATCTTCTAACAAGGTACTAACTAATTATGAAACAAAAAAATGCACAGAAGAAATAAGTGTGATACTACTTCAAGTTAACACTTACTAATCATGAAATAACTCAGCACTAGATAGCCACTGCAGTGTATTCTATTCTTTTTTTTTTTGGACAGGGTCTCTCTAGTCCAGGCAGGGAGAAGTAGGCATTCTGCCTCCTGAGGGCTGGGATTGCAGGCATACTCTACCATACCTGAGAAAGGTAAAGGGACAACTGACAACAGATGAACTAGGTGTAAATTAGCTAACAGCACTGCACCCCTCTCAGCTGTGGCTGAGATATTATTCTCTGGTGAATCTGAGTGAAAAATACACAGAATTCTTCACACAGTTTATGCAACATTTCTGTATAGCTGAAAGTGCTTCAAAATGAAGTTTTAAGTTAAAAGAAATCCCATATCCTCAGTATTTCTAGTGCTTCTATCGCTGTCTAGTATGGACACACTTGCTAGTTTTTTCTTTTCCTTCAATTTTTTCTGTGTTCCACATGAGGATAGAAGAAAAAATATCTTTATGCAACATGGTAACTAAAGGATAATTGTTGAGGTTATGAAATTAAAAAGCTTTAAAAGAAACAACAGACTGATCAGTCAGCCTACAGAAAGGAACAAAAATCTGCCAGATATTCATTTGACAGGGAATTAATATTTAGAATTTATAAACTTAAACACCAAAAGTTAAATCAATAAATAGACAAATGAATAAACAGTTTCTAAAAGAAGTACAAATGGTCAATAATTATACAGAAAAATGTTCATCATCCTTAGCCAAAGGGAAATGCAAATCAAACCTACACTGAGATTCCAGCCCACCCTCGTCAAAATGGCTAAAATAAAAAAAACAATGCTAGTGGGGAAGTGGGGAAAAAGGAACCCTTACACACTGTAGGAAGCCATGGATATCGGTGTAGCCACTACGAAGATACATACAGAGGCACCTCAAAAAACTAAAAGTAGAGCTATCATAGAATGTAGCTATACCTTTCCTGAATGTACAACTGAAAGATTCTAAGTCCCTTGACAATAGAGATAACTGCACATCCATAGTCACTGATGCTTTAGTCTTAATAGTGAAGTTATGAGATAAGCCTAGATGCTATCAACAGAGGAATGGATAATACAAATGAGATACGTACATACAAGGGAGGTTTATGTAGCCATTAAAGAAGAAATTCTATCATTTACTGGAAAATGAATGGAAATGGAGATCATCAGGTTAAGCAAAATAAGTCAGACTCAGAAAAACAAATACTGCATAGTGTTTCTTAAATGCTGAATCCAAAGTTAAAAATACATATATAAATGATATTAAAGGCGTGCACCACCACGCCTTTAATCCTAGCACTTGGGAGGCAGAATCAGGTGGATCTTTGTGAGTTCAAGGCCAGCCTGGTCTACAAAGGCGGCTGAGAACCATCTGAAACTCCAATTCCAGGAGAACTCCAGTTCCAGGGGAATCCGACACCCTCTTCTGACCTCCGCGGCATTGCACGACACGGATGCACACACCTGCATGCAGACAATACATTCATACACATACCGAAATAAATAAAAATTAAAAAAAAAAAAAAGTGAGTTCCAGGACAGCTGGGGCTACAGGGAGACCCTGTCTCGAAAAGACCAAAACAAACAAACAAACAAACAAACAAGCAAATATCTTTCCTGTAACAACTAACCCTGAAGTCTTGTAAGTAAATGGTGATGACAGTAAGAGAATGCGTTTTCCTTCCTCAGGTGCCCACTGGGCAGCTCCAACAGCATGCTCAGCTTCTGGAGTCTCCAGCAGCAGCCAGAGACATCAGCCTCCCACATCACTCCCCTTGGGCAGAGAGTGCCTCTGTGAACAGTTTTCCCATTACCCTGAGGGATGAATTTCTGCCAAGTTCAATGGCAAGCTTCCAGCAAATTCTTTTC
>VZQC01003175.1:2084660-2104579 GCA_009823505.1 Rhizomys pruinosus | reverse complement strand
GAATCTGTGATGAAAGGGGAAATATCACAACAGACAATGAAAAGATCCAGACAATCATATGGGAATACTTCAAAAACCTACACTCTACTAAGTTTGAAAACCTAGGAGAAATGGATGAATATCTGAAATCCTGGGAATCACCAAAGCTCAACCAAGAAGAGATCAACAGCTTAAACAGACCCATAATATATGAAGAAATTGAAGATGTAATAAGAAACCTCCCAACTAAAAAAAGCCCAGTCCCAGATGGATTCATGGCAGAATTCTATAAAACATTTCAAAAAGACAACAAATAGTACTCAAATTGTTTAGAAGGATACAAACAGAGGGAATTCTCCCAAATTCCTTCTATGAAGCCAGCATCACTCTAATACCAAAACCAGGCAAAGATACCACCAAAAAGGAGAACTATAGACCCATCTCATTAATGAACACAGATGCAAAATTCTCAACAAAATACTTGCAAATCGCATACAGACCCACATCAAGAAAATCATCCATTGGATTAACATACCATCCAAACATCTGTGTCTATACCAAAGTAACCTACCATAACAATTAGTACTGTTTAAATACCTATATATCTAATTGCTTGTGCTTCATTAGTAGGATTGAAAGGTTATTCCTGGACAAACTCTCAGTCCATGAAAGGAAACAGCCAGAATTGACCAGAGTCCCAGACAACAGCTCCAGAGAAAGTAGACTGTTTTGCTTCCTGTCCACCTATGCCCCTTTTCTAAGCCTAGGGAACAATCTGCGGAAGAGGGGGCGTGATAGAATGTAAGGGCTGCGATTGGGGTGAATGGCAAAACTACAGCAATATAGTCTGGACATTCATCTTATCAACTTGATTGAACATACAAACCACCCCCCCCCAGCTGGATGGTGGGACCCATGGGCTGTGTGGGTTTGGGCACAACTGCTTGCAAATTGGTTTTACATAAAGGATGCTTGTACTTATAAATTATTACTTATTGTTAAAAAAATGAAAAAGATAAAGTAATTAGTAAAAAATAAAACAAAATAGAAAAAAGAAGATCATCCATCATGACCAAGTTGGATTCACACAGGGATGGTTCAACATACAAAAATCAATAAATATCATCAAACAGATAAATGGACTGAAAGACAAAAACCACATGATCACTTCAATTGACTCGGAAAAAGCCTTTGACAAAATCCAGCATCCCTTCATACTTAAAGTCCTAGAGGGAATTGGATTGGAGGGATCATTCCTCAATGTAATCAAAGCCATATACAGGAAAACCCACAGCCAATATCATCCTAAATGGGAAAATGACAGAAGCATTCCCTTTAAAGATAGGAACTCCTCAAGGCTGCCCCCTGTCACCACTCCTCTTCAATATAGTGCTTGAAACACTAGGGCAGTAAGGCAAGAAAAGGAAACGAAAGTAGTTCTAACTGGAAAAGAGGAAGTCAAACTGTCCCTTTTTGCTGATAATATGATCATTTACTTAAGGGATGCTAAAAACTCCACCAGAGAATTCCTAGAAATTATTAAGAGCTTCAGTAAAGTGGAAGGATACAAAATTAATTTAGAAAAATCACTAGCCTTTCTTTTCACCAACAATAGGCAACTGAAGAAGGAATACAAGGAGACCTTCCCACTCACAATAGCCTCAAAAATAATAAAATACCTAGGAACAAACCTAACTAAAGACACCAAATATCTCTACAAGAAAAATTTTAAACCCCTGAAGAAGGAAATTGAAGAAAACATCAGAAGATGGAAAAACCTCCCATGCTCATGGACTGGGAAAATTAATATAGTAAAAATGTCCATTCTACCCAAACTATTGTACATATTTAATACAATCCCAATTAAAATCCCCAAGAATTTCTTCACAAGCTTGGAAAAAAAAACCCTAAATTTCATTTGGAAAAACAAAAGACCTGGAATAGCCAAAGCAACCCTGAGTGAAAAGAGCAATACAGGGGGGATCTCTATACCAGACTTCAAACTATACTACAGGGCTATAGTCATAAAAACAGACTGGTACTGGCACAAAAACAGACCTGTTGAACAATGGAACAAAACCGAAGATCCAAACCTGAGCACATACAATTTCAGCCATTTCATATTTGCCAAGGGGGCCAAGAAGACACAATGGAGAAAAGACATCATCTTCAGCAAGTGGTGTTGGCAAAACTGGATCACCACTTGTAGAAGAATGAAATTAAACCCCTACCTCTTGCCCTGTCCAAAAGTCAATTCCAGATTGATCAAAGACCTCAACGTAAAACCCCAAACTCTAAAGGCGATAGAAGAAAAAGTTGGCAGCAGATTATAAGACATAGGCGTAGGAAAAGACTTCCTAAATCAGACAGCAGCTGTGCAAGAATTAAGGTCGACAATTGACAAATGGGACCTCATTCAACTCAAAAGCTTCTGTACATCAAAAGAAACAATCACGGAGGTGAAGAGCAAACCCACAGAATGGGAGGAAACCTTCACCGCAGATACATCTGACAAAGCATTGATTTCCAGAATGTATAAACTACTCAAAAAACAAAGAAGAAAGAAAACAAATGACCTACTCAAAAGATGGAGCAAAGAGCTGAACAGAGACTTCACAAGTGAGGAATTAGAGATGGCTGAGAAACATCTTAAAAAGTGTTCAACATCATTAATCATTAAGGAAATGCAAATGAAAACCACTTTAAGATATCATCTCACTCTGATAAGACTGGCTAGGATCAAGATAACAAATGATACCAAGTGCTGGAGAAGTTGTGGGGAAAGGGGAACACTCATCCATTGCTGTGGGAATGTTAACTTGTACAGCTACTATGGAAAGCAGTGTATGCAGAACCCTTGGAAGACTTGGAATGAACTTGCCACCTGACCCAGCCATACCACTCCTGGGTATTTACCCACAAGATTCATCTTACCGCAGAGATACATGCACCGCCATGTTTATTTCAGCTCTCTTCACAATAGCAAAGAGCTGGAACCAACCCAAGTGCCCCTCAACTGACGAGTGGATAGAGAAAATGTGGTACATCTACACAATGGAGTTCTCTGCAGCGGTAAAGAAAGACGACATCATGAACTTTGCAGGTAAATGGATGGACCTAGAAGATATCATGCTGAGTGAAGTAACATAGTCCCAGAAAAACAAGGATGAATGGTATCCCTCATCTGTGGATGCTAGCACCAATTACCTAATTGTATGACAAACTGATCAACGTCAATGTGATCTGAAAACAACTGTGCTCTTATATTGTAGAATCTCTTAAAAAATAAATTAAAAAATGTCATAATGAAGCTCATTATTTTGGACAATTAATGTGCTTTAATAATGATTATAAAAGTTACTGGGATATATTAAGATAACAACTGAGAGCTGACTTGAGCCTGGGAAGGCAGAAGAGGCGTCAGGGAATTGCATCCAGTGACATTTGCTAAATTCATTTCTTCCTAGGAAGTGGCCACTCTCAACTAAGGCACAGTGAAGCTATGATGTCAGATTGTTTATGTGAAGGGTTAAACTGAACCTCCCTGCCTCACTAATGCTCCAGCATTCCAGAAAATGCTGTTCAGGTCTAAAGCGCACCAACGACTTGCCTGAACTTAGTGTCTTAGTTTCTCCCCCTGCCCTGTCTGGCAAGAAGAGTACCACCACTTCCTTCCTGTTAAGAGCAAAATTCAGAGCAGCTGCAAATGTCCTGCTCATCTCCCCACACTGATCAGACACAAAGTTCAATGACACTAACTTCTCAAGCTCTCTTTCCCACCTGTGTCTATCTTCACAGCTAGGACCAAGTTCAGAGAATTGCCTTAGTCCTCCCTGTGTAGTCCATTGTTCACACTGTAGTCAGATCTTTTCTCAGAACTGACATCTGCTCATGTACCTCTATGGTGCCAGGTTGTCCACTCCTGTCATCATCATCTATTGGTGTCTATTTTTCTTTCACAGGATAGACTGGTTGTGCTGAACTCATCAGACCATTCTTTCCTCTCTGTCTCAATGCAAGGACTTCATGCTACCCTTGAGCCTTGTGCTTTGTGGAGACCTCTATCCTGGCATTTCTTTTTTTTTTTTTTTTCTTTTTTTTTTTTTGAGACAGGGTCTCCCTATAGCCTCAGCTGGCCTGGAACTCACTCTGTAGACCAGGCTGGCCTAGAACTCACAGTGAGATCTCACCTAAAAGAGAGGCTAGCTGTGAACATAGTTACCAACCCACAATTTCCTCCTCTGCCCTCAATGGTAAAGACAGAAAAATCTCTAAAGGAAGAGAACCCTTTGTTCATAAAGGAAGACTTTAAAGGTTTCCAAATATTTGGGCAACCAATTAATATAGATGCTCTCTTGACCATAATCATCTTGGAGAAGAGCGACCATGAAGTTCTGTTCTAATGTTCCAAATCTCTTATTCACATGTGAATAAAAATATTTGCAAATTTATTGCTGCCACATGAGAAGCAATGAGCTGGTCAGAAATCACTGTCAGGAAAGTATGGCAAACTAACATAAGTACACCAACATAAATGCATCGAGCCACTCTGTAAGGACACCTTTTCATTATTCCAAGCTAATCATTTTTTCCCACAGACAAGGAGGAAGAAGGAATTGCAAGGACATTACACTGAAAGTCAGGAGTCTTGGCCTTGCCATTTGAAGGATGAGCTTGGACAAGTTTTTAAAGACTTAATATTCATTCATTCATTCATTCAACAAATATAGAGTGCCTCCAGATCCATGCTGTCATGTAATTTATATTCTATTGGAAAAAGACATGATATAATAAATAGAAAGATAGGAAGGAAAATGCTTTCAGACAGTGCTAGGTGATTTAGAAAGAATTAAGACAGTGATGAAATGAGTTATAACTAAATGGCTAGTCTAGCTAGTCATTTTTAGAAAGGTAAAATTTGAGCTAAAATCTGAGTAACTTCTCATTTCTGGACATCTGTGTTTTTTCCTATAAAAGCTGGCTAACTGAGCAAGGAAACATTGAAAGTCTCTCAGCTCCAGACTGCAGGATTTCATGCCTGTTAGAGATATATTATCTATGTATGTACACTCATATTCTAACATCAAATCATTTCCTGTGTTTGGTTAAGCAGATCAAGTCTGAGACGCTTAGCTTTGAAGACATTTAAAGCAACAGTAAATTATTTTAAAGGAACTACAACACAGCTTTTCATACTAAAGTTTTGTTATTTTTTTTTTCATCTTGAACAAGGGAAATATGTATTTTGCTAACATTTTGGTAAATGAAGTCAACTGGACTCTGACCAAAAGGGTTAATCATGGATGTGCTGGATAGCTTTAGTGTCAACTTGACACACCTGGGTTGAGGGAGCCTCAGTTGGGGAATTGGCTCCATTGGATTGGCCTGTGGCCACATCTGTGGAGTATTGTCTTGATGGTCGAGCAGTGTGGGAGGGCCCAGCCCACAATGAGTAGTGCCACCCTGGGCAGGTTGTTGTGTACCGTATAAGAGGGCAGGCTGGGCATGAGCCAGGGGAGCAAGCCAGTAAGCAGCGTTCCTCCATGGCCTGTGCTTCAGCTCCTGCCTCCAGGTTCCTGCCCTGAGTTCCTACCTTGGGCTCCCTGAGAACTGTGACCCAGGAGATGTAAGCTGAATAAACCCTTTCCTCCCCAAGTTGGTGTTGGTCTGAGTGTTTTTGTCACAGCAATGGAAGACAAACTAGGACAATGGACTTTACTATTTCAAACTATATAAAACAAATCACTTTATAATGAGATTAGAAATTACCTTAAAATGTTTTGGGTGATCACTTAAAACCTCCAAATTCATAAAAAGTTAAAAGGCCCCTCTAAACTACACATTTTTTTTTTACATAAAAATGAGAGAAAAAATTTGAGATGCTGAGGTATAAGAATTTTTAAAGGAAATAGTATTTGGACCCGTATTTGTCATGCACTGATTAACTAGAAAATTATAAAAACTGAAGAGCTCTGATAAACTGTACCCTTGGGATTAATGCAATACATTTGCCCCCTCCCCATTCCTATGGCATCCCCTCACTCCATTTCAGAGATGGAAATTAAAGCTTCTCAAACTGTTGAAAAATGAGGGTCTCTGAATTTTTAATTATGTTAACTAATCATAAGAAAATGAGAAATTGCTGCCTCTCTAAGAATCAGTGCAGAGGCAGGCACCACAGACTATGCTGAATTTTGCAGGACCTGGCTAGTTTCCCAGCAATGTGATGATTTGTGGGCACCTAAAGGATAATTAAATATTAAGTCCCTTTCTGATGGATGCAAAGTCTAAGAGGATTACCAGCACAGTAAAGGTAGACTTTTTTTTTTTTTTTTGTAATTGGACATTGGGATATCATTATCTGTTCTTATCTTCAGTCTGGGTCTCTATGACTAATATTACAGAAAACACCTCTGAGAAAGAAAAAGCTGATAAAGAGAAGAAAATGAGAGCATGGAAGAGACATCCCCTGGCTTCTCTAGGAATCTAGGATACATGGATGGCAAGTATTATTGGTACATGAGTAGACAGCAGATGAGGTGGGCAGACACAGCGGTGCCAAGGCATGCAGTGTGAGAGTCCTTCCCAGGTTATACAGACGGTGTACAAGGCTGGCAGAGAAAAGCACTGCCCACCAGTGCCTTGATCTTTCCATTGTTCTAATGAACAATGATTTTTGAAAAACAGTAATTTAAAAGATGATTTGAATTATGGACGTAGTCTACAGCATTCCAGAGGTTGATGAACTTTTCATCCTGAAACCACAGCTTTTCTACATTCCTTTCTTAAGGAACAAGAAAATGTTTTAGTTATAAGACAAAATTCATCATCAGATTCTGAATTATCAGTGCCAGACTGTTACAGAAATTTCTTCCCAGGAGAAACTTGTGCACGTGCACCCTGCCTCCCACTCCTGAGGTCCCAAAGACAAAGTGAGGAAAGACTTTCCAAAATTACCGTTTAGAAGATTCTAGTGAGTTCAATGGGCTTGCTCGCAGAGTGGATGGGTTACAGGGCTGTTGGCACTCTCCCTCCTCCTGTTTATCCCAGAGTCTCTGCCAGGACCCCTGCCACCTCCACACAAGTTGGCAATGGTGGGAGAGACTCACTCCCTAGCATTCTCGTTTTAGAAGTCCTTAGCCCTTCCCCCTTATACAGGCAAGCTGAGCTGAAGAGGTTTCACTCATAGTAATCAAGTTTTCAATAGGCACAAATAAAAAATAATCTTAGTAACAGAGCCTTGGCTGCCTTATCTCTCCTGTTTGGGGAAAAAGTTAAGCAATAAGGAAACTAAAATCTCAGAAATGTTCAGACATTGAGATCATGTAAAAGTTATAATTTGAGAAATGAGAACATAGATTAAAATGTAAAAGAAATAGTAGTGACACATTTATGCAGCTTGAGTTCAAATATGAAAATGTATGTTCTCGTATTTGAATGTGACAAATAAAATGGATATTTTCTCTTTCTCAGCTTCTGTTCTATTTTATAATATTTTTAGCAAAGAACTCTGACATTGCATAAACCAGAAAAGCGAGCTTCAACATTCTAAGGATTTAGCTATCAAGGGAGGTGACAATGAACAAGGTTGAGAACTTGAGAAATGGAGGCTGTTATCAGTAAGAGACATAAGTACATCAAATTTTTTTTTAGTATGAGAGACAGAACCAGAAGTTCCATGTGGTGCAAATAGCATGTTTTGATTTAATAGCATGTTTTTCTGGGATGGTACACAAGTCCTCACTATTTCCTAAAACAAGCCCCTTCTAGCTTCTATGCCAATCACATCTGTGCTCCGGGATGGCTCTGGGCTCTTCTTAGCAGCTGCAGGTGGTCTCCTGATATCATTCAAAGTGAGGCACAGAGACTGGGTATGCTGTAAGGTCACACTGCCTCAGAGGAGCAGCACTACGGGCATCATTGACCTTTTCATGACAATCCATTTCAGTACAATGGCAACAAAGAGAATTCTTGATAACGCAGTGTTTTTGAATCTCAGCTTTCTCCAGTTTTGAAGAGTGAATAATGGAATTTATCTCAAAAGAAAATAAACATACAAAATAGTAATTATTCACCTCCCCTTTTAAGTTGGGGCTGAACGTATAGCTCAGTAGTAGAGTGCATGCTTAGCATGTAGAAGATATAGTTCAGTAATAGAGTGCATGCTTAGAATGTAAAAGGGCTAGCTCAGTAATAGACTGCATGCTTAGCATGTAGAAGGTATAACTCAGTAGTAGAGTGCATGCTTAGTTTGTAGAAGGGATAGCTCAGTAGTAGAGTGCATGCTTAGCATGTAGAAGGTATAGCTCAGTAGTAGAGTGCATGTTTAGCATGTAGAAGGGATAGCTCAGTAGTAGAGTGCATGCTTAGCATGTAGAAGGGATAGCTCAGTAGTAGAGTACATGCTTAGCATGTAGAAGGGATAGCTCAGTAGTAGAGTGCATGCTTAGCATGTAGAAGGGATAGCTCAGTAGTAGAGTGCATGCTTAGCATGTAGAAGGCCCCTTAAATTCAATTCCCAGTAAACTGCCCTCACCATAGCAGCCCTGATGCACCTCTGCTCAAGGAAACAAAAAAGGGAAGAAATCCATTGTTCTTTTTAGACATGGGAAGAAGAATATAAACACACATTATAGGTAAAGGTTTTTAAAATTAGAAGTAAGCTAAATTGGTGCCAGAATTCCAGGGAAGTCTTTTTTTAAAAAAATATTTTACTTATTTTTATTTTGTATGTATAACTGTATTGCCTGCATGTGTTTAAGTGCAACCATGTCATGCAATTTCCTACAGAGTTAGAAGGCATTGGATTCCCCTGGAACTGGAGTTAAGAGATTGTTGTTAGCTGCCATGTGGGTGCTGGGAACAGAACCAGGGTCCTCTGCAAGAGCAGCCAGTGCCCTTAACTACTGAGCCATCTCTCCAGGACCCCAGGAAAGTCTTTACAGATGAGGTCTGGGTGGTCTTGGTGTCTCTCTTTTCCTGAGTGACGTGTTCGGAAGAACACCAGGAGCTTGCTGTGCTCCTCACTTGAAAAGCACTTGACTGAGTTTGCTAACTCCTTTTTTTTTTTTAGTAACCTACTACTTCAATTTTATAAAGTACAAAATCGGGGCTGGAGAGATGGCCTAGCAGTTAAGAGTGCCGACTGCTCTTGCAGAGGACCGGGGTTCGATCCCCAGCACCCACATGGCAACTGAGAACTGTCTGTAATGCCAATTCCAGGAGAACTCCAGTTCCAGGGGAATCTGAGACCCTCTTCTGACCTCTGCGGCATTGCATGACACGGGTGCACAAACCTACATGCAGACAGTACATTCATACACATAAAAAAATAAAATAAATAAAAATAAATAAAGTACAAAATCAACAGTCTTAGCCAGGCGTGGTGGCGCATGCCTTTAATCTTAGCACTTGGGAGGGAGAGGCAGGCGAATCTCTGTGAGTTCAAGACCAGCCTGGTCTACAGAGTGAGTTCCAGGCCAGCTGGGGCTTTTGAGACCCTGTCTCAAAAAGACAAAAAACAAAAAACAAAACAAAAAAAAACACTCTTTGGTTCAGTGTACAAGAATACCAAAAGCTGTATTACACACCCTTCTGAGATTACATTATGTAGGTAATTTGATGATCCTAGCTTACCAAAAAAGCCAATGATACAGTAACTCTCATGTTGAAAGGACTGTGCAAAATGCCTCCTCTGATTCCAATGCCCAGAGAGATTCCAATGCCCAGAGAGAATTGTGCGACAAAGACCTTCAATGAAGCCAAGCCCAGCCTGTTAAACTGGTGAGTATGAGGATTTGCTGACACTCACCCCACCATTAACAACTACTACTGGTAACAAGTTCTGTTCTAAGAACCTGGGATACAATTGTAAATGAGACATACAATTCCCTGCTGATATGGAGAAACAGTGAACCAAACATTATATATAAATATAATATTTATATATAAATATAATATATAAATATTATATTTATATATAATATATAAATATTATATATTGAGTTAGAAACTAATGGTGCCAGGGAGAAATAGAGAGTAAAGAAGAGAAATGGCCTGGAGAGCTGGGGTGAGTATACAGGTTGAGTATACAGGTGAGTATACAGGGTGAGTATACAGGGTGAGCATACAGGTGAGCATACAGGTGAGCATACAGGTGAGTATACAGGGTGACTATACAGGTGAGTATACAGGTGAGTATACAGGGTGAGCATACAGGTGAGTATACAAGGTGAGTATACAGGTGAGTATACAGGGTGAGTATACAGGTGAGTATACAGGGTAAGTATACAGGTGAGTATACAGATTGTTTGTTTTTGAGACAGAGTCTCCTGTAGCTCACACTTTTTATGCAGCCAATGATGACTTTGGACTTAAGGCCCTCTTGCCTCCCCAACCAGAGTTCTAGGATTACAGAAAGTGTTTATACTAAAACCCAAGGCTTACTCTACCAACTGAGTTATATCCCAGACCCATCTTGGGGTTTTTTTGTTTTTTTTTTTCCATTTTTAAAAAATTATATATATATATATATATATATATATAAATGTATATATATTTGTATAAGATTATGTTACTAATCAAATCTAGACCAGTGTCCCTCTCCCTACCCCCACCACCCCAACAGAGTTCATGCATTCTGCCAAAAATGTTTTTCATCTTTTTCTGTCTTTCTCAAAATTCTTGATGTGGAAGCTAACTGTTTTGAGCAGTTCACCACTTCAGTCAGTTCTTTGAAGAAGTCTTTTCTGTTGTTGTTCTTTCCAATATGCATCACTCCCAACAAGAAATATTTACAACTAGGTTATTAGTGCTAGCATCCACAGATGAGGGATATCATTTGTCATTTGTTTTTCTGGGACTGTTTTACTTCGCTTAACATAATATCTTCTAGTTCCAGCCCATTTACCTGCAAAGTTCATGATGTTGTCTTTTTTTACTGCTGCATAGAGAACTCCACTGTGTAGATGTACCACATTTTCTCTATCCACTCGTCAGTTGAGGGGCATCTGGGCTGGTTCCAGCTTTTTGCTATTGTGAACAGATATACAATAAATATAGCTGTACATGTATCTCTGTGGTAAGATGAGTCTTGTGGGTATATACCCAGGAGTGGTATGACTGGGTCAGGTGGTAAGCTCATTTTGAGTCTTCCAAGGGTTCTCCACACTGCTTTCCATAGCGGCTGTGCAAGTTTACATTCCCACCAGCAGTGGATGAGTATTCCCCTTTCTCCGCAACCTCTCCAGCACTTGGTATCATTTGTTTTCTTGATCCTAGCCAGTCTTATTGGAGTGAGGTGATATCTTAAAGTGGTTTTCATTTGTATTTCCTTAATTATTAGTGATGTTGAACATTTTTAAGATGTTTCTTGGGGCTGGAGAGATGGCCTAGTGGTTAAAAGTGCCAACTGCTCTTGCAGAGGACCCAGGTTCGATCCCTAGCACCCACATGGCGGCTGAAAACTGTCTTTAACTCCAGTTCCAGGGGAATCTGATGCCCTCTTCTGACCTCCGTGGCATTGCATGACATGGGTGCACAAACCTACATGCAGACAGTACATTCATACACATAAAAAAATAAAATTTAAAAAAGATGTTTCTCAACCATCTCTAATTCCTCACTTGTGAAGTCTCTGTTCAGCTCTTTGCTCCATCTTTTGAGTGATTCATTTGTTTTCTTTCTTCTTTGTTTTTTGACTAGCTTATATACTCTGGAAATCAATGCGTTGTCAGATGTATCTGCAGTTAAGGTTTCCTCCCACTCTGTGGGTTTTCTCTTCACTTCCTTGATTCTTTTTATGTACAGAAGCTTTTGAGTTTCCTACTGGATACTATGTCCTATAGGTCACTGATTTACAAATTAAACCAAACTTTCACATAACAATTTACAATTTAAGCCAAACTCCAACAACCACCATATCTCTTTCATTTTGGAATTAGCATTCACACTCCCTCAATAAACAAGTATTTAAGTATACATGACAGACAGTATTTTCATGACAGTAAAGAGATAAAGAGCTTTAAAACAATAACAGACAAGAGAAAGAAGCTCAACTACACACAATTCAAAGCTCAATTAAGCTGACAGTGGTCAGAGAAGGCTCTAGTGAGGATAACTAAGGGAGCATTGAAGGAAGGTTTAGAAAAACTAAGGCTTCATGCCTGAGGAGCAGGAGAAAAAAAAAGGGCATTTTTTTTTTCTTTTTCTTCAGGGGAGAGTCCCCCACCACCACAAATTATGCAGTCCATTTTCCCGCATTTGGGGAAATCACAGGGGTCAGCACACCCAAAGTGCAAGGGATGAGCCTCGCCCTGGGAAAATCACCTTTGTGATCATGGTATATCTCCCCTGCCAGGTAAGTATACAAAGGACATTTTTTTTTGCGGGGTTCTTATCCTCAGCCTTTAACCGCTGCGCTATTCCCCCAGCCTTACAAAGGACATTTTTAACTGTGTACAGGCAGAGCATGAGAAACATGAACCAGCTAGATGGCACCCCACATTTCCATCCAGACCTTCATCTCCTAGAAAGGGTGAGCACCACAGTTCAGTTAGTACCATCAGTATCATTAGTAGCTTCAAGAGAAAAATGACAAACGCATTTGATAAGCAAGAAATGACTAAGTACACGCAGTCATGTTCAGCCATGTAGAAAAACTAGAAGAAACTTTATTGCATATATTCCATCAACAAGCAGCTGGCCTGTTGCATATACTGGAAAGTCTACATTACCAAGCTGATAATTCACCTGAAAGCAGTTGAAGCTGCCCTCTAATTATTGTAATTTGGGATAGGATCTGCAGATGGCAGCTTACCTGTCTCTGGGGCCACGTGGCTCTGAGAATGGCTTCTGTTCGGAAGAACACCAGGAGCTTGCTGTCCTCCTCTGTCAGGTGGAAGGACTGCCCCAAGATCTGCAGCACCTGGATGCGGGGCCTCACGGGACAGGTATCATCTGCGCAGAAAGGCCGTAGCCACTCTAGCAGCTCCTCAGCTGACACCAGCTCCTCCCTGAAGGGCAAAGTCACAGGGGAAAAAGAAACCCCTAAGTCTTTCTGTGTTCCTTCTAGGAATCAAACACCATCACTGACCCAAAGGCTTGTTGGATGACTTTATGTTTTACTTCCTAAGAGGAAAAATTTGCATTTTAAGTGGCTTATAGCAAACTATATTGGATAATTTTCAAATTATGTAAAATAAATGAAAAATTTAAATAGTTTCCTATTACACTAAGTTACATAAAGTAGATAAAAATAACTAATATGTTCTTAGCTGGTTTCTTTTCTTCTTTACAAAATTTAGTAAGTAGTAAAGCTTTCCTCTATTAATCTCACTAATACTGTCAGGTACCATTCTAGTAACTTTATGTATTCTATTACTAGTCAGCAATAACCATGCAAAGTAGATATCATAAACTGCATTTGCTAGAACAAAAACAGGCTGCAGGGAGGTGACACAATCTGCTCAGCATCTGTAGCATAATGCAGTTTAACCCCACAGCCTGAACCTTTCTGCCATTCCCCACTGTAATGAGAATTTCAGCATGGGCTTACAGCATCACAATTAATACTACCTTAAAATATATAATATGAACAGAATCTCAAGGTCTTCAATAGCCCCAGTCCACTTGGAACTCACAATGTAGACCAGGCTGGACTTGATCTCACAGAGATCCACCTACCTCTGCATCCAAAGTGCTGGAATTAAAAGTGTGTGCCACCATGCATTTTCTAAACATATGTTTGAAACCAACTATTGTACAGGTCGAGCCACCTATTAGAAATGTTTGCTTTATTTTTATTTGCCGAAAAAAACTAATCTGAAATTTTTCATTTTAGTCAAATGGTGTTTTAAAGATTAGTCTCCTGTGCTAACATTAAAATAGCAGTCATTTGATTTTAAATTGTCAAAATGTCCAGAATACTGGTGAAAACTATTAAAATAAATAACAAAGGTTACTTAGAACCCTTATACATATGGCATAGTTACCATAGAGTTTCATATACATATTCACAAGTTATAGTTATTTCTGAACTGTTAACTTTCTGGCTGTATTCCAGCTAACCAAGACAATGTTAAGTATGCATCTTTGTAAATGGGTGCTAACTGATAATGGAAATAAATTAGTAATGGACTAGATAGACAGTAATAATGAAGCCATATGTTTATGTCTGGATTTAAAACAATCATATACTGCTTTGTTTTACCCTGAAGAACACAAACATTTCATTCATTAACATCTGTAAGGTCTTATTTAGGGTATAAATAGTCTGTTGCATTATTGTGGCAGATATGGAGGTTATGCCTGGGCTCGAAAGCATGAACTTCCACTCACCAAGGCTGATCTAGCTACAGCTGCTGCTGAATGCCAGATCTGCTAACAGCAGAGACCAACATTGAGCCCCCGATATGGCATTATTCCCCAGGGTGACTAGCCAGCAACCTGACAGCAGGTTGACTACATTGGACCACTTCCATCATGGAGGGGACAGTGCTTTGTTTTGTCCTTACAGGAATAGATACTTATTCTGGTTATGGATTTGCCTTTCCTGCACATAATGCTTCTGCTAAAACTACCATCCAGGGACTTACAGAATAACTTATCCCACCATCAAGGTATTCCTCACAGCATCGCTTCTGAACAGGGAACTCACTTCACAGTCAAAGAAGTGCAACTGTGGGCCCATGGTCATGGTATCCACTGGTCTTACCAGGTTCCCCACCACCCAGAAGCAGCTGGCTTCATAGAACGATGGAACAGTCTCTTGAAGACACAGTTATGACAGCAATTAGGTAGCAATACCCTGGAGGGCTGGGACAAGGTTCTCCAGCAGGCAGCATATGCTTTGAATCAGCGTCCAATATATGGTACTATTTCTCCAATAGCCAGAATTCATGGGTCCAGGAAGCAAGGGGTGGAAGTGGGAATGATTCCACTCACTATCACCCCTAGTGACCCAGTAGGAAAATTTTTGCTTCCTGTACCCATGACCTTGCGTTCTGCTGGTCTAGAAGTTTTGGCTCCAAAGGGGGGAGTGCTTTTGCCAGGAGATACAGCACACATTCCATTGAACTGGAAGCTAAGACTTCCCCCTGGCCACTTTGGGCTTCTACTGCACTTAAGCCAACAGGCTAAGGAAGGAATAACAGTAGTAGTAGGAGTGATTGATCCAGACTACCAGGGGGAAATTGGACTTTTTCTCCACAAAGGGGGCAAGGAAGATTATGTCTGGAAGGCAGGAGATGCTGTAGGGCACCTTCTGGTGCTACCATGTCCTATGATTAACGTCAATGGGAAACTAAAACAACCCAAACCAGACAGGACAAAAAATAGCCCAGGTCCTTCAGGGATGAAGGTATGGGTTACTCCTCTAGGAAAAGAGCTAAGACCTGTAGAGGTGCTTGCTGATGGTGGAGGAAATACAGAATGGGTGATAGAAGAAGGTAGTCATAAATATCAGCTGAGGCCAGAGGACCAGTTGCAGAAATGTGGATTATAATAGACATTAACTTTTGTCATATTTGGTTAAGAATGTGCTTGTTCATATATATATATATATATATATATATATATATACGTATATTAAGCAGATACTTGTGTTGTTCCCTTTTGAATGTACAACTGAGATAAGTGTTAAGTGTTGTCATGTTTAGGTTACTAGATACTGAAGGACTAAGTATTCCTCAAGGACAATACCACCTACTCTAAGATATAATGCCTTGTGATTGCATGTGGGACACTTATATCATGTTAGGTAGAATTATTACCTTGCCATTGTTTGCATTTGACATTTAAACATAACATAAGTAGAGGCTATTGGGTGTCAATTTGACAAGGGGTAGACTTGTGATGGTTAATCCTATTAATCCTGGGTGTCAACTTGACTGGATTTGGGATGAACAAATATGAGAAAGAGAACTTCAGATTGACTTATCTCAAGCCAGATGGCCCACCCTAAATGTGAGTGTTACCTTCTGATGGCAGCGGGTATGAAAGCCCATGGCAGAGGGAGCTCACCCCTTTTAGGCTGCTTGCCTTCTCTCTCACTGGTGAGTTCATCTTGCTGCTGTGATCAACTCTGTGGATCTCAGCTTAGACTAAAGACGAGCACATCTCCCAGAAACCATCTGGCCTTCAGCACCGAATTGGGACTACGGAAATTTCCAGCCTCATGAACTGAGCAACTGCCTGGATTCTCAGCCTCTCCCATGTGGCGCAGCTATTGTTGGACCACTCGGACTCCATCCCATGTGGAAATCCAAAATTTGCACACACACACACACACACACACATATATATATGATTGTATATGTATATGTATATATATATATATTGATTCTGTTTCTTTAGAGAACCCTGACTAATATAGATTGTGGTACCAGGAGTGGTTCTAGAGAAACAGAATTGAAAGGATGAATTTCTTTAGTGGGCTTGGTAGTTTCAGGAGACAGCTTTCCAAATCAAGGAAGCCTACAGCTACTGAAGGCTCTCCTGGTGGCATGAAGAGGAATGATAATCCACGGTACAGACTATTTGAAGCAATTACGAAGATAGATCCATTTGAGTCCCCTAACTTACCTCTCATGAGGAGCAAGGAATTTAGCGACTCTCTATATAAACTGAGAAATTTCGGAAAAATAAGGAAAATAATGATGTTGCCTGGTTGCTCCAAGCATCTCTGGATAAAATGATGGAGGAAAACAAAGAGCTCAGTGATAAAATTAACCAGCTCCAGATTCGGAATAACAGTCTGAAAGTTTCCAAGTGTGCCCTGAGAGAGAGTCTTCTCTCCAGCAGCCAAAGAGTAAAGCGGCAGAAAAATCAAGCTGGAGCCCTTATTACACATTTGGCTGATTTACAACGCAAATTTAATTCAGAGCCAAGAATGTCAGCAGTCAAAGTAAGGGCACTGGTGGGGAAAGGGTGGAACCCTGAAACTTGGGATGGAGATGTGTGGGAGAACTATGATGATGACAACTTTGAACCCTCAGGTTCTGAGGGATTTACTTCATCTGGGGAATTAATCTCCCCACCCTCAGCGAAGAATGCATTCCCACACCCTGCAGACCCGCCCTCCCTACCTTTACCTGAGGAAACTAATCTCACCTTCCCAGAGGGAGTTGATGTCCTTCAGTGCCCAGCAATTGTTGCCTCTAGACCTATAACCAGAGTCAAGGCTGAGCAAGCCCCTTGAGGTGAGGTACAAAGTGTGGTCCATGAGCCGGGCGTTGTAGCACACGCCTTTAATCCTAGCACTTGGGAGGCAGAGGCAGGTGAATCTTTGTGAGATCAAGGCCAGCCTGGTCTACAGAGTGAGTTCCAGGACAGCTGGGGCTACAGGGAGACCCTGTATTGAAAAGGCAAAAAAACAAAACAAAACAAAAAAACAAAGTGTGGTCCATGAGGAGGTGTGCTACACCACTAAGGAACTTAGTGAGTTTGCTAATTAAGTTTGCTAATTCATTCCGGCAGAAGCCTAATGAATAGGTGTGGGAACGGATTTCAAGGGTGTGAGATAATGGTGGAAAGAATATAAAATTGGGTCAGACTGAGTTTATCCATATGGGACCATTGAGTAGAGATTCTAGGTTTAACATTCTAGGTTTGAGTGGTTAAAAAAGGTGTTAAAAGTTTATTTGATTGGTTGGCTGAGGTATTTATTAAAAGATGGCCTACTGACAGCGAGTTAGAGATGCCTGATATTCCTTGCTTTAGTATTGATGAAAGAGTTGTAAGGCTCAGGCAAATAGGCATGCTTGAGTGGATTTGATGTGTAAAACCACATTCTCCACAATGCCCAGAGGACACGCCTTTTACTGAGTTTATAAGATGGAAAGTACTGAGAGAGACACCAGAACATTTGAAGAGCTTTGTTTTTGCTCTATTTCTTATGTCAGATCTTAAGAGTTGGAGAAGCTACTGCTTGCTTACATAAATTAAATGTACATGTAATAGGCTTAACAGGACCTCAGAGTAGGCATTGGGTGGCAGCACTGAATCACTGAAGGCCAGATGACCATAGTTATCATAGTTATCTTAATGGGCAGCAAAGGCAAAACAATGCCTATAATGGCTTAACCCGAATGGAGTCTGTGGCAGGCCCTTAGGATTTGGGGGTAAGGCTCTACCTTCATCTGAAGACAACTATTCTCCCTTTGAGAGACAGCCTTAGTGGAAACTGAATGTTTGACAATGGGCCACCAAGTCACCATCCAACCCGAGCTACCCATCATGAGCTGGGTGTTATCTGACCCACCAAACCACAAAGTAGGACATGTATAGCAACAGTCCATTATCAAATGGAAGTGGTATATATGTGACAGGGTTCAGGCAGGCCCTGAGGGCACAAGCAAGCTACATGAAGAAGTTGCCCAAATGCCTATGGCTCCCACTCCTGTTACAATGCCTCCTGTGCTCAAGTATGCATCTTTGACTTCATGGGGTTTGCCTATGATCAGTTGACTGAGGAAGAGAAGACTAGGGCCTGGTTTACTGATGGTTCTGCACGCTATGCAGGCACCACCCAGAGGTGGACAGCTGCAGCATTACAGCCAATTTCTGAAACAACCCTAAAGGACACTGGTGAAGAAAAGTCTTCACAGTGGGCAGAACTTCGGGCAGTGCACATGGTTGTGCATTTTGCCTGGAAGGAGAAATGGCCAGAGGTTCGATTATATACTGATTCATGGGCTGTAGCCAATGGTTTGGCTGGATGGTCAGGGACTTGGAAGGAGCATGACTGGAAAATTGGTGAGAAAGACATTTGGGGAAGAAGTATGTGGATAGAGCTCTCTGAATGGTCAAAGGATGTGAAGATACTTGTGTCTCATGTAAATGCTCATCAAAAGGTGATCTCAGCAGAGGATGAGTTTAATAATCAAGTAGATCGGATGACTCGTTCTGTGGATTGTCAGCCTCTTTCTCCAGCTATCCCTGTTGTTGCTCAATGGGCCCATGAACAAAGTGGTCATGGTGGCAGAGATGGAGGTTATGCATGGGCTCAACAGCATGGACTCCCACTCACTAAGGCTGATCTGGCTACAGCTGCTGCCGAGTGCCAGATTTGCCAACAGCAGAGACCAACATTGAGCCCCCGATATGGTGCTATTCCCCGGGGTGACCAGCCAGCAACCTGGTGGCAGGTTGACTACATTGGACCACTTCCATCATGGAGGGGACAGCGTTTTGTTCTTACAGGAATAGATACTTATTCTGGTTATGGATTTGCCTTTCCTGCACGTAATGCTTCTGCCAAAACTACCATCCAGGGACTTACGGAATGCCTTATCCACCGTCATGGTATTCCTCACAGCATTGCTTCTGACCAAGGAACTCACTTCACAGCCAAAGAAGTGCGACTGTGGGCCCATGGTCATGGTATCCACTGGTCTTACCATGTTCCCCACCACCCAGAAGCAGCTGGCTTGATAGAACGATGGAATGGCCTCTTGAAGACACAGTTACAGCGCCAATTAGGTAGCAATACCCTGGAGGGCTGGGGCAAGGTTCTCCAGCAAGCAGTATATGCTTTGAATCAGCGTCCACTATATGGTACTGTTTCTCCTATAGCCAGAATTCATGGGTCCAGGAACCAAGGGGTGGAAGTGGGAATGATTCCACTCACTATCACCCCTAGTGACCCAGTAGGAAAATTTTTGCTTCCTGTACCCACGACCTTGCGTTCTGCTGGTCTAGATGTTTTGGCTCCAATGGGGGGAGTGCTTTTGCCAGGAGATACAGCAAACGTTCTATTGAACTGGAAGCTAAGACTTCCCCCTGGCCACTTCGGGCTTCTACTGCCTTTAAGCCAACAGGCTAAGGAAGGAATAACAGTAGTAGGAGGAGTGATTGATCCAGACTACCATGGGGAAATTGGACTTTTTCTCCACAATGGGGGCAAGGAAGATTATGTCTGGAAGGCAGGAGATGCTGTAGGG
>VZQC01003175.1:2058669-2077631 GCA_009823505.1 Rhizomys pruinosus | reverse complement strand
GTTCTTTGATTTGTTCTTTATAATCTTGTAGTTCTTTAAATATGTTCCCAATTGTGTTTCTGATATCTGTGTCCTGGGGCATCCCCAAAGGGATCCCACTGCAGGAGTCTTCCATAGGGTTGGTAGAGCTTGGTGCAGGATTATCCTGCCCCTTTCCAGTGTTGTCTCTTCTTCGTGTTCCTGGCATATGGGCTTCTCCTTGCCTGTATTCCAATGTGAGTCCTAAATGCCTCTTATGTTGAAGGCTTGCTTTGCTTGCCTCCTTCAGATGCCTTCGTAATCCCAGTTGGCGGGGGGAGGGGGGCGCTCTTCAGCCTGCGTCCCAGTACCTTCCGTTGGTCTCAGGAGATCTCAGATCTCAAGAGTCACACAACCCTACCTTTAATACCAGCTGGGAGGATAACTCTGCCCCCACAGCCACAAAAGCCAAGGACAGCTGGATTAACGGATCAATAATCAGCCTTGCTGAGGCACCCAGTTCCTACCAGCCTTCCTGCTCTTCCTTCTGCTGGTCTCAGGAGATCTCCCCATTTGCATTTTTAGTTTCAGTTTCTACTTCTGCAGTTATGTTTTTATTAGTTTCTCTTTCTAGGTGCTTGGGTATAGTTGCTGCTCTCTTCTGTCCTTTGAATTGCTTCAAGTATTTTCTGAAGGGTTCGTTTTCCAGACATGTAGTCTATCATCTTGTTTATGTCAGGGAAGATTTTTCTCTCTCCTTCAACTATAATAGACATTTTTGCTGAGTACAGTAACCTGGGTTGGCATCCATAGTCCTTTAAAACTGGGAATGCTTTGCTCCATGATCATCTTGCTTTCATGGTCTGTGTCAAGAAGTCAGCCATAATTCTGATGGGTTTCCACTTATATGTGATTTCTTGTTTTTCTCTTGTGGCTTTCAGAATTTTGTCTTTATTTTGGGCGTCTAGCATTTTAACCATGATATGGCATGGGGAGTTTCTTTTCTGATCTTGTCTGTTTGGAGTTCTATGTGCTTCTTGTATTTGTATGGGCTTGTCTTTTTTTCGTTTGGGGAAATTTTCATCTATTATTCTCTTGAAGATCTATCTGATCAATACTATTCTCTTGGGATTCTTCTCCTTCCTCTATTTCTGTGATGTGGAGGTTTGATCTTTTGTCCCACAATTCTTGGTTGTTCCACTTTTGTGTATTTTTAAGTTTTTCATAATCTTTCCTTGAGGTTTATAGTTGTTCTGTGTCATCTTCCAGGTCTGATATTCTTTGTTCTGCTTCTTCCATTCTATTTCTGAGGCTTTTTCCATTTCTTTCCTCTTGATTGGATGAGTATTCTATTTCCTTTTTCATTTCGTCCTATGATTTCTTTAGTATTTGCACTTCTTTTTGGAGCTTCTCAATCTCTTCTTGGTGCTCCTTACTTTGCTGGTTGTCTTCCTTTTTCAGTGTTTCCACTTCCTTCTGGAATTTGTCATTTTTCTCCCTCTAGTTCTTTCTTGAGTTTGTCATTCTCTCCTTTTAGTTCTTTCAGAAGTTTGTCATCATCTCCCTCTAGGTCCTTCTTAAGTTTTTCATTCTCTTTCTTTAGTTCTCTGACTTGTTCTTTATATTCTTTAATTTCTCTGAATAGGTCTTCAATTGTTCCTCTGAGATCTGTTTCTTGGGTCACCCCCAGGGGGATCCCACTCTAGCAATCTCCCACAGGGTTGGTAGAGCTTGGTGTGGAATTATCCTGCACCTTTCCCATGTTGTCCCTTCGTTGTGTCCCTGGCATGTGGGCTTCCCTTTTTTTTGCCTGTATTCTGATGCGAATCACAAATGCCTTTTCACTGTGTTTGAAGGCTTTGCTTGCCTCCTTCAGATGCCTTTTTTTTTCCTCCTTGTTTATAGAGTGTTGACTTGTCTAGGTTTCAGTCTTTCAATTTTGTTTATATATTGGAAGTCTAATTCACTCTTCCCTTTCTGTTCTGAAGGTTCTCCAAAAAATCCACTTGGATACTCTCTCAGCAATTCCAGTTGGCAGGCAGGAGGTGGGGGGGATATGCCCAACTTACTCTGTGCTTCAGGTGGTCCTGGCAAATCCCTGATCTAACCACTGTACACTCAAGTCTCACAGTGGCAACAGGCCCACTTTTAATACCAGCTACAAGGGCAACTCTACCCCAACAGCCACACCAGACAGGATTTAACAGGCTTACCTTTAATTCCAGCTAGCAGGTCAACTCCTCCCCACCAGCCTCACAAGACAAAGATTTAGCTATCTAACAAACCAACAAATCAATCATCCAACAACCCAGGAGTAGATCTATCCTAAAATCTGCCTGGCTGAAGCGCCCAGCTCCCACCTGTGCTTCAGGTGCTCCTGGCAAGTCCCTGATCTAACCACTGTGCACTCCTCATCGTTTGTTTATTTATTTATTTATTTATTTATTTATTTATTTATTAATTTATTATATATGAGTGTACTGTCTGCATGTAAGTTGGTGCACCCGTGTCGTGCACTGCTGCGGAGGTCAGAAGAGGGCATTGGATTCTCCTGGAACTGGAGTTAAGGACGGTTCTTAGCTGCCATGTGGGTGCTGGGAACTGAACCCATGTTTTCTTCAAGAGCATTCGGTGCTCTTAACCACTGAGCCACCTCTCCAGCCCCTCCTCATCATTTCTTAACACTAGACACAAATCACGAATGTCATCACTCTCACTTTATTAAGTTGGATAAAGGTCTGAAGAAAGTATTCGTAGGAGTCTACATAACCAAGACAATGTGTACGATGCACCTTTCACAGTATGATACACAGAGGAAGTACTTGATAACAAGCATCCCTGTCAGAATCCTCTGCATATAATTATCACCACTGTCAAAGCATTACACTTTGTGCTTGATAATACAGAGATTAAAATGTTACATGGTATGTGCTTTCAAAGGACTATTGCAGTAGAAGAGAAAGATTTTTAAAATGGCTATTTTCTGTTACTATAGCAAAGTTGAGGAAGGGGTATGATATCTGAACAGAATGGAAAACATGTAAGATGTCCACAAATGCAAGGCAGAACAATGCAGCAAAGAGAAGAGGGCCAATCAGGCCAAAGCTATCAAAGCAGACAGGGTGTTCAGGGAGTTATCAAAGCCTAAGTGTAAGCAAGCTACAGAGGGACGTGTTTTCTTACCTCAGGAACTAAGACACTGCACATGAGCTCAGGAGGCATAGTGACTGATCACTCTGAAAGCGCAGGCTCTTCTGAAGCTTCAGGTCTTGCCTGACTCAGGTCTCACACTTGACTTTTCCTGATAGTGGGATTTTGACCAAAAGTCACTTAAAAATTCTAAGCCTCAGTGTTTTAACTGTCAATGGACAATGGATAGTAGTGCCTTCCTTGTGGGGTTGTTTAGAATTAAATAGAAACATCAAGTAGTAAATGCAAAGGGTAATAATACATAAGCCAATTATGAAAACTCATTCCATAAATGTGTTCCAGAACCACAGTGTTATTTCTGGATGAGCTTCACCATATATCCTTCTGACAGAGAAGCCCACATTCTTACTCTGCTCTGCAGTCTCCCTGCCAGGAATGTTATGAGATGTGTACACATAATTTAAACCTACACTCAGACAATACATTCATACACATAAATAAATAAAAAAATAAAAAAAAAAGAATATATGAACATGCATGAGTGCATATGGAGGGATCTCTGCATGTGATACTTGATGATGCACCTGAGTAGGGTTATTTAGAAAATACTAGATGGAAACAGATACTTCACAGTATGGCTGAAGTAAGAGTTACAGTGTTGGGAATGAAAGAGGCTTGCCAACAAGAGGAAAGGGAAGTGCAGAGAAGCCTGGCACAACTCCAGAATGGTCAAGCCAGAACTGAGTGATCCAAGAGAGGACTGTTTTAGAGGGGCTGGCAGCTCCATGTCCCTTAAAAAACCCTTCACAGAACGATCTGGAACATAGACTCTTATGCCTCCAAGGACTCTGCCTGACATGTGGGGAATGGAAATCTAAGCAAGTGGTATTAGGATAAGCTGGGCCAATTCAAAATATACTTGCTCAGAATATAAGTTATACTCTTATATCTTTCTTCTCTTTCTTTTTTTAGGCAAAAAATAATCATTGACTATTTTTAAAGAAGATTTTGTTAATCATGTCTCTGGAATAAAAAAGAAGAAAGACCGTGTTCTGCTCCACTTCCTAAAGTTGTTTTTTAAGCTCAAAAATATAGCCTGTATTCCAAAGACTCAGGGTGGACTCTGGTGTACTCCAGGGCTGGAAATCCATTGTGAAAAACACTGCCTTCTAACTGTGAGATGGCCCAAGTGGGACAAGATCCTTGAAACTTAATGGAAAGGGCCTATGCTGTACCAGATAGATCCTTTAACCTTGAGACAAAGAACCAGAGCCAGCCTCCTTTAAGAGAATCTGGTTGCTGGCAGTGCTCACTCACTGAAGGCTCTGAGCTGTAGTTGACCCATAGGCAGGTACTGGAATGGCAGCAGCTGGGGTAATTACTAGGAGGTGGATAAGTGCACCTTTGGCAGCTCTGCTACCTGCTGAACATGTAGTGCTTAGGCAGCTTCTCAGCAAAGACTACCGTCACCTTCTGCTACTAACAGACTCATTTCAGAGACCAGGGCCCTTGTCACTCACTCCATTTTCTGCTCTGCCCTCCCATAGAAGAATAAACCCTATCCTAGTTCCTGCTCTCTGCCTGGCACTTCTCATCATATAGTACAGTCATTAGTGTTATGCGCAAGCTTGTCTCTCCTGTGAAACTGTGGGTTCCCTGTGTTTAGAAGTTATTTCTTATTCTTACATAACTCCTCACAACTTACTACAGCACTGCACACTGTAACCACACAGAACGATTACACATCTCTTTAGAATAAGGGGTCTACATTAGCTACTGTTATAGCTATTTTCTTAGCTGAAGACCCACAAGCAAAGGGGTCAGGTGCATCATCAGGCCTCCAGCGGCAGCTACTCAGAAGGACCTTAGCAATTTCTTTGTAAATACCTACACAAATGTTCCTTACTCTGACAGAAAACTGTACAAGGTGAAAGGCAGAAGAAACAGAGGGTCCTGTTTACAATATTTTCTCATATTCATTAATACAGCTTATTTTGTATTTTCTCTCTTTCATATCTGAGGCAAAAAGTAGCTCATGAAAATATACTATGATAGCATTTGTATACTAAGTCAGGAATTATAACCGAGGTACACCCTGCTTCCATATCCCAAGTCTGTGATACTGGAAAAGTCACTGAGTCTTTAAATACTCTACTGAAGATAGCAACAGCATATGCAGCCATAGTAGCCATAATAAGAACGAAATCCACAAAGTGTGAAGTGTAACAAGTACAGAAAACAGAATATACAAATGTCTATATTTCTCTACTGAAACTATGGAGGATACATATGTGCACCAAACAATAATTGGAAACAAAGAAAAAAAATTTGTTACTCAATAGGAAATTTCCTAAAACACCTCTAGATCACAATTTTATGATATTTTCTGTGCAAAAGAAGAATGCCGAGAAGCCAGACAGGTTGGCATGGATATCAGTGGACCGAAGTCTACTGTAAACGTTGAGGGTTGAAGAAGTGCAGACCTGTTTAGCAGGGGTTACTATTTTTATTAATGAAGTTCTTCCTAAAAGTGATGCTAGAGATGATAGCCACCTTTCTAATCTGTAATGTCTGCACACTCTGAGTATTCAGGGCAGGCAGCTGTTGCTAGAGCTGACAGGGTCCCCAGCTTTAGGGACTCAGGCCTCTGGCAGCAGCTATTCAGAAGGATCTTAGCAATTTCTTTGTAAATACCTATACAAATGTTCCTTAGTTTCACAGCTTTGCAAATATAGACACTAAGGGCAATTTTAAGATTCAGAGGAAAACCATTCAGCAGGGATGGACAAACTGTCTTCGTCTTACCCCTTGTCCATACTGGCATGGATTGCCCCAACAACACCTTCTAGGAGCTGGAGGGGGTCTTTTGGCCCAATGTAGTTAACACTGCTGTCACTGTGTGAGAAAGAGAATACCTGAGTCAGAAGAAGGTCACTCAAGCTTCAGATATACACTGCATTTACATAGTCAGGAGAACCTAGCTGGATAGTAGCATGAGGTACTGCCAGCTCACAGGTATTGGTGCTGTGTGTGCTCCAGCATGAAATACTGAGGATGTACAACATTCACTTCCCTAAGGGGCTCACAGTGTAATAATGGTCTAACAATACATGCACACATGTCTGTCAAGACAGTAACACAGTTTATTCTGTCAGGCAAAAATAGCTGAACATTAAAGCATTTTAAACATTACTAAATATGTAACTGATCAAGTTGAACTTTCTTAAAAAATATTTACTCACTATCTGGAACTCTAGAAAATTCTGAAAGTGTAAAAATGGAAAAATAAATTTTATATACGTTTTCAAAATAATTTAATGATTTAAATCACCTGCTAGTTTCAGTTATTTTGGGTCTTTGTGATTTGGGGCTGATGCCTACTAACCTTAACAAATTCCTGAAAAGGCAAATGCTATGGGATTGCCAAATGCAGGCCTATATCATTGAAAAAGAGGCAGCTGATCTCTTCAGCTCCTGGCTTTCCACTGCTCAAAGTTTTAATTCACATTAGTCAAATGCCTTCAATGTACCAAGTATACTGTTCATGAGATCAGAACCAATTCTGTAGCAGTAGGAATGGTGTACAGAAGCAAAAAGAAGTATAATTTATGTTAAAATTTTATAAATGGGAAAACACAAAAATGCATACTTTCAGGAAATAAACCAATTAAAACACTAATTTTTCAAAATGTTTATTGTATGAACTTTAAAGTTTAAGAAACAATAAAAGGACAATTATAAACTAAAAGGTACAAAACATGGCCAGTAAATATCTGTTATAATTTGAAAATGAATAGTTCTTACAGGTAACAGCAAAGAGTCCACAACAAACTAAAACAGAACAAAGATTTATTAATTTTGAATTTGTGATTTCTAAAATGAAGTGTTACTGCATATTCTGTCTGTCTTTGTGTATAAAACTGCCAGATACTCAAAACATTAAGGTGAAAACTGTATGAGGCTGGGGTAATTAAACTGATAAAGGCTCATTTGATTTCAGTTCAACTTCAGAAAACTGACATGCATTTAATCAAAAAGTTCCTCAAGAGCAATACAGAATTACAAAGAATGGCTAAAAGGAGAATAAATTAAATACAACTAAATCTTTTAGCCTAATTGCATTATTCACAGAAAGCACTTGATGCCTCATTATTTCCTTAGCTTCACTTTGCTCTCTTTTCTAATCCTTTGGTTGCAGTCCTCTAAATGAACCCTCCATATGAACATAATGAAACAATTTCTCCACTGTCAAGTTTATACCATTTGGCAAATAAACAATGTCCTGAGACAGTTAGCAGATATCTAACTTCTTCAAAGTATGATTCATTTGACTTGAGTACATCAAAGAACCACTTGAGTATTATCTTTCCACCTGGAGGCCTCTAAGAAGGGAACTGGAAGAGGCAGGATGGGAACAGCCAAAGGGAAGCCGAGCCGCAGGGAAGCCTGGCTCATAGCAACCTGCTTCACATGCCATTTGGCCTTTCTCTTGCTTTTCAAATAATGTGTAGAAGTGCAGGAGTCCAACCAGGAAAGAGCTTCTTAGGCATGCTATTCATTACACCAGTGAGGAAACATTTTCATGGGTCTCCATTCTCAAGACACTTTTAAGACTTAAGATTTATTTTATTTTTATTTTTTTGGTCTTTCTGAGACAGGGTCTCCCTTTAGCCCCAGCTGGCCTGGAACTCACTATGTAGACCAGGCTGGCCTTGAACTCCAACCTGCCTCTGCCTCCCAAGTGCTGGGATTAAAGACATGTGCCACCATGCCCGGCCAGACTTAAGATTTTGACAATGCTAATGAATGATAATCTCTTACATTTGTAAAGTACTTGAAAATACAACATACTTCTACATACTGATGATAGTTTAGCTTCACAGTGACTACAAGGTGGTACCATTATTGGCATAGTATTACATCAGGTCTTCTGCAATGGTTACTGTATATCTTACCTCAATGCAGAGATTATTTGCATAACTGCACTGTGTACTACATCCTTGGGTGAGAAGTTGAGGGGACCAACAGCCACCTCTAGCAGCTGCTGAATCATTCTTAGAGGCTGACCATCTAAACACATGGCCACGGCTTGGTCATGAAGTTTTCCTTTTTCTGATCTGGACAGATCATACAGGTAACTATATTTCTGTAGTGTTTCCTAGAAAGATATGGTAATCAACATCCAACTATTAACTAGAAATCCAATGTATATACAGGAAGCATGTTTAGAAGGTCCACAAACTAAATACATCCCTACCACCAACAATACACCAAGTTTCACAGTTGGATGGAAGGCTTACGTTCAAGATCTACCTAGGCTGACTTCAAATACTTACTTTATTATTTATTAGTATAATGAGACTGTTGTGATCTGAAATTTCAGCCTCTATAAAATGAGGATCAGGACAGGATGGTCTTGTGAATATAGTACATTGTAAGATGACACAGCAATCAGTCCTTTAGCACAGTGGCAGCCATAAAGCAGCAGGAATATAAACCCCACTACTACACTTGAACTATAAGGCATAGTAATTATTATACTGTTTTATAAACATCAACTACATAATCTCAGATGTTGCACATATGGCATTTAATTCAATACTTATAATAATACTTCAAGTAGATTTAATTAGCCTCATTTCATGAAAACTGGGAACTGAAGATCAAAGTTATTAAGTAATATGCCTAAAGTCACATTGCTAGCAAAGAGCTAAGATTATAAAATAGCAGTTTTCTTCCAACCCCATGCTATACTGCTTGTGTTGGGTAGCTTCAGTTGTCAACTTGACACCTCGGAAGGAAGAACCTTAAGTGGGGAATCTCCTCTACTGGATTGTGGCCATGACTATGAGGCATTTTCTTCATTGTTCACTGTGGGTGGTGTCACACCCAGGCAGATGGTCCTGTGTGGTATAACCAAGTAGGTGGAACACAATCCAGGGAAGCCAGCCAGTAACCGGCTTTCCTTCATGGTCTCTGTTTCAGCTTTTGCCTTTAGGTTCCTGCTCAGTGATGAACTGAGATGTAAGAGTAAAATAAACTCCTCCCCAGGCTGGCTTTAGTCAGTGCTTTTATCACAACAATAAAAAGTAACAAGAATGCAGCCTCGCCTTGAAAAGATTTGTAAGAAATATCATTACAACAAATAACTTAAGAAATAGGACACAGGCTATTTTTTTCAGCATACCGCATACCACCACTGAATGACAACACTGCTTTCCAGGTTGTTTCGTTTCCCTAGCAATCATGAATAAAATGCTTACTGGATTTTAATGATATTAAAGAATTACTGCTAATTTTTTATTGTGATCTGTTGTAGTGGCTATGTTTCAATGCAATCTTTTAGAGATAGACATGGAAGCACTTAATGGACAAAATGAAAGGCTGACTGAGATCTACTAACTTACAAGCACAAGCTATAAATAGGGTATGGCTTAAAAAATTAATCATGTTTGGTACTTGATGCTGAAAGCTTTGCATTTTATTATTATCCCCCACTATTTCAAATATTCAATTAAAAAATCAGGCAAGGCAATTCTAGCATCTCCACCCAAGAGAAGCTCCATAGGACAAAGGCCTTTGACTTAGACTGTATTAACCTTATGTGTAATTAATAGGTTAGTTATTAAGAAGGTTAATTTATCCCTTTTAAGTCTGAACTTAAAAGGGATAAACTTAAGGAATGAAGGTTTTTTTTTTTCCGGCTTTAGTTATGAAGAAACTTTAATAAAATCAAATAATATTCAATTTTGGAACCAGAGTCTCCCATAGGAGTCAAACTTGGCCAGAGTGAATGACATTCACAAGAAACAACATGATACTTTTATATTCTGTGATGAAATGAAAAGGTGTCCTTGTTAATAATCCCCTTGAATCCGTATAAACCGTGCTAGCCAATGAAGTATATTTACTACCAAGAGAAAAAAGCTAATTTAATGATTTTAAAGTAGTATGTTCAATTTAAAAAGCCAGCAAGTACTGAGGAATTTTTATACTATAAAGTATAAGTCACTTTTACTTGAAAATTCAAATTTTGTCCAAATTATGGATTATGGTACTATAAATATTAGGATAAAATCGATACAGGTAAAGCCAACCGTTAGTGGCTACAATGGCTTATATACCGTGCATAACGTTTTTTAGTGATATTCATTAGATGAGTTAGCAGACACTGAAAAACAAAACTTCTGAACTTTTGAGTTCATTCCATCATCTTTTTAAAAATTTACATTTATTATTTGTGAGTTTTTGTGTATGTATATGTGTGGGCATGTACATGTACACATTTAGAAATCAGAGGACAGCTTATAGGAGTTGGTTTCCTCCTTCCACCATGCAGGTCCTGGGAATCTAATTCTGGTCATCAGGCTTGGTAGTAAATGTATTTATCCACTGAGATATCTTGTCCCCCCCTAATCGTGTTTTTAATAAGTGCTTATGCATTTCATATACTGAGAGACAAGCCAACACATCCAATTCTGATCAAGCCAAGCATATAATTCAGATAATAAGCAGATTTAAGAAAAATGAAAGGGGAGGTAAGCAGCCATTATGGGTTCATTTACCATAGCATTCAAGGACAAGCGAAATGTAATTCTTGTGTCTAAATACTACTTTCACCGATACTTAGTGATCTTCCAAACTATGAAAAAGAAACTAACCTCCTACATCTATAAAATGCAGAAGCTGGCCATAGTTGCACATGCCTATAATCCCAACACTCAGGACACCAAAGCAGGAGGATCACAAGTTCCAGGTTACTTGGGGCCACAAAGATTTGAGGACCATTTTCATTTCTGAAAACCTCATCAACATTTCTGCTAAGCATCCCACAAAGGACCACTTATTTACAAGATGGTGTGGCTTTAGGAGGCAGGGCCCAGTGAAGGTCAGCACATCAACAATGGGCACAGTGCAATTCTGTCCCTTCACATCCTTTGGCCATTATGTTTCACACAGGTGCGAAGCAAGCATGCTAAAGTGACCACGGACTGAAACCTTGATAACTGTAAGGCAAAAACAAGCTTTTCTTTGTACAGAATGAATACTTCAGGTATCCTTACAGCAATGAAAAGCTAACAGTTACTAATGAAGCTTTGGAGGAGAAAAGGAACAACATCCTGCCACTACCTAAGCTACCTAAGTGGTCATTCCTAGCCTCCACTTCAGTACCTGCTTGCTGTTCTTCAGAGAAAGGATAAAGCTGTGGCTGAGGGTTTCCAGGTGAGCAAGCGACTGTTTCAGATGACTCAGGGTATCAGCATAGGTGACCTTGGAATCATCACCTTCATGAGAGTCTTCTGGATTTCTTTTCCTTGGTTTCTCAATAAAATGCTTGACTGTCTTAATGGCCTTTTGAGTCATCTCTTCACGTGCTTCCACTGATAGCTTTAAAAAAGGATTCAAGTTAGGACACCAAACCTGTATTATATCTGGTATGTTCAATAAGGCATTAGTGAGCAGAGAGAAAGTGAAATTTTAAACACGATTTAACCAAATTAGGATTTCTATTGGTTTTCTTCTCATGAAGAAAACAAAACAGACAAGTACCATTTATACTACCAATTAGTAATACAAAATTTTAAAACAACGCCCAAAGCAGTAATGTTTGAAAAGATGAAACTAGAATTCACATGACTGCCAGTTAAAGTGGAAAAAAAAAAAGAGTGATTTTACAACCAGAATTTCCAGTTCTGATCATTTATTTACTACAAAGTAAAAATTCAAAAGAAACAGGCAGCTGGGTATGGTAGCACATGGCAATAATCCCAACCCTTGAGAGATAAAGCAGGAAGAGTTTCAGGCCAGCCTGGGCTAAGGAGTGAGATCCTGTGTCAAAACATCCAAAACTAGAGGGGGAAGGAGGGAAGAAGGGAGACAGTCAATCAGAATAGTGCCTTGCCCACAGCCAGTGTTCAAGAAATGGAATCCACCTTTAATCTGACCAACTAATAACTACACAGGACATCATCCCCACCTCTTGGCTATTCCTGGTGAACTTCTCATATAATGCTCATAGAAAATCATTTTGTTATTTTTTAAATAAGGTCCTTGAATTCCTTAGGATGAAACTCAAGGATTTTCACAAGCTGCCTCCAAGCCAAGCCTCTAGTCTCACGATATAACTAGCCCACAACCTAAACCCCAGCCCCACAGACATCATTCCCATGTGTCATACTGTTGTCTCAATGAAATGCTTGCTTCTCCTTTCTTAGCAAGGCCAACTTCTGGTCATGTTTCAGTGTAGACTCGTGAAGTCAACTCAGATTAATTTGGCTATTCAGCTCCCACCTTCAGTCTACCACAAACTCCTCTGCCACTATGTGCACGATCCACATTCTTATAAAAGACTCCTTTTTATTTTTATTTGTGTGGGGGTGTGCATGTGCAGTTATATGCCACATTCCCTAAGGTGCCCACAGACACCAAAGGAAAGCATTGGATCCCCTGGAGCTAGAGTGAAAGGAGGTTGTGAGTCACCCAACACGGGTGCCGGGAACTGAACTTGGGTCACTGGAAGGAGCAGCAAGTGCTCTGAACTGAGGCATCTCTGCAGCCCCAAGACCTGCCTTCAAGTGTGCAATGTGTCAGCCTCCTCAGCATCACCTCACTCTGTGCTCTCATAAATGTACGCACTAACAGGCCGGTCTATTTTCTTATTTATTTATTTAATTTTTGTATGTGTATGAGTGTATTGTCTGCATGTAGGTTTGTGCACCCATGTCGTGCAATGCCGTGGAGGTCAGAAGAGGGTCTCGGATTCCCCTGGAACTGGAGTTCTCCTGGAATTGGAGTTACAAATGGTTCTTAGCTGCCATGTGGGTGCTGGGTATCGAACCTGGGTCCTCTGCAAGAGCAGTTGGTGCTCTTAACTGCTAGGTTATCTCTCCAGCCCCCAGTCTATTTTCAACAGTTTGAATTCATTTATTTATTTATTTATTTATTTATTTATTTATTTATTTATTTATTTATTTATTTGTATGAATGTACTGTCTGCATGCAGGTGTGTGCACCCGTGTCGTGCAATGCCGCGGAGGTCAGAAGAGGGTGTCGGATTCCCCTGGAACTGGAGTTCTCCTGGAATTGGAGTTACAGACGGTTCTCAGCTGCCATGTGGGTGCTGGGGATCAAACCCGGGTCCTCTGCAAGAGCAGTCAGCGCTCTTAACCTCTAGGCCATCCCTCCAGCCCCAGTTTGAATTCTTTAACTCTTGTACCATGCCAAAATGTGTTTTCTTTCCCCTAACAGAGCCTTCAAATAATTATTCAACATAACCAAATGACTTGATCTTAATGCGAATAACCCTAAGCAAATTTTCCTGAGATACCTAGGACTCTGTGAAACAGAATGAAATTACGATAAAAGGTGGAAGGCTTTTATCTGACTAGATTTTTTATTTAATTCATGCTTTTCAACAACTTTGTAGAAATAAGTTCACTGTGGAAAGACCCCAGAGCATGATTAAGAAATACAAGTTTATTACTGAATTTATATTTAGGCATTCATTCAAAGGAGCAGATAAAAGGGGAAAAATGAGGAAAAGTACCAGAGTGAGAAATGGCAATACATTTACTACATCTACTTGGAAGGTGAGCCCTTCATTCTTAAAATTCTCCTGGAAACTCCAACTAACATGCTATTAATACGTTACTAATATGATAACCAAGAAAATATTTTTATTATTCCCAGTACCATTAATTAATATTACAATAACATGAATTTTCCTGAAATTAAGGTAAATGGCTACTAGTGGTGAGATGGGTCAACGGGTAAGAGTGCCTGCTGCCAAATCTGAGATCCATAAGAGGAACTCACATGGTGGACAAAGAGAACTGATTCCCACATGTTGTACTCTGCCCTCCACATGTGTACACACCCACACAATAAGTAAATGTAAAATATTTTTAAAAATATAAATGGCTAGCTGTCCTGTCATTGAACAAATAAGAACTCATAAATATTTTCTAGGCTCCACTGTAAAAAAATCATGAACTAGGCACATAAAGAAACCATATATGAGCCAGGCATGGTGGCACACGCCTTTAATCCTAGCACTAGGAGACAGAGGCAGGGAGATCTTTGTGAGTTTAAGGCCAGCCTGGTCTACAGAGTGAGTTCCAGGACACCTGGGGACTACACGGAGACCCTCTCTCAAAAAGACAAAAAAAAAAAAAAAAAAAAAGAAAGAAAGAAACCATATATGATCAAGGGATATGGCAGGAGGAAGCTACGAGCTGCTGGTCAGGATAGTTGAAGAGACTCCCAAAATAATATAGGCTACTGCCATAGTTCTTTGTTGCCTCCCAGAACTTGAAGATAAGATCATATGGCTGAAGATACCACAGCTCTGAACACAGGATTTGAAGAGATTAAACTGACCTGGAAGCCTCCTCCCTGAGGTCTAGTTCTCAGAGTATTGGAAGATGCTATACAAGCTGCCAAGGCAGAGAAAGAATCAATGGTCCTACCCACCTGTAAAGTACACACACCACAATGACCAGCCCAGCAAAATTTCAAATCGTGCAATAGTAGCACTTATATCTTTGGGGTAACCAACAGCTATCTAGCTGTACAGATTTAAGGTCCATTTAATATGGAGGAAATCCATCCCTGGTACTGTAAACATAGCCAAATACCCACAGTTGGAGAGAACCACATGTCCTAGAGGAGAAGCTACTGCCACTTTATTTATTTATTTTTGGATTTTTATTTATTTTTTTATGTTTATGAGTGTCTGCATGTAGGTTTGTGTACCCGTGTCATGCAATGCCGCGGAGGTCAGAAGAGGGTGTCGGATTCCCTTGGAAATGGAGTTAAAGATGGTTCTCAGCCGCCATGTGGGTGCTGGGGATCCAACCCAGGTCCTCTGCAAGGGCAGTTGGTGCTCTTAACCGCTAGGCCATCTCTCCAGCCCCCCGCCACTTTCTTAAACCAATGTGATATTCTAAATACTTATCTTTATATTCACAGATAAGTGTAGCTCTCACCACTCATCAAATAAATTTTTTTTTTAACAGATAGCGACTACTGTATTACAACTCCATAGCTGGTCAAAATGTAGAGAGTAAGTGACTGTGAGGTGCCTATCCCTAACTGATACATCTAGAAAACAAAAAGCTGATACATCTAGAATACACCCATGGCTCAGGGAACATTACCAAAGAGACAGCAGAAAGAATGTAAGAGCCAGAGGAACAAGACTTCTGTTGCTGGCTAATGCACTTTAGACATGACAAGGAAGCTGCGCCAATGAAATTTCAATAGTATGGTGGTCTAAGAATACCTGCATTATGATGAAACCAGTTGACATGCTAACATGGACAGAGAGATTGCCCTGGGTCCCATCTCAAGATGAAGTACTGGGGCTGGAGAGATGGCCTAGCGGTTAAGAGCGCCGACCGCTCTTGCAGAGGACCTGGGTTTGATCCCCAGAACCCACATGGTGGCCGAGAACCGTCTGAAACTCCAGTTCCAGGGGACTCCGACACCCTCTTCTGACCTCTGCGGTATTGCACGACATGGGTGCACAGACTTGCATGCAGACAGTACATTCATACACATACAGAAATAAATAAAATTTAAAAAAATTTTAAAAAATACTACAGGCAATCGACAGATGCTGAGGTTGGGAGAATCAGTTTTTTTCAGGGACTAGCCCTAAACAAAGGTACAAATGAATACCATTAAATGGAATAAGGCACTGCGTGTGTGTGTGTGTGTGTATTTATAAATATATGTATGTATAAGTAATAATAATCAAGAAAAGGACAACAAATTGTGAGGAAGTGGGGAAGAAGGGAGAATCTGGAGGGGACTGGGAAAGGTGAAATGATGTAACTGTAACAATCATGTATTAAATTCTCAACTGTTTACATACCCTTCTCAGAAGTTCATAAAATAAAAAAATTAAAATATTAAAAATAGGCCAGGTATGGTAGCACAGGCCTTTCATCTCAGCACTCATGAGGCAGAGGGAGGTGGATCTCTGGGAGTTCAAGGCCAGCATGGTCTATATAGCAGGTTCCAGGATAGCTGGGGCTATAGGGAGACCCTGTCTCAAAAAGATAATAAATAAAAATAAAAAATAGACAGTGGTGGTGGTGGTGGGAATGGGTTTAGATATCATGTATGACAAGAGCACATCTTTCTGAATCTATCTTCAAAATATACTCAACTATAGCACTGCCTTCCACCTTTACCAACAGCTTCCAGGTGCAGACATCATTACCTCTCCTGAAAAGTATCACCATGGTTGTAATTTGTCCCCCAATGGGACAGATGGTATGTTCAAGGAACACAAGCATTTCTTCTATTCCACTGCATTTGTCAACATCCTTGCAGTTGGGATGAGCCACATTCCATTCAATTAAATCTGAATGGAAGTGATATGCCATTTCTGAGCCAAGGCAAGAAACCCCACATGGACCATTAGTTATTCTTTTCTCTCTCAAACATAGCAGTCAAGGAGCATGGAGGCCCCACATAGGGCTGAAACAAAATGGCAGGGCTACCAATCAGCCTGGATCCAAGACAACTTTGTGGCAGCTCTCTTACTTCACTAAGATAATGAGGTACCATTAACCCTCTGTATTGTTAAGCCATTAAGAACCTCAGCCTTTCTGATATAAAATGAGTGCTAAGAGTAAGGTGACCTGAGGCTCTGGTTATTGGATCAGATATTATAAAACTAATTTGTTACACTATCATGAAATAAAACTGTTGGTGGTACAGATCATGTCTAATCAATGTGTGGCTCTAAAGATGCCATAAACTCAGCACTAATAGTATATGCTGGATGCTATAAGATGCTATGATTAAATATCATAGGAAAGAAATTAGCTTAGAAAACCATTATCCATATTGTTCATAGAAGTGAAAAAGACTAGAAAAATAACAGAAACTTAGGGTTTTATATAGTTAAATAAAAGTACTAATCTTACACATAAGTGGTAGGAGTAGGAGACAAGATTGAGAGATTCATAGATAATACATGTCAGGTAAAACCTTTGGAAGATTAAAATGCTTTAGGGGAAAGATAAACCAAGGGTATGACACCCTGTAAATTCTTTCAATTGGATAAAATGTCTCAAGGCAGAGATACAATTAATGATGTGGTCCTCCACAGAAACCTGATAGCTTTAAGGCAGCTCCCTTTAAATTGAGAGACAATGGATGGGGGTGATACATCAAAGATAGATATAGGAAAAAATGTCTCAAAACAAGCAAACAAAAGACCCTTGGCACATGTTGCAACAGCTATCAAATCTATATGAACTCTCCTAAGGTTCTGGTGCCAAGAAGCCACAGCTGAGCTCCAGATGCTAGTAAGCATCTGAAACAAATACTTGAGGCTTCAATGAACTCCAGCAGGTTCAGCCAGCTGGGCAGCCTTCAAGAGGGCTCAGTCCTCCCACAGCATTCCACACAGAGGTGTGGAAGGAACTAGAAAGGACCTCATTGAATAAGACAGTTTGCACCTGGATTAATGGAGAACAAAGAGCAGGTAACAAGGTTGTTCCCAGAAAACAGGATCTAGGCATAATTAAGGACCATAACCCACTCCAGCCAGGGAAGCCTCAACAAAACTGCCCCACAGCAGAACCTGCCAAGCACTCAAGGATCTAACAGAACTATACTGTCCCTGGTTTACCACCTAAACTGTGGTTCAGGTAAGGGTGGGAGCAGCACAGACGCCATCTGTCTACTTAGCTCCTGGTCTGGATCAGACCAGACTGGATATACAGCTCACTGGAAACTATCTAGGCATTGAGCTCCATGGAGTGGCTGGGGGAGGGATGACCCAGGGGTGGAGTGTGCTCTATGAGGATTTTCTCAGGCACCTTACAAGGAAAGGAAGGGACCTGGAAAAAATCCAGAAAATTGGTTTAACCCAGAGTTATGATCACCCTCGCCTGTTTTGTGGGCCTCCAGCTCACTACAGGGGAGAAGCACAGGAGGCAGTGGACTGTTTAATGTGTACCATGGTCAGAGGTAAAAGATACTACAAAGAAGCTTGATCATTGCATAACTACAATAGGCCATGTGTAAGAGGCTACAGAGTCTTTAGTAGGGAACTCTGTCCAGAAGGAAGCATGAGGCAGGGCAAGAACAGAAAATAGCTGCTGAGGAGAGACCTCAAAAAAGGAAGACTGGACAGGTCACTGGTAAGTAGGTACCTGGAAATGCATGAGCTTGGCTGGAATACATGATGCAATAAAGGCCTTCCAGGGACAGGGAAGACAGAGGCAGGGATGACATCATCAGGACCCCCCAGGTACAAGTCTGACTACACTGTTCTTACATCTCTATACCTGGGAAGGCAGGAAAAGAGCTCAAAGTGCAACACAATTAGTATTGGAATTTTTACGAAATGGCCTGATTCAAAATTCATAGACAACTTCAGGGTCCTAAGGCTGACAGATTCTGTCTACAGACGTTTTCTGAAAAAGAGAACATACTGCGATTTTGAACCTAAAGCTAACATTTAGGAAATGGAGGTGACTTAAGAAAACCCAATTGCATGCTTAATGACCATACTTAATACCCATACCAATTTGGCTGAGGGACCTAAGGGATAACTTTGTTCCTTGCCCTCAGAGGTCAACTAAGTCTCAGGGGAATATGCATGGGGGCATCTCTTGAAATGTCCTGCAAACGTGAGTCACCAGTCTTCCTGTGCAGGGAGGTCTTGGAGATCCACAAATGGGACTTCAGCCAGTGTCCAGTCTATAAAGAGGAAAGTCTGCTCATGCTTCAAAAAGAGAAGCCTGGTCTAGCAAGACCTGACTGTGTCCTCGAGTGGACAGAACTGGTGGTTGAAAAACCAAAAGGAGCCAGCCCCCCCCCCAAAAAAA
>VZQC01003175.1:1974655-2057554 GCA_009823505.1 Rhizomys pruinosus | reverse complement strand
ACCGCTTTTGCAGAGGACCAGGGTTCGATCCCCAGCACCCACATGGCAGCTGAGAACTGTCTGAAACTCCAATTCCAGGAGAACTCCAGTTCCAGGGGAATCTGAGACCCTCTTCTGACCTCCGCGGTGTAGCACGACACGGGTGCACAGACTTGCATGCAGACAGTACATTCATACACATACAGAAATAAATAAAATTAATAAAAAAAATTAGAAAGTTTAAAATAAAATAAAATAAATTAAAAAGTTAAAAAAAAAGAAAACCCAATTGGAAAATCAGAGCTTTATGGTTCCCATTGCCAATAGCAACTATGTGAAATAATGGGACATCCAAGAGAAATACATTTTACTCATGTGTTCTCAACATTAGTAATTTGGGAGACTGAATACAATCTAACAAGTCTCAACACTGTAACACTGTCATATGCTAGGCCAGCTCTTGGCCCAGGGTGTGGGAGTCAAAGAATGCCTGAAGTGGCAGGCTGAAGAGAAATGGTGCTTGGTCTGTAGCCAAAAGGCGGTGGCTGAAGAACACAGTGCACATGCTTCAGTAACGTTTAAGATGATATGTTATGCTACTTTGTCAAGCTCATGAACAGAGCATGGTAGATAAGAAATGGTATCTATGGACGCATAATTTGTCTGCTGATTGGCCCACTACTGTTATAATCTGTCTGCTGATTGGCCCACTACTGTTATAAATGTTCTTGGTTTCTAGGCTGTTGTGGTTAGTAGTGTTAGTATATAGAAGGAAATGGTACCATTAAAAGTATCTGCAACGAACAATCAAACGTGTGATTAATTCCCAGTCCACCTCCAATGATTCACGCCGCTGGACGGCGCGCAGGGAATACAGAGGTAAACTAAGACACAGTCTACCTTTGATAAGCATTCATGTTAATGGAAAAGCCAATATAAAATAAAGTATTTATAGAAGGTAAAATATAAATGAAGTGCATAGATAGTAAAACAGAGGAAGAATTCTGTGCGGGTAACAGAAGTCTACAGGAAGCAAGTGATAGCTGACCCTCTACTCAACACGGACCTAGAGCTCACAGGGAAGAAAAGAGAGGGGGAACAATGGTTTTCAGGCAGAGAAAGCAGCCTGAGGAATTAAATGAAGGCTAATATAAAAGAGAATGGTCTATGGCCATAACTCCCCTTCTTTTATGTTCTCTAAAACCCCTTAGGGATAATCTCACCCAGAATAGTGACTCACTGCTTCAAGGCCATTGCAAAATATACAAGGACTTTTGCAAAAAAAAAAAAAAAAATTCAAGATATCCTTGGTTAAACAAGATTCTTCCTTTAGTCTCACTACTACATTAATCTGGAAATCCCTTGGTGCAAATCTGTGTGTGTGTGTGTGTGTGTGTGTGTGTGTGTGTGTATGTGTGTGTTTTCACCCAAGGGAAGACATACAAGGGAGGACTGGGTGCTGACACAGGGAATATTGAGAAACTGAGACCTTCTCTTTAGGTCAGTGGTCTTTTTTATTTTTTTAAATTTTATTTATTTTTTGTATGTGTATGAATGTACTGTCTGCATGTAGGTTTGTGCACCCATGTCGTGCAATGCCGCGGAGGTCAGAAGAGGGTCTCAGATTCCCCTGGAACTGGAGTTCTCCTGGAATTGGAGTTACAGATGGTTCTTAGCCGCCATGTGGGTGCTGGGGATCGAACCCGGGTCCTCTACAAGAGCAGTCGGTGCTCTTAACTGCTAGGCTATCTCTCCAGACCCAAGGTCAGTGGTCTTTCAAGCTGGGTCTGTCCAAAGTGAACACGCTTTCAAAGACTTCTGAATTTCTATTTAAACAGGTTTTCCTTCAACTGATCCTCTTGAGAATATGCTGGAGATCAAAGTACAAAGCCTTTTTTTTCTAACAGTCTTTCCTCCACTTGCGCAAGAAACATGCCTCACGTTTCCTGAACCCAACAATCTGTATTGAGTCAACTGTACACCCAACAGAGGGTGTTCAAAACACTTGCTATATGTAATAGAACACCACTGACAGAAAACTATTTTTTGCATGTCACAAAGTTTCCAATTTTTGCTTTCAACAAAATTGATGCAGGATCTAACTGAAATGGTGACAGCTGGAAATCATTAAGAAGTTTTTTTTTGTTCTGTTTTGTTTTGTTTTGTCTTTTGAGACAGGGTCTCCCTGTAGCCAACTGTCTTGGAACTCACTATGTAGACGAGTCTGGCCTTAGAACTCACAGAGATCCACCTGCCTCTGCCTCCTGAATTCTGGTATTTTAAAGGCATGTGCCACCATGGCCGGCTCTTAAAAAAGTAATTTTTAGGGGCTGGAGAGATGATTTGGTGGTTAAGAGTGCCCACTGCTCTTGGAGAGGACCCGGGTTCAATTCCCAGCACCCACATGGTGGCTAAGAACCAACCAGTTCCAGGGGAATCTGACACCTTCTTCTGACATCCGCAGCATTGCATGACACAAGTGCACCAACCTACATGCAGACAGTGCACTTACACATATAAAAATAAATAAATTAAAAAGTAATTTTTAATACAGTACTATATGTCTGTGTTATAAGACTTAGGAGACATCAAAGAATTAAGTAGCCCTACTATGACAAAACTCTTTTGGCATTAATTCAATCTCTTAAAAAGTAATTTTTAATATGGTACTGTGTCTGTTCTAAGACGTAGGAGACATCAAAGAATCAAGTGGCCCTGCTATGCCAAAAAACTCTTTTGGCATCAATTTACTTACATGAGCAAGTGTTTACTCATACCCACCAAAATATAAATTATGGAAGAATTGATACAAAATCTGATCTTAGTCTAACAATAAGTAATATTCACCGAAAGACACATGAACTACTTAAAACCAGTATTTAAATCCCTACCCACCTCATTAAGATGTGCTAATGGAATATCATTTTACTCTTATACTATTCTAAAAAATTAACATACCTATGTTACTCTGATCAAATATAATAACTGTAGTAACTCAATGAAGAATAATTTTAAAGAAAAACTTAGGAGCATTTGATCACAGAATTTCTTAAAGTTAATTTCTATTCATGCAATTATTTCTTATTCAGAAAAACAAGCTTTTAAGCATAAAAATGTTGTATCATGATAAAATTATTTGAACGTAAAGATGGCAAAAGCTCTTGGCACAAAATAACTGTCTAAGTTCCTGCACTGATAGACTTGACCAAACTCTAGAAACTAGCATGGCTTCTGGAAGCTTAAGGCCATGTCCCAAGGATGGCTTTATGTCCCTTCAGAATGTCTAATGACAAAGCTGAAAGCTGCCAGTTTTATTGGGGAACCTGTGATAAGCCACTAAGTCCCTCAACTCTCTCTCAGAGCAGTGACTTTTTAGAAAGAATGAAACTATAAGCCTCTTCCTACAGCTTTTGCAATGCAGCTCCTCAAGAAGGGGAAGCTTCTCTTGAGACTTTGGAGGAGACGGTTCTCACCCACTGGTAGTCCCTATGGGAGGGGAAGGGGCTGACTTCGATGGCACCACTGCAACCTGTACAACCACTTCTGTTAAAGATAAAAGAAGTCTGCTTCCAATGATCAAATGCAGATGACCCAGTCACGTGGGTCTCTTCCTCCAACATTGTTCAGAACCTTTCCTTCAGCAGAGTCCATCATTTAAAAACTCTTCTGACTGTTCAGGAGAAATTGGACTCCATTTATGCTCCATTTTCCTTCTCAGTAGTTACCTATGTCTAAATAAAATCCATCTTTCCTTCTTTTACCCATGTTCCAGCCTTATTTCTCTTTTACAACATAGCAGAAACAATTTGGAAAACAACAATAATGAAACAAACAAAAACTGCAGTGTTTCTGACTGCCAAGGATATGGTTCCTTGTACTTTTTAAACACACAGTAAGAAACCTTATCACTGTTAAATTTCCTCTTACAATACACAGTTACATAACAGTTTTAATTGTCAACCAATACATAAAATATGCTGGAACTTATGCCCTCCTTCATAATCACTTCTAATGAGGGTAAAAAATTAAGACAGCAAGCATGTGAGAAGGTAACAGCTATCTTAAGATCTGGTAGGTACTTGACACTGAGGTCAAGTTCACTTTTCTGGAGCCCCATTTCCCTAATGTGTAATTTTTTATAAACTATCTATATCAAAATCAATTAAGCCTGACTTCAAAAAATCCATTCCTGGAGAGACTGAGTGTTCTGTGGAGGTAAGAAAGACAGGGATTAGCAGAAGAACTCTGCATTTCTTAGGCTTTTCCTGGGCAATTTTAGTGGCAATGAAAGTGTGTGATCCATTACGATATGCTCTCCAAATGACTAATTCACCCACCACCAGTGGCAAATGTGGGAAGATATATGCAAGTGGTTCCTGGGACTCGAGGTAAAGGAACAGTCAAGAAGTCACTGCAAGAGTCTAGACAGTGCGGTTGAAGGAAGAAGATACTGTAGACTTTGTATTAACTTTTCTGTTGCTGAGATAAAACACCATGACCAAGGCAACGTACAGAAGGGTTTATTTGGCTTATGGTTTCCACAGGGAGACTCCATGATGGCAGGGAGGCATATGGCAGAGGTTACTGGAGCAGAAAGTCAAGTGATGACATGTTCAAGCAAGAAAGAAAGAATAAAACTGCAAATCCACAAAGACTTAAAAATCTCAACCCCCCCGCCTCAACATGCTTCTTCCAGTATGTTAAACACCTCCTAAAGGTTTCATGACCCTCCCCAAACAGCACCACAAACTGGAGACCAATGGTCCAAATACTTGGAGTCTATGGGGCACTCATCTGAACCCCACAGACTTTAAGCAGCATATATCAAAGAACAGAAGGATACCTTATGCCAGCCGCTGAGATGATTTCTTCTTAAGCATGCAGTTCAATGCATTAGTTGAGCCAGCAGTTTCAAATATTTTTGTTCAAGAACCAGAACAAGAAAGATTCTATATCAAAACTCAATTAGAGCACACATATATTAAGAAACGTATGTGTATACTAAAAATAAGTAAGGGCTTTATGAAACATACTCCTCCTAAGATGAGATGTAATCTGATGACTCTTGTTCTAATCTCCAGCTAGTGTTCTTTTCTATTTTTGTTTCAGTGCTGACTACAATACTCTAAAATAATTACAGGACACACTAATGCATTATAATACATATTTATTTCGAGAGCACCTGTAAATCAGCTTGGTGACTAACTTACAGGAGCCAGCAAATGTGGGGCTCCAAGGGAACATGGAGCCATCTCAGCTATCTTTTACTGACGTCATCACTTTCATCTCTAATACCAAATGCTACCTGTGGCTTTAGCCACAAGATGCAAGGCCATGAGAGCAGGCAGTGCTGTCTCTGTGTTTAGTACAGGCTATGAAGCACTCATTTTAAATTATACACATATATGTTCTTATAATGAAACAGTGCAATTGCAGCTAAAAATTAGGTCAAACATTTCCTTAAAATGGCAAATCAAATATTCAAACACAAAAATGTAGTTGCCTGTTTGGACACATTCCTTTATACATTTAAAAGGCAGTTTACTGAAATACAACACAGAGCCATATAGCCAAGCAGGGCTATATGGAGTGATACTTGGATGCTGAGCCCCTCCTCTGGACCATCACCACTTAGTCCATCAAATGCTGTGACAGCCTTCATATTGGGTGTACTCTGGTCTCATGGCTGGTGCCTTCTGTTCCTTTCTCCAATCACCAAAGTGATCTTTCAAAAGTAAAAATCTAACAATGCCCTCAACCAGAAGAAAAACCCAGCAAGGAACTGCAGAAATGGGTAGCAGAACCCAATCTTAGCTGAAGAAAGAGTGGCAGCTGATTTTTGTTGGGTGGGGAAGAGCTGGCCTTCTCTAAGAGAGGGAGTCCAGATAGGCTAATTAGAGCTCACTGTTCCCCTCAGCGAGGACACTTTGTTACTCTTAGTACAAATGTCCCATCAGTTGAACAACTAGATTGCTTAGTTTCCTTATAGCTGAAGGGCACTGGCGGTTTTGCCCTAGGAAAGATGGAAATGTGACTGGCCTTTCTTCAAGCTCTGAGCTAGCACTTGCTGCTAACCCCCCCACAATGTTGGAAGTGTCATTTTGTGCTCTGCGGACATTTAGAACAAGGAAGGATCTATGCAGTACTAGGAGACCAGGGGTCTCTCTCAGCTACTGCTATGGATAGAAAGATAGGTTTTGCATGAAGGATGCTTGTACTCATGGATTATCACTTATAGCTAAAAAATGAAAAAAAAAAAACTGAGAGAAAGAGCAGGACCAGTTATGGCAGAATGCAGGATTGGGATGGGGTGGGGTGGGGTGGGGAGGGAAGAAAGGGAAATAGCCTGAACTGAACGGAATTGGAAAAAATTGTAGGAAATGCACCAAAAGCATCAATAAAATAATTAAAAAAGAAAGGCTTTCAACACTAGACAATTCCAGAAACCATCACCTCATATCTGTGTTTCTGATAACTCTTCTCCAGCAGCCCCATTAGCCTTGACAGCACTACTGCTCTCAGTTCTAAACTACAGGGAGTGAAAAAGGGGGGAGCTAAATGGGTTTGTAAGAAAGACTATGCATATTTGTATAAATTGCCTATTCAGAATAGGATATCAGAGCACACAATAGAATGAGGGTTTCACTAGGCTCTTTCAGTAACATGTTTGTGTCCTGGGATGAGTCCCTTAACTTCTTTGACCCTAAATTTCTAGGTCTAGAAAACAGAGATAAGGGGATCCACCCGGCATAACTAATAAAAGGGTTCATGAGATAGGGTGTGTAAAGGACCATTATAGAGAAGATACTCAGATTTTACCTCCTTTATTCATCTTTAAATTGCCCCTTTTCATCCTTTATTACCCACAAGCATGCACTTAATTCCTGTTTCTTCTCCACACTACATTCCAATTTCTTTGCTTGCCTTTTGAGACTACTTCATAATGGCCCATTTCAGTCAAACAAACTTTTCAACTTTCCTCCAAGGGTTAGAGTTTTTAGTCAGGCCTGGTGATGCAGACCAGTAATCCTAGCTGCTTTTTTTGTGGCTGAGGCAGTATAACTGGTTCAAGGTTGTCTGAATACATTCAAAGCTATAGAGGATATTCAGGCCAGTCTGGGTAACTTAGCAAAATCCTACCTCAAATAAAAAGAAAAAAAAAAAAAAAAAAGCAACAAAAACAACAGTTCAGAAAGAAAAGAAAAAGGTTGGGTACATAGCTCAGTGGTACAGCACTTGCAAGGCCCTAGGTTTAATCTGTGGTACTAGGGGAAAAAAACTTTTATAGTTCACTTGCATGTATTATAAAGCATTTTGTTATTTTCTGGGCTTTAGCTACATGGTTATTTTAAGCTACAATGACTTTTTCTCTTCAGAGTTCCTATACCGGGATCTCATCATTGATGGCATCAGGATACTTTGGTTTGAAAAGGGAATCAAATACTTCCTGCTTATCAAAGGGCAGTCAGTCACCCTCCAGCCATTTAACCTGTGGACCAAAGATCATAATACTTGCTTAACAATCACCCTTGCAACATGTCTGCAATTCCTAAATTCAATGTCCATTTTAATGCTACTTTGTTCCTTTCCTGTACTTTGCTTCTGTGAGTACCTGCCTTTGTTTTCAATTTTTAATTTTTTAGGGGATTTATTTTAATTTTTTTAGAATTTTTTAAAATTTTTTTTTTTTTTTCTTTATTGATTTTTAGTGTAGATGACCTACTTTTGGTTTAATTAATTAATATTCTTTATGACATTATATAGGGGTTGAAGAGTGGAGGAGGTGGGGGGGGAGGTGGGTGTGGGTGATATATAGTGAGGGCGGGAGAGTTTTGGTGGGGGTGGGAGAGCGAGTAGACTTTAGAGGGAGTTCTAGTGAAATTTTAGAATGGAGACGAGTTGGTGTGGTTGTAAAACAATAGACGGTAGGGGGGGGGGGGGGGGGTGGTATATTAGGTAGGTTATAAAGGAAATGAGTGTGTTGTAGAATGACTAGAGGAGAAATTATTAGACGGGAGATGGGGGAGTTGAGACGTGGTAGGTGGTGTGGGTCAACAAAGATGGGTAGTAGACTAGGGGTATATGAAGGGGGTTAAAATTCTGTAAAGTGACATGAGTGTTATTTACTGGGGATAGCGGTTTAGAGCTGAGAATAGAAAAAAGGGATATCGAATCCTTTGTTTGAGAGGAAGGGTGGAGGGTATGTTTTGTGTTGTTAATTTAATAGAAGGGTGAGACTGGAGACTGTGTTTCCGGACGGTGTTCAGTAGAGTTGTAGGGAGGAGAAGTATAGATGCAATCCGAAGAGATTTTGTTAGTCAAAGTAGTAATTTTTAGTTGATTAGACATTAATTAGACTGAATATTAATAGGATAACGGATAGTTAAAATTAGGGAGAATGGATTTTTTTGAGAACTTTGAGGGAATTTTTAATTATTTTTTAAAATAGGAGGTAGTAGGAGATTGAGGTATTGTACAAATAATAGGCGGTGAGAGTTGGGAGGTCTATAGATGAGGTGAGAAGGTGTAATTTATCTTGAGATGTAGACTGATGTTTTTAGACATAGAGTTTGAGGGGTGATGGGACTTTCAGGACTGGTAGAAGGTAGGATTTTATAATAGACTGTATCTAGCGTAGAAGATAGAATTTTAGGTTTTTTTTTTAAATGTAATAGATATTAAAAATAGAATAACTAATCTCTTGGCCGACTAGTATATGGGAGAATAGTAATAGATTATTGTTTTAATTTGATTTTTAAGGAGAATTAATAGAAATAGACAAAGCATGAATAGATATATGGGAGATACTGTTAAGGAGATTAATTTTTTTAGACGAACTTAATGTTTCAGACAGTTTTAGAAATTTTCATTTAGATGAAAGTTTTTTATCAGTTTAGACAAATACATTAGAGGAAAGTAGTTGGACATACGAAAGTTAGTTAGGACTTAGATAGGTTTAAATAGGTGTAGACGGTGGTATGGTCAGCGGGATCACATGTCAAGTGTTCAGTGGAGTTTCGTACAGGAGAGGAGAAGAGAACTTGCCAGAACAGCAAGGAATACAGCAGCAACATTGTCGTCTTAAACAATGAGCAAAACAACAACACCCAACAGTTGTAAACATGTTTTGTTCATATTTTCCCTGGATCATGCATTATTCAAATCACTACAAGTAAGCCAACATTTAGGCCAAGGGACCGAATATATATATATATATATATATATATATATATATATATACTTCATAATCTAGAAACACCTAGATTGAAAAGCAAAATTCCATTTTAATGAACAGACAAATCTGTAAATAAGGATGAAATAGACACTTGTCAATGATAGACAAGTAGAGGAGAATCTTAGCAAACACTAGCTCCATCTTCTCAGCTACTCAGAACAGCAAATCCCTTCAGCTCTATAAAAAATTTGACTGTTCCTCACCATTTTCATTGTTGCCACCCTAATCTAAATTGATTTAATTTTTACAATAGTTCCCCTTTATCCAAGGTTTCCCATTCTGTGGTTTCAGTTACATGTGATAAATGATGATCTAAAATTTTTAAATGGAAAGTTCCAGAAATAATTAATAAGTATTAAATATATTTTATTACAGAATACTGCTCTAATTGTTCAACTTTTGGCAATTAGTTATTGCCAAACACTTGCTACATCTAGTTTATACATTAAACTACCATAGGTGTGCATGCACATGAAAATAACAGCATTACATATGGGTCAGTAAGATATGCAGGTATGGGGCATCCTCTGATAAGTCCTACAATGTTCCCTCCATGGAGAAAGGGGACTAGTGTACTTGTGTAACCGCGATGACCTCCTAGGTAGTTTAGTTGGTTCTGCTGTTACCTCCTATAATATCTCCAACATAAGCAGCGGAGAGATTCCGTTAGAACATCAGCTCAGACCAACACTCTTCAGTGGCTTCTCATTTATGCAAGCATTCAAGCTGGTACTATTTCATACTTCTTTGACCTCAGCTGAACCCCCATCACTCTTCTCTCTCATTCCACATCAATACACTGGCCTCCTTTTCCTCAAATGATCCAAACATGCTCCCTGCTAGAGTCTGAACTTCTTATCCCATCTTTTTGTTCACTTTACTGCCACCTTACTTCCCCAAGGTCTTTGCTGTCTCAGTGAAGCCTTCCTATTTTAAACTACAGCAGTTATGTTGCCCTGCACTCCTGAATCTTTCCCCAGTTTATTCTCTGCTTACACCTATTATCATTTCACGTGTCTGAATATAATTTTGTTTAATGTCTACTTTAGTCTCTATCTCTCCCTAGTATAGATATCCTAATGCTAGAGATTTTTATCTATGTTCAGTGCTATATACCAAGCATTGAGAATAATTCCTAATATGTAGTAGATATGTTATATAACATATTAACATATTACGCATAACAAATTATCCAGATTTAAAATTCATATAATCTAACAGTTTTTGTGAATCATGAATCTGCAAATGGCTTAAGTAAGTAGCAAAGGGTTTCCCAAGGTTACAATAAAATTCCTGGCCAAGATTGTGGTTTCATCTGCTAACTTGCTTGGAATTGACAAAAGAAGCCTAATCTTGTGCTTATTCCTATGGTTGCTAGCTAACATCCCTGTTCCCTGGTCATGGGCTTCTTCACTGAGCTGCTAACAAGGCAGCTGGATTCCCCAGGGTGAGCAGCCTGAGTATGTGAAGACTACCACAAACAGAAGCCCTAGACTCTCAGTAAACTAGTTTTAACTGGGATGATATCACTGCTGCTCTATTTGCCTGGGGTACATCGGCAAGTCAAGCCCATTTTCTAGAAGTGGAAAGTATCCAGGGCTGAAGTAGCAGTGAGCAATGACCACAAAGAGCCATCTTGGAAGCTGGCCACATCAATACTCAGCAAAGCTTTGCACAGGCCTGGGGATATAGCTCAGTGGGTTCAGAGTTTGCCTAACATGTATAAGGCCCTGAATTCAAGCCATTGTACTGATAAGTCAATGACTAAAATAAATAATTTATTTGATGAATCAAGAAATTAACTGACAGTACACAGGTGAGAAGAGCAAATGCTAAGGCAAATGGAAAATCAGAATAACTTTTCTAATTTTTTTTTTTTTTACTTTAAAGGATTGAAAAAAGGATAAAATCAACTTCTGATAGGTAATATCATGTCAAAACTTTTATAGGAGAGCCTTTCCACTTTAGAGTTTTATGAAAGAATGTCTTTTTTTCCAAGTATGTGAAAGATTATACACCAAACAGAAGCCCTAGTCTCTCTGTAATCTAGTTTTTAACTGGCATCCCATCAGGGATGTTTACATTTATTTGCAAATTTATACAGAACTACTGAAATGGCTCAGTAGGTAAACCTTTACCTCCTTGTCACCAAGCCTGAAGACCTCAATTTGATTCCTAGAACCCACACAATAACTGACTCCTGCAAGTTGATATCTGAATGTGCACCATGGCATATATGCATGTGTACACACAAAAAGTATTTAAAAAGTAAATTATAGGTTTAGAGAAATAACTCAGTGGTTAAGCGCATTGGCTGCTCTTCCAGGGGACCTGGGTCTGGTTCCCAACACCCACTATGCAGTTCATGATGGTCCATACCTCCAGTTCCAGAGGACTTCATGAGCAATGCACAACACGTACGTGTAAGGAAAACACTCATAGGCATAAAATAAGTATTTTTTTTAAAGGGCTGAACATGGTGGCTCACACCTTTAATCCCAGCATTTGGGAGGCAGAGGCAGGTGGATCTCTGTGAGATTAAGGCTAGCCTGGATTACTAGTGAATTCCAGGCCAGCTGGGGTACCCTGTCTCAAAACAACCAAAACCAAAAGAACACAAAAGTTAATTGTTACATCATATCAGACCTTAAATATTATATTCTCTATCTCTCAAGACTTCCTCCTGCTCTTATTCTGTGTCTTTGACAGTCCTACTAGGAAAGACAATTTCTTTTTAGATCTATATATTCTTTTATGCTTATTTCCTAGACTGGTGGTTTGTACTTTTGTCCAGACAGGTAGGATATGTTGACTGAACTAAACACTCTCCCTAACTAAGAAAACAAAATAGTTGTGTAAAAGCAGAAGATTCAAGTATAAGAATGGAGGGACAATGATGATGGTTAGAATACATCAGCAAGCCTAAGATTAGAGAACAACAGTGTGCAGTGCATATTTAAAAACTGAAGTAGTCACTCTTGGGTAGCACATATATATATTAAATCCCTGGGATATAAAAGGATTTAATAGATATGACCAAGGCAACTTATAGAAGGGTTTATTTGGCTTATGGTTCCCAGGGGATTAGTGTCTGTCACAGTGGCAAGAGGTAGCTGTCAAGAAAGCAGAGTGCTCACATCTTCAAGCAGACACAGGAAAAGGCCCCAGTGGAAATCCAGCAATGAGTAAGAACTCTTAAAGCCTGCCCTTAGTGACTTGCTTCCCCTAGTAGGCCAGACCTCCTAAGACCTCCCAAAACAGCACCACCAACTGGGGACAAAAATGTCCTATACTTGGAGCCTATGGGGGATATTCTCCTTCAAACTACCACAGCATTTAATAGACATTTTGTAACCAATAGAATCCCAGAACTATGCTTCTATTAAATTATAGTTTATTTTCTATACATCCACAGACAGAGCTCAATAAACTAGGAGCTTCTGGAAGGCAAGGAGTGTAGCAGCCCTAGGCTTACAGTGTCATTAAGAAAGCAATGGAGGCCAGACATGGTGGCACATGCCTTTAATTCCAGAGGCAGAGGCAGGTGGATCTCTGTGAGTTCAAGGCCAGCCTGGTGTACAGAGTGAGTTCCAGGCCAGCTGGGACTAAAGGGAGACCCTGTCTCAAAAATACCAAAAAACAAAACCAAAAAAACCAAACAAAGAATGCAATGGAGGGGCCCTCCAATACAAACTTCCTGTGAGAATCTATAATGAAGAAAATCAAAGGAGACCCTTTCCCAGCTTCGGTGAGAGAGAACGTGAAGCTAGGAGGGGCAGAGGAATGTTAAGTTTCCTATCTTTTTTTTTTTAACAAGGATTTTTAAAATTTTATTTATTTTTTTATGTGTATGAATGTACTGTCTGCATGTAGGTTTGTGCACCCGTGTCCTGCAATGCCGAGGAGGTCAGAAGAGGGTGTCGGATTCCCCCGGAACTGGAATTCTCCTGGAATTGGAGTTATGGACGGTTCTCAGCTGCCATGTGGGTGCTGGGGATCGAACCGGGGTCCTCTGTAAGAGCGGTCGGTGCTCTTAACTGCTAGGCCATCTCTCCAGCCCCATGTTTCCTATTTTTGAAGATAGAAAAAAGACGGATGAGTCAAGAACTGAGGACAGATTTTAGACACCAGAAAAGACAAAGAAATGGATTCTTCTCCAGAACGTACAAAAAGTAACACACTCTATGTGCAGCCTGATGTTAATAGCCAATGAAGTGCTAGCTCTAAGTTACAGACAACTTATACCAGCATAAGGCAATAGATTTGTGATGTTTAAGCCCATAAATATCTTTTTAAAGAAGGAACAGATATAAAATAAATTGAATCGAAGATCTGATTAGAATTGGAATATATTTAGTCCTGATTATTTGAAAAATAAGGAAATGGAGATAGAAATTTTTAGGGGGCACTCTAGTAAAGGGCTGCCAACAATGAGGAGAAGAGACTATTGTGTTGTTGTTACAGAAAAGACAAACTGAACAGGCAAATGTGGACTCCACATAAAGAAAATAACAAATAGTGTACCCACTAAATAGGCTGCCTCTAAAACCTGTAGCCTCCTGTCTAAAGAAGAGACAAATGATCATCTATTGAAAACCTCAACACTTGTGCTGATAAGAAGACTAGAAATGGAATTCTGGCCCAGCTACCAACTTAACCTTGAAGAAATTACGTAATCGCTAACCTTCAGTGTAATTCTCAATGGAGATTATATCTATGTTGAAAGTCCACTGCAATGTTTCCTGGAGATAAGGTAAAGTATTAAGCCAGTGCCTAGTATACTGCAAGTGGACAATAAGTGGTAGCTATTGCTCATTTACTACATTGTTCAGACTATGTTTTCTGTAGAGGATAGATAAACTTTTAGGTAGGTCTTATACTTTAATGTCAGTTTGACATTTCTTTGGATGTGTGGGAAGTGGTCTATTTCTTTCTCCAGAGTTTCTTCTTTGGCTCATAAGGCAGGTAGTTTCCCTTGTGGGTCCAGAGAAGGCAAGTGTTGTTTCAATCTTTACCCTCCAACTTCTTAGGAGAGAAGTAAGACCTGGTAAGTGACATAATATGAAGGAACTGATGATGCATGGATAGACAGCCCCGTGCATTTTCTGTAGAAATCTACCTGGCTATAAGAGTATACACTTCAGTTACTGATGTCACTCATTGGCAATTGTGTGTGGGTCAGGGCTACACTGCAAGGCATTTACAACATGCTAATGTAGCTATTGACCATTGAAAGTAACTGAGTGGGATTACAGTATAAGCACTTACTATATTTTTAAACTTAGTTAAAAGTGGGATGCAAAAATCTCATTAATATCTTATATTGATCACATGTTGGGATGATAATACAAAGTACAGTTTACTTTCAGAGTTTTTTTAAATTTTATTTAATTTTTTTTCTATGTGTATGAATGTACTGTCTGCATGTAGGTTTGTGCACCCGTGTCCTGCAATGCTGCGGAGGTCAGAAGAGGGTGTTGGATTCCCATGGAACTGGAGTCAAAGACGGTTCTCAGCCGCCATGTGGGTGCTAGGGATCGAACCTGGGTCCTCTGCAAGAGCAGTCGGTGCTCTTAACCACTAGGCCATCTCTCCAGCCCTACTTTCAGTTTTTAAAAAATTGTTACTACTAAAAAATTCAAACTCCAAAGGTCTATCACATGATACACTTCTAAACAAAGCACTGATCAGGATCTATTCCCTGGGGCCTGTGAACATGAAGGAGGTAGACTTTCAACACAGCACTTATGAGCTACAGACCTGCCTGTGTGTCTGGCAGGATCAGGTGAAGACCTAGTGTGGGGGTAGGATGAAGAAGGCTAATATACAGAAACAAGCTGTAACTTCTGCTCCAATTCTACCATTAATAATGCTAAAATTTGGATTCATATCTACCTTATTCCTCTGATTGTAGCTTGAAAAAAGATTAGATGTTTTCATTGGTCTTTACCATATGTGAATATGTCTGTTCCCTAGAAAATGTAAGTGGAAAAGTCAATGAGCAGTATGAAACAGACAGTGGTTTTCCCTAAGTCCTTAAGTCACAGGTTTCAGAAGCACCTACACTCATTTCAGCTGAGAGATTACATGGGGGAGGTGGTGCTTCCTGTTCAAACAAATGTGGGCCTCAGTGCAAACTGCAAGTATCACAGCCAGACGCATTCCATAGCAAAAAGACAGGAGTGACCACTATGGCACTTGAGAGGAGTGCAGGGCACAAATGACAAGAACAGGACAGTGATGTGCAAAACAAGTCACTCTTGGAAAGGATGTAGGTTTTCTTTCCTCCTTGAGAATAGATGCAAGTTAACCTCTAGATGTGAGACTTTCCAACCAATCTGACAACCAGCCTGATATCCTAACAATGCTAACTATGTAAGATTTTCAGTGCCTGTTCTTCCCCCTCCTATCACAGAGCCACTTCTATGGGTTCACTAATATGCATTTAAGTTAGACTAAGAACAGGATTACTGGAGCCTTGTTTCTGAGTAGTGACTTGGTTGTTTTCTAATCATATGGAATTGATGCCAATACATTCTTCTCTTTCTCTCTCTCTCTTTAGATGAGGGGGAGAGAGAAACTCTGGTATGGATTAATTTAATTTCAGATTTGCTAAAGCAGCTAGACAAGTCAAAGGCTGAGAGACACAACTCTGCCCAGATACCCAAAGCTAACCTTTCTCTTAGATCAGACAGACATGAGAAACAAGTACAAATGATCCATTTGCCTTATATTTCTTGTGCTTAGAAATTTTGGATTTTTATTTGAAATTTTGCTAAAAGGGTAAAAGTATTTGATTTTTGCAATTTTTCCTCATAATTTAATAAAATGAACTAAAATTTAAGGGATTTTAAATTTGTTGACCTGAAGAATTTGGCATATTTTCTACTGTTACTATAAAGCTCACAGCAGAGCTTCTGATGAATTTTAATCATCACCACAGTTAGGCAAAAGTTGAGACAGGAAATAGAAAAATGAATTTTTCACTGAGACTATTATGAGCCAGAAGAATGCACTCTTTTGACCTACATCAGAATTTTCTGGAAGCAAAGACTGATCTGCCCCAGTACTAATCACTGGAGGACATCCTACAAAACTAGCAGGTAGGAGAATTGGTACCAGGACCAGGTCCTGACAGATCCTCACTGCCTTCCTCCTGGTTTGAAAAAGGTTTCACAATAATCCCAATCAACAAAGGGAACACAAAGCCCATTTCCCATGCTAGTTTCCAGTATGAGGAGAAGCTTTTCCTTCAGTCAACAGAAAGCTCTAGTAAGAACATGTCTTTCTTCCTCTCCCCATAATCTTCCATACAGCATGAGGAAGATTAAAAGCTGTGTGTCATACAGCTGGCCTCTCTCAGTCACATGTGAGTCCATACTCTAACAAGAACAAGAACAAGGTGTGCTTGCTCTTGGATTTCTCATAGAACTGCTCTAAGAAGCACCTTTTAGCCATCCAGTTTCACAAAGTATGAACAGGCAAGACGTGTACTGAGCTCCACATCCAGAGCACACTCTCATTGCAGCTCTTCTGACCACATTTAGTATGATACTGATACTGATAGTGACTCCCATTGTTCTGGAGCCTAAGAATGGTGAGTGAAAGGGGGGAAGAAGGATGGCTAAGTATCACACTCAAACTCTACTACACACAAACTTCAGAAAATTCCATCTTCTTTGATGTTATACCTTGGCATGGGATGAGTTGAGGATGTGGGGTTAACAAGGAGCTGCATGCTTGTTCCAAACCTCTACTCCTAACTTATATTTCTCTCAGAAACCTTCCCATTAATTTTGATTAGCAATAGAAAATGATAGTGTGTAAGCTAAAAAAATCATAAAGGCTAAAACTTATAGGAAGAAGTTACTACATACTGTACAGTTCATAAAGTCAAAAAGATGGTATAACAACAAGAACATACATACAGTCAGTCCTACATCTTCAAATGACTTATAACAATCATGCATCTAGACAGCTGAATAGAAATCAGTCTATTTTAAGAAATTTTGAGACTACTCTTATGTTTAGATCCCCAATGCTCTGCTCCCAAAGCTCATGTGTAGCATGTGTTAATCCCAAAGCTCATGTGTAGCATGTGTTAATCCCAAAGCTCATGTGTAGCATGTGTTAATCCCAAAGCTCATGTGTAGCAGCATTCATAGGTGGGGCCAATTGAGAGGTGACTGGATCAGGACCTCTGAAATCATCAATTGATTAATCCATTTGTTGATTTATAGCTCAATAAATCTTGGAGAGAAGCATTATTGTGTGAGTAGTAAGCAACTTTGTGCTACACTATATATACTCCCTGCCATAATGTGCTGTGAAACCACAACAACCCTAAAAGAAATGGAGTCTGGCATCCATGGACTCAAATCTCTAAATCAAATAATTATTTCCTCTTTAAGTAGACTTCACCAAGATATTTTGTCACAAAAAGAAACATCAGACAAACAACTATTTTTTTATGCATCTACCATAATATTTTTCATTATTCTTTCTTATAAATATTTAGAAAGTTGAATGGGGACTGCAGAGATGGCTCAGCCATTAAGAGCACTTACTGATCTTGCAGAAGACCTGGATTTTCTTCCTAGCATCCACATGGCAGTTCACAACTACCTTTACCACCAGTTCCAGGGGATTTGATGTCCTCTTCTGACCCCTGTGGGCTCCTACATATATATGGTACTCATAAACTCATATAGGCACAGAGAGACAGACAGACAGACAGACAGACAATAAATCTTAGAGAGTTCACATCATCTTTCATACAGGCACACAGATAACTGGATTTTAGAGACAACAGCTTTCAGTGAAGTTCAAACCCTCAAATGTTCCAATATTATTTCAAGAAGTCTTCAAAATGAAAACCACGTTTATAACTGAGATACTATATATATATATATATATACTATAATATAACTACTTCTCCTTTTCTACTGTGTTGACATCTGTATTCAAAACAGAAATGCACTCATGGATTCAGCACAAATAAAGCTATACCAAAGGATTCTTCACTGCCATTTTCATTTAAGAATGAAATAAGAATAGAAACAAGAATAGAAATCATTAATATTATTAAATCACAACCACTAGGTGCATATGCTAATATTCCCTGTGAAGAACTAAGATCTGCAGATGAAGGACTTTACTGTGTATACAGTATAATCAGGAAAATGAAATTTGTGCAATTACATGAATTGTGAGCTGAAATAGCTGACATTTTTGTGAGCAATACTCTTTTTGTTTGAAAGAAAAACAGAGAGACAAACTAAGACTAATCAGAATTGAATATTTGGCAGATGTTTCCTTCAAAATTGAACAAAGTAAGCCCAGCACTTCAAGGAAATATTTGATTTCAGTCACAAAATCTGTAGCTTCAAGAAACAAAATTTAAAAACTGAAAACTTGCATCTACCACTGTAAGGATGTTAGTGTCTGAACATAAAGATTTATCTGATAAAAGCCTAGTGTTCATATTAATGCATATGACTTTCTGACATCGTATAATACAATGTGTCAACATTGAATTACATGCATAATAAATATTTCCAAATGCTAATGCAATTATATACAGAATCACAGCTGGGTAACAAATTCATTCTAAGTGAAATCTAGACCAGCAATTTAAATGGAACAGGATACAGGGCTGGAGAGAGGGCCTAGCGGTTAGGAGTGCCAACTGCTCTTGCAGAGGACCCGGGTTCAATCCCCAGCACCCACATGGCGGCTGAGAACCGTCTTTGACTTCAGTTCCCGGGGAATCCAATGCCCTCTTCTGACCTCCGCGGCACTGCACAACACAGGTGCACAAACCTACATGCAGACAGTACATTCATACACATAGAAAAATAAAAAATAAAATTTAAAAAAATGGAACAGGGTACAAGAAGTTCTAATATTTTATTTTTAGATTTCATACAACTAATCTTTAGGGTAGGCCATGTGTTGTCTCAGTGAAGTAAAAAAGTATACTTCAAATCATAAGCTATTCTAGACGCACTCCAATAAAAACAATAGACTAAATACAAAAATAAACATAAGAAGCCAGCTATGTTGTATTAAGCTGGACATACAAATGTACAATGATGCTATCCTTTCATTAGTACTTGTCTATGTTGAAAATTTTTTCCTTTCAAATACGACATACACATTAACCTCTAATGACTCTATACCTGGTCGCTTTAAATTAAGTAAAAAACATTTTCCCCAAACTTTGTTTTTAACTTCTAATATGATTAACAGATATAACCTATATAAACAAAAGTTCCTTAGGGTCTCCAATCATTTCTAAGAAAGTTAATGTACACTAATATCAAAAGGTATGAGAGCCTATAATCTTTGGTAACAATTACTTAAAATGCCTATATAAAGAGCACCCACTTCTGAAAGTAGGGGAGTGAACACAAAGGGGCCACCTTTATCCTTAAAGACCTCTAATTTCAGTTTTCTGGTCACTGCTGCCCTTTGAGGTATTATGACACATCAAGTAGATTCTTACTAGATGTTGAGCAGAGGGCAACCATCATGTTCTTCAATGTCTCAGTCTTTCCAATGAAAGGAAAAGATGGAAAATTGATAAAAATTTCTTCAAAAATAGGTAATTAATTTAAAAAACTGAATTAGATCCCCTGCCAACCTTGGAATCAGGCAGGATCCCTACTCCACCTAAGATCTCTAGACTAGCTGCCTAACGTGGACTAGCTAAATACCTTAGCACAGACTCCTAAGCACTACCCCCAGTGGTCCCCAACCCCAACCCCAACTCTAGATCTGCCTGACAGACCTGCCTACCCAGGACCCTAGTAAGTCAGACAGCAAAGACCTGCCTCTCAGCTGCTCTTGCCCTTCACCACCCTGCCCCCTGTGACCCGGGGACCCAGGCAGACACCAATTCTTCTGCCTCAGATCGCTGGACTAACTCCCTAACCCTGACTAGCTAAATCACCCTAGCATAGATGGCTGAGTCCCACCTCTAGTGGCCCAATACCCCATCTCCCTTGGCTCCTGACTTGCTGGATAGACCTGCCCCACCTAGGGCCCTGGTAAGTCAGATCCTGCCCTCGGCCCTCTCTATTCAGTTCCTCTTGGCCTCCCCCACCCTCTCCTTTGCCAACCTTGGACCCAGGCAAGCACCAATTCTTCTGCCTCAGATTTCTGTTCTAACTCCCTAACCAAGACTAGCTAAACATCCTAGCCTAGATTTTTTTTTTTTTGGAAATTTCTTTTATGTTTTTATTTATTATATTTTAAGGGATTCACAATATAAGAGGACAGTTGTTTTCAGATCACATTGACGTTGCTCAGTTTGTCATACAATTAGGTAACTGGTGCTAGCATCCACAGATGAGGGATACCATTCATTGTTTGTTTTTCTGGGACTGTGTTACTTCACTCAGCATGATGTCTTCTAGCTCCAGCCATTTACCTGCAAAGCTCATGATGTCACCTTTCTTTACTGCTGCATAGAACTCCATTGTGTAGATGTACCACATTTTCTCTATCCACTCGTCAGTTGAAGGGCACTTGGGTGGTTCCAGCTCCTTGCTATTGTGAAGAAAGCTGCAATAAACATGGCTGTGCACGTATCTCTGCAGTAAGATGAGTCTTGTGGGTACATGCCCAGGAGTGCTATGGCTGGGTAAGGTGGCAAGTTCATTCCAAGTCTTGCAAGGGTTCTCCATATTGCTTTCCATAGTGGCTGTACAAGTTTACATTCCCACCAGCAGTGGATGAGTGTTCCCCTTTCCCCACAACCTCTCCAGCACTTGGTATGATTTGTTTTTCTTGATCCTAGCCAGTCTTATTGGAATAAGATGATATATTAAAGTGGTTTTGATTTGCATTTCCTTAATGATTAATGATGTTGAACACTTCTTAAGATGTTTCTCAGCCACCTCTAGTTCCTCACTTGTGAAGTCTCTGTTCAGCTCTTTGCTCCATCTTTTGACTGGGTCATTTGTTTTCTTTCTTCTTGTCTTTTGAGTAGTCTATATATTCTGGAAATCAATGCTTTGTCAGATGTTTCTGCAGGGAAGGTTTCCTCCCACTCTGTAGGATTTCTCTTCCTTGATTGTTTCTTTTGATGTACAGAAGCTTTTGAGTTTACTGAAGTCCCATTTGTCAATTGTCGACCTTAATTATTGCACAGGTGCTGTCTGATTTAGGAAGTCTTTTCCTATGCCTATGTCTTGTAGTCTGCTGCCAACTTTTTCTTCTAATGCCTTCAGAGTATGGGGTTTCACCTTGAGGTCTTTGATCCATCTGGAGTTGACTTTTGTACAGGGAGAGAGGTAGGGGTTTAATTTCATTCTCCTACAAGTGGTGATCCAGTTTTGCCAACACCACTTGCTGAAGATGCTGTCTTTCCTCCATTGTGTCTTCTTGGCCCCCTTGTCAAATATGAGATGGCTGAAATTGTATGTGCTTAAGTTTGGATCTTCAGTTTTGTTCTATTGGTCAATAGGTCTGTTTTTGTGCCAGTACCAGCTATTTTTATGACTATAGCCCTGTAGTATAGTCTGATATTAAAATAGCAACACCTGCTTTCTTTTTGGTACCATTTGCTTGGAATATTTTTTTCCATCCTTTCACTTTAAGGCAGTGCCTGTCCTTGAAGGTAAGATGCATTTCTTGTAGACGGCAAATAGATAGGTTCTGTTTTCTAATCCAATCTCCCAGTCTATGTCTTTTGATTGGGGAATTTAGTCCATTAATATTTAAGGTTATGACTGATAGGTTCGTGTTGCTTCCTTTCGCCTTATTACCCATTTGCGGTTTTGATTTAGGTTTCTACTTCTGCAGCTGCACTTTAATTGATTTCTCTTTCTAGGTACCTGGGGATGGTTGTTCCTTTCTTCTGTCCTTTGAATTGCTTCAAGTATTCACTGAAGGGTTGGTTTTCTGGACATATATTCTTTCATCTTGTTTATGTCATGGAAGATTATTCTCTCTCCTTCAACTATAATTTACATTTTTTGCTGTGTATAGTAACCTGGGTTGGTATCTATAGTCCTTTAACACTGGGAATGCTTTGGTCCATGTTCTTCTTGCTTTCATAATTTGCACTGAGAAGTCAGCTGTAATTCTGATAGGTTTCCCCTTATAGTGTTCTTCTTGTATTTGTATTGGTTTGTCTTTTTTTAGTTTGGGGAAAATTTCATCTATTATTCTATTGAAGACCTGATGGGAATGATTTGCTCCATGTTCTTCTTGCTGTCATAGTTTGCACTGCGAAGTCAGTTGTAATTCTGATAGGTTTCCCCTTATAGTGTTCTTCTTGTATTTGTATTGGTTTGTCTTTTTTTAGTTTGGGGAAATTTTCATCTATTATTCTATTGAAGACCTGATCAATACCTTCTGGGATTCTTCTCCTTCCTCTATTCCTGTGATGAAGAGCTTTGATCTTTTCATAGTGGTTGTTGCACTGTTGTGTATCGGATGAGTGTTTGATTTCCTTTTTCATTCCATCTTCTGATTTCATTAGTACTTCCACTTCCTTTTGGAGCGTCTCAATCTCTTCCTGTAGCTCTTTGCTTCACTGGTTGGTTTCCTTATCTTTTTCAACATGGGATCTTGTCAGTGTTTCCATTTCCTTCCAGAGTTTGTCATTCTCTCTCTCTAGGTCCTTCTTGAGGTTTTCATTCTCTTTTCTTAATTCTTTGATTTGCTCTTTATACTCTTGGACTTCTTTAAGTATGTTTACAATTGTACTTCTAATATCTGTGTCCTGGGCCATCCCCAGGTGGATCTCGCTGTAGGAATTTTCCACAGGGTTGGTAGAGCTTGGTGTGGAATTATCCTACACCTTTCCCATGTTGTCTCTTCTTTGTGTCCCTGGCATATGGGTTTCTCTTTGCCTGTATTCCAATGTGAATCCCAAAAGCCTCTTCACTGTGTTGAAGGCTTGCTTTGCTTGCCTCCTTCAGATGCCTTCATTGTTTGTTTGATTGATTTGTTTTTCTCCTTTTCTCCTTGATTATGGAGTGTTGACTTGTCTAAGTTTTAGGCTTTCTATTGGAAGTCTAATTCACTCTTCCCTTTCTGTTCTGAAGTTCTCCAAAGAATACACTTGGACATGGACACTCCTTAGGCAATCCCAGTTGGCAGGGGTGGGGAGGGGGTGGGGGGTGGGGGTTGTTGCTGTTTAGCTTGCTTCCCAGTACCTGTGCTTCAGGTCTTGGGAAATCCCCTATTTCCAGTCTCAGACAGGCACCCAGCTCCTACCTGTGCTTCAGGTGTTCTTGGGAGATCCCCGATCTCCCTAGCCTAGATTATTGAATGCCCCCTCAGGCAGTCCCAAACCCTAAGTTCCCTGGCTCCTGATCTGCTGGACAGATCTGACCACCTAGGACTCTGAACAAAAAGTAACCAAGCTACATAAACAATATAAAAGGGAACAAAATTCAACTAAACAAAAGAAGACTACAAGTTCCTTCTGGACACATAACCAACACACCATCCATATGCTCAAACAGCAGTGCAAAAACACAAATACTATGAAAAACCAAGAGAATATGTCTCCAACAAAACCCAGTAGTCCTACAGAAGTGCACTACAATGAGAACCTCCCAGAGGAACAGCTCGACTTATAATTTAAAATAAAATATATAAATATGATCAAAGAACATAAAGAAAACACAAACTCAAAGAACTCAAAGAGGAAAGACATAAACTTACAATGGAAGCTCAAGAATGTACAAATATGTGGCTTAATACCTGAAACAATTCATTACTTGAAAACTGAATTCACAAGAGATAGAAATAGTAAGGAAAACCCAAACAGAAATGAACGTGAAATTGAAAAATCCAATAAGCCAACTGGAAACACCACAGAAAGCCCCATAGCAGAATGAATGAAACAGAAAACAGAATATCAAGACTAGATGACAAAGCTGAAGATCTAGATTCCTTAAGCAAAGACTATGTAAAAATTTTAAAAAACACACAAGAATGGAACATGCAATAAATGTGGAACAACATGAGAAGATGAAATCTCTATAAAATATAAGCATACAGTATGGAGAAGAATCTGAGGCCCATGGCTTTGAGCAGACCTTCAACAAGATTCCACAAGAAAACTCCCCTACATTAAGGAAAGACTTACCTACAGAGATTCAAGAGGCACATAGAAGTACCTAGATCACCAACTAGACATGACCAGAACAGAAAATCTCCATGGCATGTCATAGTAAAAACATTAAATGTACAGAACAAAGAGAGGGTACTGAAAGTTGCTAAAGAAAAACAAGTTACATACAAAGGAAACCCATCAGAATCACACCTGACTTTTTTTTTAATTTTTTTTTCCATTTACTTTCATTTATTTCATTTTTTTTTTTAACAAGAAGTAATAAGTTTTGAATACAAGCATCCTTCAGGTAAAACTAATTTGCAAGCAGTTGTGCCCAAACCCACACAGCCCAAGGCTCCCACCATCCAGCTGGAGGGGCTTGTATGTACAATCAAGTTGATCAAATAAGTGTCCAGTCTATATTGCTGTAGTTTCACCATTCACCCCCATCGCAGCCCTTACTTTCTACCACGACCCCTCTTCTGCAGATGGTTCCTTAGGCTTAGAAAAGGGGCACAGGTGGACGAGAAGCAAAACAGTCTACTTTCTCTGGAGATGTCGTTTTGGACTCTGACCAGTTCTGGCTGTTTCCTTTCATGGGCTGACAGTTTGTTCAGGAATAACCTTTCAATCCTACTAATGAAGCACAGGCAATTAGATATATAGATATTTAAATAGTACTAATTATTATGGTACGTTACTTTGGTATAGACACAGATGTTTGGATGGTATGCTAATCCATGAATTACGTTTTTTTCTGTAAAAGATGACAAGGCCTTACCATGGCTTGTGGCAGCCATATGTCTGTATATCCCAAATCTAATTGGCTATTAGCTCTCTCCTTGGAAGAATAACTCACAGCTGATGCCACAACCTTACATCCTCTAGTGGTTAGGAGATGTCACACTTGACTTTTTTTTTTTTTTTTTTTTTTGGTCTTTTTGAGACAGGGTCTCCCTGTGCCCCAGCTGTCCTGGAACTCACTCTGTAGACCAGGCTGACCTTGAACTCACAAAGATCCACCTGCCTGTGCCTCCCAAGTGCTAGGATTAAAGGCGTGCACCACCACGACCGGCTCACACCTAACTTTTCAATGCAAACTGAAAGCCAGGAAAGCCCGGACCGAAAAGTATTTCCAGTTCTAAACAACCATGGATGGCAACAGTACAAAAAGAAGAAAAGATCAAATTATCTCTATTTCCAGACAATATATTATATATAAGGACTCCAAAAAATTCCACCAGAAAGCTGATAGAAATGATTAACACTTTCAGTAAAGTGGCAGTTTATAAAAGCAACTTACGAAAATCAGTAGCTTTTCTTTTTTTTTTTTTTTTTTTTTTTGGTCTTTTCAGACGGGTCTCCTGTAGCCCCAGCTGTCTGGAACTCACCCTGTAGACCAGGCTGGACCTTGAACTCACAAAGATCCTCCTGCCTCTGCCTCCCAAGTGTCGGATTAAAGGCGTGGCACCACGCCGGCCCCCTTCTATATTCTGATAACAAGCAATCAGAAAAAGCACATCAGGAGGACCCCCATCACAATAACTCAGAAATATTTAGGAATAAACCTAAACAAAACATTAAAGAAATGGAGGAAGACACTAGGAGATAGAAAAATCTACCATGCTTGAGGTTGGTAGAATCAATATTGTAAAAATGACTATCTTGGGCTGGAGAGATAGCCTACGGTTAAGAGCACCGCATGCTCTTTGAGAGGACCCGGGTTCGATCCCAGCACCCACATGGCCTAAGAACCGTCTTTAACTCCAATTCCAGGAGAACTCCAGTTCCAGGGGAATCCGACACTCTCTTCTGACCTCCGCAGCATTGCACAACACGGGTGCACAAACCTACATGCAGGGGCTGGAGAGATGGCCTAGCGGTTAAGAGCGCCGACAGAGGACCCAGGTTCGATCCCCAACACTCACATGGCGGCCAAGAACCATCTGAAACTCCAATTCCAGGAGAACTCCGGTTCCAGGGGAATCTGACACCCTCTTCTGACCTCTGCATCACTGCACGACACGGGTGCACAAACTTGCATGCAGACAGTACATTCATACACATACAGAAATAAGTAAAATTATAAAAAAAAAGCCTACATGCAGACAGTACATTCATACACATAAAAATAAATAAAATTTAAAAATATTAAAAAATAAATAAAAATTTAAAAAAATGACTATCTTACCAAAAACAATCTATAAAATCAATGCAATGCCAATGAAGTTACCAATGACATCCTTCACAGAACTAGAAAAAAAATCAACCCCAAACTCATACTGAATCACGAAAAGACCCCAGTAGCTAAAGTAATCTTGGGCAAAAAAGAACAATGCTGGGGGATCACACTCCAGATCTCAGACGGAACTGAAGTCATAAAAACAGCATGATACTGGCACAAAAAGAGACAGGCAGATCAATGGAACACACCAGAAGACTCAAACATGAGTACATAGAATTTCAGCCACATGGTATTTGACAAAGGCACCAACAAGAGCACACAATGGAGGAAGACAGCATCTTCAAAAAATGGTGCTGACAAAACTAGATCTCTACCTGTAGAAGAATAAAATGAAATAGGACCCTTATCTTTTACCCTGTACAACAGTCAACTTCAAATCAATCAAAGACCTCAATATAAAACTTGAAACTCTGAAAACTACTAGAAGAAAACATGGGAAGTACCTTCCAAGATGTAGGTATAGGAAAGGACTTTCTTAATCTGACATCAGCAGCTCAACCTCCTTAGTAAGTAAAGAAATATGGATAAAACCACTTTAAGAGCCGGGCATGGTGGCACACGCCTTTAATCCTAGCACTTGGGAGGCAGAGGCAGGTGGATCTTTGTGAGTTCAAGGCCAGCCTGGTCTACAGAGTGAACAGGACAGCTGGGGCTACAGGGAGGACTCTGTCTTGAAAAGACAAAAAAAAAAAAAAAAAAAAACACCAAAAAAAAAAATCACTTTAAGATTCCATCTTACCCCAGTCAGACTTGCTAAGATCAAGAGAAGGAAGAATGTGGAGAAAGGGGAACACTCACACAGTGCTGACAGGAATACAGACTCCTATAATACTATGGAAAACGGTATGGAGAACTCTCAAAATGAATTGACCATGTGACCCAGTTATACCACTCCTTGGCATATACCGAAAGGACTCATCATATTGTAGAGATACCTGTACATCCATGTTTGTTGTTGCTGTTCTCTTCACAATAGCTAAGAAACAAAAACAACCTAAATATCCCTCCTGACGGATAATGAAAATGTGGTGCATCTACACAATGGAGTACTACTCAGCACTAAGAAAAGAGGAAACTATGAAATTCACAGGGAAATGGATGGGACTAGAGAGTTACATTAAGTGAAGTAACACAAAGGCAGAAAACCAAGTGATGTATGTTCTCGTTCATTTGAGGTTTGTAGCACCTATCCCCTATAGGTTAGTATATATCCGGGTGTAACTACAGGAGTTAAGAAAATGGAAAGGATACAAGGAGGTAAAGGAAAAGAAGGAGCCCAAAAGAGAGGGGATAGTAGGGAACCGATGTTAATAGGGAGGAGTTGGGGAAGGTGGGGGCGTTTGGCTGGGTGAGGAATAGTGAGGGACTTGCAGGGGGAGGGAGACATGGTGGGGGCTGAGGATGCTTAGGAGAGGGAGGAGGGTAGGGATAATGGGGATGCTGGGGCCAAGGAAGGATGAGGGAGGTGGGAAGGAAAGAAAAAGAGTAGAGATGAATGGATCTTCGGTGGCTAGGGAACCCAGAGGGTCATGTGATGCCCACGAGAAATACAGATAGACTGTGTGAACATTAGTGCACATGTATACCTGGGGGTGGAATGGCAAGGAACACAGTGCCAGGCAGAAGAGACCTCCCTATGAATGGCTGGTGAGACTGGTCCAAGAGACTATCAGGCCACTCCTTGACATATGCCCAGAACTAGAAAACAAGACCTACTATCAAGACAGGACATTTCAGAAATAGTACTGGGAGCAATGGACCAGGAACTAACCTTGGAAGCCTTCTACCTGAAATTTAGCTCTCATAATGCTAGATAATAATATACACACTGCTAAAAGAGAGAATCAGTCAATGGTCCAACCCAGCCCTAAAGCCTAATAACCATAATGACCTGCACAGCAAACTACTTCCATTGATGCAGTAATGGCACTGTTATCTGGGGGTAATCAACAGCTATCTAATTGGTCTTAAAGCCCTCTCAATGGGAGTAAACTCATGGGTGGATCTGTAAACTCAGCCAAATGCACATGGCTAGAGAGGACATACATAGATCCCAGAGAAAACCTTATTTCTGTCGTATCTCTAGACAAATGTAATTTTTTTTATCATATGCTAAATGTAGAATCATATCATACATACCATACACCACTCATCAAAGAATCTTCTCTTTGCAACAGATACAGGCTACTGTAGAATCCCACAACTGGTCAGACACAGAGAATATACATCTGAAAGATGCTCAATCCTAAATGACACATCTAGAGTTGAACCTCAACATCTAAGTCTTATGAAACACAGCAGAATGAGGGACAGAGAGAAAACGAGCATCTCCCTCAATTCTCACTAGTGAAGCTTCCTTATACACAGAGCATGACACATACAGAAGGCCATAACTGGCTAACTTTCAAAGAATGGGAGTCTCCAGAGTATGGGTCCCTGGATAGAAGTCATATATTAAACCTCACCACAGCTCAGGGATCACTGCAGAAGAGAGGGTGGAAAGATTGTAAGAGCCAGGGCTGGTTCATGAACATAGGGAAGCCTAGGCTTTCAGGCCACTGGAAGCTTCCACATGTGAAGTTGTGGTGATGCTGGCTATGGGCATAGGACCCATGCCAACTCAATCAGACAAAGCCTGAGGGAGTAGAGGGAGAGAAATGTGTGGTGGGCCAGCCCTGGAATGAGAACTATTGGAGACTGATTACTGCTGGAGGAGGTAGAATTTGCCTTACTTAAGATTTCTAGATGTGCTGACTAGACTCCAGTGGACAGATTTACACAGAAGGACATTTGTGTTCAAAAGCTTGACTGGATAAGACTTAAAATGGACGGTGCAATGCATGAGTTCTGATGGGGGATTGGGGCACAGGGGTGGTCTAAATTTGATTAGGGACCACTGTATGAAATGTACAAATGTATGAAATAGCAAGCTCCAGGCCAGCTGGGACTAAAGGGAGACCCTGTCTCAAAAAAGAACAACAACAAAAAAAAAACCTTTTTCAAATTTCATGGGATATTTACTCCTCAATTATAATAACTTGGGCTGGAGAGATGGCCTAGCGGTTAAGAGCGCCGACCGCTCTTGCAGAGGACCCAGTTCGATCCCCAGCACCCACATGGCGGCCGAGAACCGTCCGAAACTCCAATTCCAGGAGAACTCCAGTTCCAGGGGAATCCGACACCCTCTTCTGACGTCCGCGGCATTGCACCACACGGGTGCACAGACCTGCATGCAGACAGAACATTCATACATACAGAAATAAATAAAATTAATAAAAAAAATTATAATAACTTGAAAATTGTAAAAAGAAAAAAAAAAGAAAATTGTTCTGCTACTAATACAAAATGCCCTCGTTTTAAGATTTTTAAGTTTCCTACAAGTATGCCTTTTACAGCTTGATGTCTTGACCATAGTAACTCACTATGCATGGCACAGAACTAAGCCTAAATATTTCATGGATCAATCTGAGCCTAAATAAAATGTGTTTGATTCATATCAGAAAGTCATACACCTGCCAAGCATTTAGTGAATACACTTCATCTACACATTTTACATAAGTCTCAGATTCTTGCTGGTCATTATGGTGAAGACATACTACTTACCGGCCTTTGTTCAAATAAAAGCATTACACTGTAGAGAATCCAAAATTACATTTAAAAATAGGGGCTGGACAGATGGCTCAAAATACAGCTTTCTTTTGGTCAGTTGTGTTTCCACCATGCACCATGCTACATTTCTGTCATTTTGAGACAAGGCCTCCCTGTAGCCCCAGCTGCCCTGGAACTCACTATGTAAACCAGGCTGACCTGAACTCACAAAGATCTGCCTGCCTCTGCCTCTGCCTCCCCAAGTGCTGGGATTAAAGATGTGTACTACCACGCCTGACTCTTTCAGGATTTTTAATGCCCAATAGTTTGGAAAACAGAATGAAGGAGGAGATACAGCTTAATTTAAACTGTGAACAGTAATGGTATGAAACAGATTCCTTTGTGCTGTTTACAAAGCTCCCAGAAGATCAATCAAAAGTGGGACAGAGTGACAGAAAGAAGGGAGGAAGGGAGGGAGAGAAGAAAACAGCCTTAATTATAACTATAAATGACAACTGGTAGTCAGAGGATCACTCAGAAACGAGTGATCAACCATTTTTTAATTCTTTTATTCCAACTCAAAAGAGACAACATGTAAAGTCCTGGATTTAATTCCTAACACAGCAAAACCAGAAAACTAAAGAGACACTGTGTCCCCATGAGAACCAGTGCCTTACAACTGAATTGGATCACAAATGCTAGGTATTGGAAGGGAAGGCAGCAGTGAGGTGGGATGGGAAGAATTGGACCTGTCCAGTTCCAGGCTGACAGCACTGGGAAAGATACTACTTTGCAGTGCTCAGCCAAAGATGGGACATCAACGCCAAACGCCTCCCCACAAGGCTGGGATCATCAAGAAAGAGGGAATACAAAGACGTAAGAATAGAAGCATTGACAACTGCAATGAAACATTTTCTGAACACAAACAGGGCAGCTGCACATAGAAGCCCCAAAGGGGTTATGACAGCATGACCTACGCAAGCTGAAATCAACTCTAGGCTTCCAGTGTTTGTCAACCATCACCCACACTGGGGCGGGCTTGTGGTGAGTAGCTCCACTTGACTAGCTCCTGTGCTGGTAAGCCCTTACCCACACTCCCATCAGTAACCCAAGAACTCACTGGTTGGACTTTGGTGATATTATTAATTTAGTCTGACATTGGTTCCCTAACTGGCATGAGCAAGCATGTCTTCACATCTCTCCTGGAATAGTATTCACACATTTTCTCTCTGTACCTGTGACAAAAATATTTGTAATTGTGGGAATGGGCAAGACAGGAGCTAACTTGACTCAAGCTAATGAAACAGTTTAGAATGCAGCAGATACACTTCTCTTCTCATCTGCATATCCATCACCTCAATGGTCAGGAGACTTCAGGCTCTGCCTAAATGACATAACATTATTTGGTGAATACTTTCCCCAGAATTTCTAAGAGTGTTGCTACTGCAAATGTTAACAACTGTAACTATGAGTAGAAAAGGCTATCACTGGTATATTTACCATGGATTTGGTACAAAATGCAGGCTTTAGGAAATTCCCGTGTGAATTTTAATATCTGAACAATTGCTGACTGCACTGTTAGGTACCCTAGAAAAAGCTTACCAATTCTTTCTAAAAATGCGGTTCTGAGTTAAATGTAGTTACACATCTGAATACTGCATACTGTGTATGAATAACACACACTTACTTTACATCTTTAGCATCATGTATCAGCTGTGCAAACATCTGGTGTTTTGAAATTTTGAACAAACCCAGCTGCATTCCCTCTTCCAAATGTGTCCTCTAACGTGGGCGTTGTGGGGTTGGGCTTCATTTTGTTTGCTCTTGTCCTCTCTTCCTCTCTCCCTCTCTCTCTCTCTCTCTCTCTCTCTCTCTCTCTCTCTCTCTCTCTCTCTCTCTCTCTCTCTCTCTCTCTCTCTCTCTCTCTCTCTCTCTCTCTCTCTCTCTCTCACTCACTCATTCATCCATGTAGTTTCAAGCATGCAGCTTATCTAAATTAAAAGTTTTCTGCTCTGACCAGAAAATGAAAGTTTGTCAATGAAAACAGGTGGGGGATCTTCACAGATAGACTAAAGATAGAAAAATTTAAAGGTAATTTTTTTTTTTTGAATAAAGAAAAAAACTTTTGAAAAAGAGTCTCAAAAAAAAAAAAAAAAAAAAAGATCTGGGTTTGGATTAAAACATCTCACCTAAGAGTTAAGTAATAAGATCACTGGCTGAATCTTTACTGAGTCAGCTATGCATCTTTTTCTCATAAAACCATAAATGAGCACATGCAACTGCATCATGCATACATTATCAGATGGTCAACACACAGCTTGAAAGTATGAATTAAGATTGGCTGAGGTAAGGAGGAGCATGTGCTATACTATAAAACCTTGGTACTTAAAACATCAAATAGCAGCTAAAGCTCCGAGTGAACTCTAAATGTCCATATGTCTCATCATGAATAAATAACTGCTGTTGGAAGGTCTAAAGCTGTCTGCCTCCATATACATACTTGCATTAGCACTCACCACGCTGGACCATTCCTAGTCTTACGTAAAATATTTAAAACCCTCCTTCAGCTGGCAGGTGAACTAGGTGACTATCTTGGAAGGAAGGTTCTTCCATCTTCTTGCTGAGCCCTTTAGCCAGTAACTCAGGTCCCAGCTCTAAAGCCATTTCCTAGACTTCAATCTCCCTGGGTGGGTTGGTTCCTTCCTACACATTACAGGTTCCTGGCCTTTCTCATTTAAGCTTATCCCTACTGTGTTCTTCTGCCTGCATGCTGGGGTTCTCGGTCCCAGTGCTCTTCTGCTCTGAGCTTCTGTACTGGCTCCAGGACCCTTAGCTGTCTACGAATTCCTGGAGGTTCAAAGGCTAGAACAGGCCATGGGTAAGTCTCCTTCAGCTCATACTGTGGCTCCTCATTACCAGCTTTGCTTTGCCTTGAAAATCACTTGTCCTCACAGATTATTCATCTCTAACCTCCTCTGGAGGAGGCAGAGCAAATTCTTGAGGCTATACCACATAGCTTTTGAGTGACAAGTTCAAAGGCAGGTTAATATGGTTAAATACTTAAGCTCTTTTTCAAGTACTATCATACTAGCTTCCTTTAAAATCATTATTTGCTGGGCGTGGTGGCGCATGTCTTTAATCCTAGCACTCAGGAGGCAGAGGCAGGCGGATCTTCGTGAGTTCAAGGCCAGCCTGGTCTACAGAGAGAGTTCCAGGACAGCTGGGGCTACAGGGAAACCCTGTCTTGAAAATACAAAAAAAAAAAAAAATCATTATTTCCTTCTTTAAAACAATGAGTGTCCCATTTTTTGTAGCATTGGCTGTATAAAAGTAAATAAAATCAAGTTATTATTCAAATTACTTGGATTATAATAAGAGAAGCTGGGGCTGGAGAGATGGTTCAGCAGTTAAGAGCACCAACTGCTCTTGCAGAGGACCCAGGATCGATTCCCAGCACCCACATGGTGGCTAAGAACTGTCTTTGGCTCCAGTTCCAGGGGAATCCGATGCCCTCTTCTGACCTCCGTGGTCAGACATGGGTGCACCAACCTACATGCAGACAGTACACTCATGCACATAAAAAATAAAATAAAATAAAAAAAATAAGAGAAGCTCCTGGTTACCTCCAACTCCAAGTCTAGTGAATTGGCTAAAACCTGGACTTCTCCAGAGGTTTGAACTTTCACCTGCACCAACTTCAAATGCATACTTTGAAACACTCTGCACTTATTCTCTAGTAGAACAGGATAATATTAACCACAACAGAACATTTTGGGTAAGATACTGAGTATATTTGATGATGTGGGAGGAGAAGGCAACAGCCATGGGCAAGAGAAAGAAACAAAGGAATTCCCAAAGTATACAGTTTTGTAGTCACTACAGAGGCTGATTTTCCAAGAGACATGATGTCCTGGCCCAAGCAGTGTGCAGCTGACAGTTACTAGGCAGAGCATCAGAGGGCAAAAAGGAGAGAGGAGCTAGACCACCTATTTTGAGTGAAGCTAAATATTGATGAGGGACTGAGAATAGGTCTTACAATGGAGTCACAGGGCTTAGACCTGAACACAGAGCACTGAAAAAATCTAATATGCCGTCACATAAATAATCCTACCACCATGTCCTATTCTCTGTCATATAGACATTTTAAGGGCTCAACCACAGTCAAGGTAAGGGTCTAAGTTCTGAGTAAAGACTCTTAAAGGCAGGGCAATGCAGCTCCCTTTTTCCTCAATTAAAAAAAAAGGCTGTTGTATTTACTATGACATACCTATGAGAATTATAATGTGCAAAATGAACATGTAAATTAGAGAAGGCATTTCTGATTTCCACTATTTGTTTCTCTGTAACAGGAGAAAATAATTCCTCAATTAATCTTAGTAAAACAGAACATACATGATAATTTCCACTTCAAAAAAGAAAATGCAAGGCCAGCAAGATGACTTGGTAGGAAAAAGTGTCTGCTGTCAAGCTGGGCAACTGGAGTTCTATCTCTGGGACCCACATGACTGGGGGAAGGAGAGAACTAACTTCCACAAGTTGTCCTCTGACCTCCACACACAACGAAGCACATGCTCCCTGCCATTCCCACACAATAAATAAAAATGTGATTTTAAAAGAAGAAAGAAAATTAGAGCTAGAGAGATGGCTCAGCTGTTAAGAGTACTGGCTGCTCTTGAAGAGGACTCAGGGTTTGCTTCCCAGAACCCACACACTACAGCTAACAATCACACTAAATCCAGTTCCAAAGGATCCCATGCCCTCTTCCGGTCTTCAGAGTCATTGCAGTTGTAGGTATACTTACATACATGAAGACGAAACACTCATACACATAAAATGCTTTTAAAAAAGAAAAGAGATGAAAACAAATCTTTCAATATAGCAATTTTCACTTCTAGAGATCTCCAACTACTTTGATTTTTTTTTTTTTATGTTACCTTGGTTACAGCTTTTGGAGAAAAGGTAATGGCATCCACCACAGTGATGAGGTCACCTGGGCAAAGGCGATCAAAGTATTTCAGACAGACATCATAGGCACGAAGCCACTCAGGGGAGGACTCTGGAGCCTGCTTGATGAGGTTGGGGTCTCCAGTCCAGAACAACTTCTGCAACCAGATGGTATACAAAGAGCTAGGGGAAAGCACCTGCCCATCCCTGTTAGGGATTCTGGGAGCAAGTTTGGAAATAGATAAGATATTCTGACTTGACAGCACTGGCTCTAGCGCTTCCAGAGGATCCATGTTTTCATCTGTCAACTTCTTATAATTAAGACCTATCAGAAAGAACAGAGAAATGTAAGAGGTATCTCACTGAAATGGAAACATACAGGTACTTTCAAAGATACCCACAAGCCCTCTGGATGGCTGAATAAAAAGTTACCAATTTATACCACACACTTTATGTTTTCATCAGAAGATTAGAAGTTCCAAGTTCTAGTCCCAGACTGAACCTATGACATGCAATTCTATGTCACTCAACTTACACATGCCCCAGTTTCCTATTTATATGCACAACAAGACAGTATCTCCATGCCGCTTCTGCCCCCTACAACATCTATGTTGTTTTCTTTCAGTGTATTCATCAAACTGCTCTATGTTCATTTGTTACTGAGTCTGCAGTTATTGCACCTTAATCCTCACCACTCAGGAAACAACCATTAACCAAAGGCATACTTACAATGGCCAGAAATGCAAATAGAGACTTAAACATGCTCTGTAAATTATCAAGAATCACAGAGAGACTTAAGGGTTTATAACATTTAATTCCATAGTTATAAGCACAAGGATACCATTCTAAAGATTTCTAAAATTCATCAAGGTAGAAAGGGTCTTATTTTATATGTTGCATGAACATTTTAAAAAGATGCTCTGGAAAAAAAAAAAAGATGCTCTGACCATGTACAAAAATCAACTCCAAATGGATCAAAGACCTCGATGTGAAACCTGAAACTCTGAAAATGATAGAAGAAAATGCTGGCAGCAACCTACAAGACATTAGGTATAGGAAAAGACTTTCTAAATCAGACAGCAACTGCGCAAACAATAAGGTCAACAATTGACAAATGGGACCTTATTAAACTCAAGAGCTTCTGTACAAGAAACAATCAAAGAAGTGAAGAGAAAATCCACAGAGTGGGAGGAAACCTTCGCCACTGATACATCAGATAGGGCATTAACATCCAGGATATATAAAGTACTCAAAAAACAAAGAACACAAATGACCCACTCATAAGATGGAGTAAAGAGCTGAACAGAGACTTCACAAATGAAGAAGTAAAAATGGCTGAGAAACATCTTAAAAAGTGTTCAACATCACTAATAATTAAGGAAATGCAAATTAAAATCACTTTAAGATTTCATCTTATTCCAGTAAGACTGGCTGTGATCAAGAAAACAAAGGATACCAACTGCTGGAGAGGTTGTGGGGAAAGGGGAACACTCATCCACTGCTGGTGGGAATCCAAACTCATGAAAGCAGTGTGGAGAACTCTTAAGAAACTGAAAATTGAGCCTACCATCTGACCCAGTCCTACCACTCCTGGATATACATCCACAAGACTCATCCTATTGCAGAGATACATAGACATCTATGTTTATTGCAGCTCTATTCACAATAGCGAAGAGCTAGAAGCAACCCAGTGTCCCTCAACTGATGAGTGGATAAAGAAAATGTTGTACATCTACACAATGGAATTCTATACAATGGTAAAGAAAGACGACATCATGAACTTTGTAGGTAAATGGCTGGAACTAGAAGCCATTATGCTAAGTGAAGTAACACAGTTCCCCCAAAATAAACAATGTATGGTGTCCCTCATTTGTAGATGCTAGCACCAATTCTCTCTTTAGAAGGCAAACTGAATAATTCCTTTTTCTTTCTCTGTTTTTTGGTAAGTATAATACCTGATGTTACTCATCAACTTGCTTTGTAATGTAGGAAAGTAAAATAACATTGTTTCTTTATCTGCATACACACCTACTATTAAAATGGGAAACCCTAAACATGTTCTGGAATTAACCTAGAGGTTATTTTCAGATGTCATAATTTTGGTATTTCTGCAGCAAACATATAGGCATATTTTTTTGAAATGATATAAATGAGAAGGAACAACAACAACAAAAAAGACTGGGTTAAAGATCTGACTGAAGGGGCTGGAGAGATGGCCTAGAGGTTAAGAGCGCCGACCGCTCTTGCAGAGGACCCAGGTTCGATCCCCAGCACCCACATGGCGGCTGAAAACCGTCTGAAACTCCAATTCCAGGAGAACTCCAGTTCCAGGGGAATCTGACACCCTCTTCTGACCTCCGCGGCATTGCACGACACGGGTGTACAAACCCACATGCAGACAGCACATTCATACACATACAGAAATAAATAAAATTTTAAAAAAATTTAAAAAAAAATCTGACTGAAACACTAAATTTAAGCCCAAAATGATAAACTTCAGTATCAAAAAATTTTTAAAAAGACTGAGAAAAAGATGAAAGACATGCACGGCAGAATGTATGAGCTCTGATGGGGAGGAGACAAGGAAGGGAAATTGGGTCTAAATTTGATTAAGAAATGTTGTATGAAATACACAAAACTTCAATAAAAAAAAGATGGGCTCTACTGAGGTCACACTCTGCCAAAATGCCTGAGGCAAGGGGTAAGTGGCCCTCACATGCCATCTTTACACCCAGAAAATAATAAGACTGGGGAAAACCAGTGGAGCAGTGAACCAAGACAGGGTTTTAGGAGCAGGTCTACTGGAAGTCACAATATACTTTAATAGGTTTCTTCCTATTTCTGATGTTGAAGTCTCTCTCCTGTAAGTAAAGAAACTAGAAAAATAATAACTTAGATCAATTCCCTTCAAAATTCTATGGTTTCAGGTATATGTCAATTACCATCAATGAACAGTTATGAGCAGAAAATTAATCCATAAATTCAGAAAGAGTTAGAAGCACGAACGTGCACGTCCTACCTGATGCAACTACTTTAAACTTCTTCAGCAGCCGAATGTGGGTTTCTGGCTTAATGGAAGCTTCTTCCAAGTCCACACAGCCATAGTTTTCCAGGAGAGAAAAATAATACAGCAGTCTTTCATGGTCAAGGCCAGCAATGGTGGGGTAGATATACTTGACCATGCGCTTATGAAAAGATTCAGGATCTGTCTTCAAGGTGTCAAAAAGATGAAGGGTTTGGGCTCGCTTTTCAATTTCTCCAGTGGACAAACTGAAATCAAGAGTCTGTGTTAAAATTCTGTTCATTTAATAAACAACATCATCTTCAAACCTGGGAGGAAAATTTTAAAAATTCTTTAAAAAAATTTTCCTTATTATTGTGTTTGTGAGATGTGGCATAAGTATGCCACAGTGCATAAGTGTAACTTAGAGCACAACTTTTTAAGAGTTGGTGGTTTTTTCCTTTCCTGATAGGTCCTGAAGATCAACCAAGCCACTGGGCTTGTGGAAAGTCCTTTTATTTGCTGAACTATTTGCTGGCCCAGAAAGACTAATTCTAGTAGGACCTTTTATAGCTCAAGAACTAGACAACTTATATAAAGAAAAAGGAACAAGAACCAGATGTCTACCCTCCCACTAGGTGGTATCTCAGGTAGATTTAGAGCAACCCATAGAAATAGGAATCCTTGCAGTTTCAAGAATTTTTGATGCTTGCCAGCTAGGCAGCCAAGCCATATCTGACTGCTTCTACTTTAAATTGTCGATGATCTCCACATACATGCCCCATCTACAAAATAAACACATAAATACATTTTTTTAAAAAAAAGAAGTCAGCAGAAATGAAAATAACAGCTATTCAGATATGTCTTACCTTGGAGCATGTTAAATTGATACTTGATAAAACTCAATTTTATGCCATGTTCAAACAAAATTAAAATAGGGAAGAAATAGTCATGCTTTAAACTAAACTATAAGAATGGTCCTTGAATAAATAACATACCTTAATATTTTTATCTAATTGTCCTTTTATACTAACTCAAATGTCGAATATAATTTTTTATGTTATTTAAGGTCATATATGGGGGAAATATTTCAGAGCATTGTCTGATTAATTTTTTTCCTATGGTGTGTTTGTCTAGAGAGCTACAAGAACTTAATTTTAGCTTTGTTCTCCATAGTCAGAGGCCTCAGGTCTAGTGCAATCCCATGGCTCTGGAGAGAGTGAGTCTCACATTCTCCAATTGCAAGGGCCCTTCAGGCAGCTCACTAACAGAAAGGTTCTGTTCCTAGGACTCCATAGTAGCACAGAAAATACCTGGGAGACACAAGTGAGGCCTTGGAAATCTCAGAGTTAGATTTCATACCCTTTGAAAGCAGTGCCTCTATCTGAAATACAATGTTCTGTTTACTGGAGTTTTTTTTTTTTTTTTTAAATAAAGTGGCAGTAAGTATAGGTTTTATTTTTATAGATAAAGTTAATATAAATTGTGTTTTAAAACTTTTATGAATGTAATAATACTCAGGATAAAAGGAACAATCAAAGAAATTTTTAAAAATGGTCTTTTTTTTTTCACTTCATAAGGAATCTTTTTTTGTTTCCTAAGACACAGTTCAAACATTTATAAAAAAATACTTACCTACAGTATTTCCCCAGTTCATGAAAATTTCCTTGGTTGCCCCTTTTGAGCAACTCGCATATGCCGAGTCCCCTTCTGCTATGGAACTTACAATGTAACTATTGACTACTCTGTGTCTGCCTCACTGGACTGAGTCCCCTTCTACTATGGATCTTAAAATATAACTATGGATTACTTTGTGTCTCCCTCACTGGACTTTGTTCTCCTGTTGGTGTAGATTATATTACATCTCCTTTATCTTTAGTTTCTTGGTACCAAGCCCTAGTTGTGATACTAAAGAAATATTCAACACATACCTGTGAAAACACTAAATAGACAGATGAGTATGCAGAACAACCAGGTGCCCTGTACCTTTCCCTTGCTCTGGGAAGGACAGAAAGATCTATAAACTCCCATCTAGGTTTGAAAATCTTTGAGTTCTAAGCACCGAGAGATAAATAATGATGCAAAATGAAAGCATGGGCTGACCAATTACTCAAAAATGTATCCCAATTAAGAGTAGGGTCACTAAAATCTATGACTTCAGAGAAGGTGAAAAAAATACGACGCCATGAATGAAGAGGATGAAGGGTACTGTGCATGGTACAGCACATGCCTTTCATACCATCACTCAGGAGGCAGAGGCATGGGCAGAGGGGTAGAGAGGCAGAAGGGCAGAGGGGAAGGGGCAGGAGGATTATTATGAGTTCAGGCCAGTCTGGTCTTTACAGTGAGTTCAGGCCAGCTGGGGCTATATAGTGGGACCCTGTCTTAAAACGACAACAAAAACTAAACGATGAAACAGAAATAAAAGATGAAACAGAAACAAAATGACAAAAAACACCACCTGTATAAGGAAGAGTGAATATAAATGGTTGGCTGGTCAGAAAATGATCCCAATACTGTCATAGAACAGGAAAGTGACAGTAAAATTTCTCATGTTCCTTCATAATTTGCAAAATGAGGATGGAGAATACACTGAGAAGGTGAATAACAAACCTGTGTAACCTTATTAAGACAATTCATATTGACCGAGATTTGCAGAGAGAACAGATATAGAATAGAGGAAGGAAAAAAAATTAGGATTCATTATGTTGATTACCATGCTATGGAATTGAAGTTGGGCAACTACCAATTTATAGATGAGAAACTATCATTCTGAACCATGTGGACTCAGTGTATGTCTGTCTGTTCATCATGTCATACAGCAACCATGGCATCCTGAAGGTCAAGTACTCATACCAACAACCACTTTAAAAACAGGACTCCTAGCCTGACGTGGTGGCGCACACCTGTAATCCTAGCACTTGGGAGGCAGAGGCAGGCGGATCTTTGTGAGTTCAAGACCAGCCTGGTCTACAAAGTGAGTTCCAGGACAGCTGGGGCTATAGGGAGACCCTGGTCTCAAAAAGACCAAAAAAAAAAAACAAAATAAACAAAAAAAATCAAAAACAAACAAAAAAAAAAAAAACAGGACTCCTCTAACAGAGATATTAGCTCTCTCTCCTAGCAGCAATATTCTAAAGAGTTCTGTCACACTTCATTCCTAGAACCCCAAGAAACAGAATATTCAGGATAGACTGATCTACAAAATGGACAACGACTAAATCACAGCCATTTATTTAGCTCATCTGTGTCTGGCTTAATCCTGAATCTAGGCTTTCTCAACATTGCTTGCTTCTCACCCACCCACACAATTCTGTGCCTACATTCAGTCTGTCTCATGTGCAATTTTACCTAATTATCTTGTCAAGACAGATTCTGGAATACCTTTACTGACACATGATAAAGCCTCTCTCTCTCCAGTAAATTACAATGTGCTGAAATCTTTTGTACATGCCAGTAATCAATAGCCCATTTTAATAGTTTCCATTGAAAGAAGCTGTTATTTCCCTTTGGAACAAGAAATGAAATCTTTGCTTAGAAAACAATTCCAAAGAACCCACATTCAAGAAAGCCAACAAAATACTATGAAATCATTGTGGACTATTCTCTAATCAAACTAATCATTACCCTTAAAAAAGGATTAAATAATTTTTCCTGAACCAAGTTTTAACTATAAAATAGCTTATATTATATATGTTACCTATTTAGTATTCAGATATTAACTACTGGAAGAAGCTAGCATTAGTTGTACTTAACGTACAAGGAATAATGTGCTATGACTAATCCTATGATTAAGGTGCTCTGTAATGGCTTCAAGCAGTCAATCACCCAAATGTGATTCAAAGCAGTCATGTATTGAAAGGACTTGTAGAGGAAAACAAATTTAAATAAAATTTTCTTTATTTAATCTGAAATTGAGCAATAATACAATTCTATTAGCTGACTGAAAGGAATACACAGAGGAGGAGAAGAAAGAGGAAGAGGAAGAAAGAAGAATGGAAGGAAGAAAAGAAGGCTGCTGGAAAGGCTAGAGAGAAACAAATGGGATGGGGACAGGGAACACTTGGAACTCATAGGCAACCTAACAGCACTTTGCCTCTGTTACCTCATTTAACATTTATAACCACTTTCTACACAAAGTCTTTATAGTCTCTAAAAGAACCTAAAGCTCAAACAACAATAATTTAACTATTAAGAGGTGGGAACTGATCCTAAGTTGGCCCCTTTAAATTCACCTTTGTTTGTACTTAATAAAGTAATGAAGACCATGTTTTCATCTGGAAATTATATGTTGAGCACAGTTCAGATACAGAAACTTGAGAGCATTTCCCACAAAGACAATCCCGAAAGTGTGGAGATCTGTGAATCCCAATGAACAACCATGGATGGGTGAAGGGTAGCTTCATCAGTGACTACAGTGAAGGGTGGCTTTATCACTGAATACTGTGAAAAGACATATCTACCCTCTGAAATACAGCTACTGCTGAGAAGGAGCCAAACTAAGATATCTAGGCTTAAATGCCTCCAGACAAATATTATGGTCAAGACTCCTAAGGGGTGAAAGTGTGATTACTCAGGGAAAACCTGGGTAAAACAGAATCTTACTAACTTTTCAAGACCACCAGGACAGTTGATGAAAGAACTGATAATGAGCTTCTGAGAGTTTACATCTTGCAACAATGCTACTCAGTGAGTTCCTTTACCAAATATGTCATAGTATAAACACAGAGGTGATATTAAAGGCCATCTGAGTTTTAACTCTTTAAAGACAGCCCTGTCCCCTAAGTTTCTGATTTACAATATTGCACCTTTAACAATTTTTTCAGAAATATCACTGCACAGATACAGTATCAGACACATTTACTGACTTACCATGTCCTTTATCATCTAGTTCTCACAGCAGTACTGATAATTATACTGACCTGAACAATACTGGTACAAATAATCACATGTGTAAGAGTGGTCATAAGATGAATTTGGCAAATCTAGGCTAATTCTAAAATCAACAATAAACACTTTGAACAAACACTCTCTACATGTCAGATATTTAAATTTGTAAATCACTTTAATTTCATGGCACTTTTGCAAAACTGAATTAACAGTGGAGAGAAAATTGACTTGGAAGGTTAAACAACTTGTCTATCAAGAGCACTTTCAAAAGGGAAAGGCACAGAGCTAGGCTTGGACTAGGCTTGCAGGACTCAAAGCCTGAACACCTGCTGTTAAGTGTAGACTGCCCCAAATGCATCTTCTTGCTTAGATTTGTGTCAAGGTCAGGAGCTTTTGGCTATTTAGGAAAAAAGTGGCCTTAAATTATCATAATATGTGGGGGCTGGCAGGTGTTAAAAGCACTGGCTGCTCTTACAGAGGATCCAGCTTCAGTTCCCAGCACCCACACGACAAATGACAACCATCCATAACTCTAGTTTTAGGGGACCGAAAGGCCTCTTCTGGCCTCCGTGGGCACCGCGCAACATGGGTGCACTATACACATCCAGGCAATACACTCATTCATATAAAATATTTTTTTAATTTTATTTATTTTTGTATGTGTATGAATGTACTGTCTGCTTGAGGGTTGGGCACCCGTGTTGTGCAATGCCTCGGAGGTCAGAAGAGGGTCTCAGATTCCTCTGGAACTGGAGTTCTCCTGGAACTGGAGTTACAGACGGTTCTTAGCCGCCATGTGGGTGCTGGGGATCGAACCCAGGTCCTCTGCAAGAGCAGTCGGTGCTCTTAACCTCTAGGCTCTCTCCAGCCCCAAAATAAAATTTTTGTTTTGGTCTTCTTGAGACAGGGTCTCTCTGTAGCCCCAGCTGTCCTGGAACTCACTCTGTAGACCAGGCTGGCCTTGAACTCACAAAGATCCACCTGCCTCTGCCTCCCAAGTGCTAGGATTAAAGGCGTGCGCCACCACGCCCGGCTAAAATAAAATATTTTTTAAGAGTCACAACATGTGAGTACTCGCCCCTACACAGGACATCTATATCAGCCCCCTGCAAGGCCAATGAAGCCTGCAGAAAGGGGGCAGAAAGACTGTAAGAATCAGAAGATGGGGAGGGGAGGAGTGCAATGAAGCCATCTCTGCTGGTTCTGATAGGGCTGTGGCCATCAAGAACATATAGCAGCAGTGATTACTTGCACAAAACCTACATACCCAAAGTAGGAAGGGTATTGGTTAGGAACAGGGGATCCAGAATAGAGAGCAGGGATGAGAGAGGAACAGGATGAGTATGATCCCAATACAATGCATTTGAAATCATCAAAGATTCTTAAAATTTTAAAGAATCGGGGCTGGAGAAATGGCCTAGCAGTTAAGAGCGCCAACTGCTCTTACAGAGGACCCGGGTTCGATCCCCAGAACCCACATGGCAACCGAGAACTGTCTGAAACTCCAATTCCAGGAGAACTCCAGTTCCAGGGGAATCCGACACCCTCTTCTGACCTCCGTGGCATTGCACGACACGGGTGCACAAACTTGCATGCAGACAGTACATTCAAACACATACAGAAATAAAATTAAAAAAAAGTATTACAACATGGAAATGAGAACCGCAGATTCAAGAAAGTGCTTTGTATCAGTAATGTTAGGAATTAGGATTTCATTTCTCTTAGGTTTGGTAGATTTATTTTTATACCTAATGCAATCACAGCTCTGGTTGAGTTCTCTATTCCCTCAAGGTAAAAGAAAGTTCAAAAATGAACTTAATGGATCAATTTTAACAACTCTGTGAGATTGGTGACCAAAATATCTATAAGCAATATTCCTACTCTGAGACATGCTTTTCCTGGTCCTATATTTTTATTTTTAATGTTATAACCTAACAACGAAATAACAAGCTAGAAGATAAATATTAATTGAATCACTCCTCCATCTACTGGCCATTCTGGCATAAACTCCTCTATTACACCACAGGAGGGGGAGCTGGAAAAGCAGGCCAGAATTTAGGATTCTTTGTGGAATGTGAGCACAAGCCTCACTGTGTGAGCAACAACAACCCTTGGGCATAAATTCTATGTCCCATTTCAATTAAGAAAAATAAAAAAAACAATAGTAGTTTATTTAGCTCCCCACAGGTATAACCTACTCGTGCCTGTCTCTGCATCTGAGATGAAAAGAATCCTCCCAGACTGTGAAATTCACTGAAAAATAATATAGTATAGTTAAAGTTCCTATGAATAGGGCCCTTTCCCCACAAGTGTGAAGGAGGCAATACCTAACTCATCAACAAACAGAAGAAGGTCTCCTGTTATCTATCACCCACAAAGAAGCATGTAAGCTGTCACCTCCAAGACTAAGAAGTAGAGACTGGACAGCAAAGTTTAATAAGAAGGCAAAGGCGAGAGTGGTAACAAGGCTGACACACCCAAAATCGGTTTCCAGTTCTGCTTAGCACACCTTGGCTCATTGTATTCTGCTACGTGGCCTTCCCTTCAGCCACTAAAACATCAAAATATCTGTTCCCAGCTCTGCTTAGCGCACCTTGGCTCACTGAATTCTGCTATGTGGCCTTCCCTTCAGCCACTAAAACATCAAGAATTCCAACCCCCCAGCGTTCTCTTGGTCTATAATGAATGTTCTTCCTCCATGCTTCTTTGAAAATGAGTGTGTAGGGGCTGGAAATATGGCTCAGCGGTTAAAAGCACCGACTGCTCTTGCAGAGGACCCAGGTTCGATTCCCGGCACCCACATGGCGGCTAAGAACTGTCTTTAACTCCAGTTCCGGGGAATCAGACGCCCTCTTCTGACCTCGGCATTGCACGACACAGGTGCACCAACCTACATGCAGAGAGTACACTCATATACATAAAAAATTAAATTAAATTTTAAAAAAAAGAAAAGAAAATGAGTGTTTCTCTCTTGATGTTCATGACAGCCCTTCCCTGATTATCCTGAGCATCTCCTTTAAGACACTGACATTTTGGCTGTTTTTGAGGGACCCTGGAGAGGGCACTTTATTAAGAAACAAGCTCCATTTGGAGAAAGGAGGCATCTATCTTGTCTAACATCTAAAACTTTGTTTAGTATGCAGAGTCACTAAAGAATGACAGTAATATCAAAATTTAATGAATAAATACAATGCTAGAAGTGGCCTCTGGTATTGCAAAATGATGTATGGTCTAAAACTTGGAAGTATAATCAGAATTAACAGGGATAGTAGCAACAGGAATAACCACAACAATATAGAGACACTATACACACCCCAAGAGCTCTTTTCTAAGCTTCACAGACCTGCAGGTTAGGACAGCAGTCCCTTTAACTGAGATTAATATACATGTTCAAGGCTACAAAGGTGGTGGCCCTAGACAGTAGCTTTCAGTCTTCAAAGTTTATCTCATTCCAAAACCCATGGCCTTACCACTGGGCGATACACTCATGGGTAGTTACTGTCATCTACGAGGTTTGCCAACCTGTCTAGAGAAACCTCAAGGTGAAGACTTCTACTAAATCTGCAATGAATAACAAATTGGCTTTGAAATTGTGGGAAGAGCATGCTAGAACAGAAGCAGGAGGCCAAGGGAGTCTGCCGAACAGAGACCTACGACCAAGCACAAACAATGCTCTGTGTACAACTAGTAGGAGGAAGGGAGTTGGGGTAGAGTAAAACATAGGACAAACAGATACTAAGAACTCAATTATTAGTGTTAACAAGAAAAGTCTCTCAGTCAATCTCAGAAATAATTACTGTTAGTTAAGGACTAGTCATGGACCACATACAGTAGGTTAAATATTTTACCATTTCATCATTTAATTTTTATTGGTCTTTTCTTACACTTGAAAACAACAAGCTTTAGAGAAGAGAAACATCTAGTCCAAAGACACAAAGCTAGATGTGACACACAAAGGAACTGGTCCAATCACCTTAATGTGAGGGATTACCATCTGCTATGTAATGCTGCCTTCCTCTGTACCTGTCTATAAACATGGCATTGCAGATCCTACCTTCAAAGTCAACCCAGAGGAAGGAGAGTACCAGTTACAAAGACATGAACTCCATGAGAGGACCAAAAACTTTTTAAAAGAATAGTAAAACACACCGAAACAAAATAGTTTCTGTTGTTATCATATTGGTTAACTTACCAGTGACATCAACTCAACTAAGAAGATGGACACCATATTAACAAGACTGATTTTTAATAACCAGTTACAGAATTTGATTAAATAGTAAGTCAACACGCTGCCTTTTAAGACTGAAACAGAGTCTCTAACACTACTTGCTGATTAAATCAATATTAAGTGCATTGCCACTCAAAAGTAATGATGCCAGGAGATAATGACTTCCTGCTTTGTAATTGCTGTGCATCTGCATAATCACACTGCTATCAGGTATAATGATATGCCAGGGATGGTCTTACATGTTGCTCAATCGCCTGATAATTTATAATATATTGAGAGACAAAAGCGCCATCCCACTCGCACAGATACAACCCTTCATGTAACATTCAATGAAAGAAAAAAGATACTTAATAATGTGCCATGATACTTTTAAACACCAACACACAACCATAGGAGATATTTGTTTGAATATATTATTGTCCTGGAAAAGTGCTGAATTCAGGGCAATATTTACCATATAACACTATCGCCTTGGAGTAAGTTGATAAATGCTTAAAATGTAGATGTTAACATTTCAATGACTAATAAATATTAAAGATGCTAAACTACAAACACTCTGGGGCCCTTCAGCAGGATTTGACCCCATTCAACTCTCCCCTCCTCCTTGAAACTATGACCATAGCTTCCCTACAGTAAGATCTCTCCATGAAACTCTATGATCATCTCTCCATTTTCCTCTATTCCCTACTGTTCTCTATACATTTTGCTAGAAGCTCATTCTCTACCAGGACATACAGAAGGCTCTCAGGGTCTGTCACAAGTCTTTCTCCTTTCCTCATCTGATATTCCTTCCCAGATCATAGCCACAGCACAGCTGTGGTATGTGCATATAACTCAAATCTGTACTTCGTTTTTGATGTCCTGCTCTCTAAGATCCAAGTGTCAACTTGTCCTGTCCTCTAGGTATTTAAATATGAAGCGTTCCCCTTGCCTTTTCTTAATCCAGCTTGACCTTCCCAGAGTTCCCTATCTGAGTGATGTTACCTTCCAAAAGTGGAACCAAATGAAAATCTGGGGATGATTTCTGAGACTTCCACTTTCACCACCTCATCCGTATTGACCAGTACATTTCTTTTTTTTTTGTTTGGTCTTTTTGAGACAGGGTCTCCCTGTATCTCCGGCTGTCCTGGAACTCACTATGTAGACCAGGCTGTCCTTGAACTCACAAAGATCCGCCTGCCTCTGCCTCCCAAGTGCTAGGATTAAAGGTGTGCGCCACCACACCCGGCCCCCGTATTGCTTCTTGTATACTCTCAAAATCGTCTCCAAGCTGGGGTAAACTGCCATTTACTCTAGTACTGCAATAGCTCCTCATCTGTTCTGGGTCCCCTAATATTTTTCTTCAACACAGTAGTCAGTATGATTTTATCAAAATGAAATTTTGGTCATATTAACTTTCTAACAACCAAATGCTCAAGTAGCCTATTCTTCTTAGGGAGATTTCATGAGCCCTTGCTAGGGCCTATGTTATGGCGCACATGGCCTGGCTCCTATGAGTCACTTCACATGTACTCCCTACTTCTGGTTTCACCCACACTGTTCCTCTACCAGGCCCTCACACTCATCCAGTTCCAATCAAAGGACCTCTGCACTTACTATATTATCTACTTGGAAAATTGCTCTCTTCTCCTTGTAGTGTCGTTAAGACTGACTCAGTCTTTACATCTCAGCTTGTCCATTTTTCATGGCCATAATGAAATACCTAAGACAGACTACTCAATAATATAAAAGTTTATTCAGCTGACAGAGGGTCAAGGGCCCACATCTACTTACGGTCTTCTCCCTAGTAGAGTCCAAGTCTGCAGAGAACATCATATGACAAAGGAAAGGAAACATGCTTGTGTCTACTTCTCCTATTCTTTCTTACATAACCACCATATCTAATGAGAGACGCTCTATCCTAAATATCTTATCCAGTCTTAATTACCTCCCAAAGGTTACACTTCTAAACACCATACCAGGATTAAGTTTCTGCCTTTTTACTGCTTCCCAGTGGGATTAGACGTCAACGAATGAACTTTGAGGACTACTCAAACCATACCCAAACCACAGCACAACTCAAATGTTATATCCTCAGACAAAACTTCCCTAACTATGATACCCCTCTAACTGGGCTTTCTTACACAGAATGTATCACCTTAATTTTCATATTTGCCTATATCATTATTCAGTTATCATCTGTCTCTATAATCTAAGTTCCAAGATGCTCACCATTATACCCCATGTGTCTGATACTGTCAACAGATTCTCAACAGAGCTTTTCAGGATACTGGTGAAAAACTAAAAGTTACAGGCTATTGTTAGAATACTAGTGTATCAAAACTGGAAAAGGGAAAATATGTGCCAAGATATTAGTCTACCATAGCTAAGAAGGAACACCAAAATTGTACAAGTTCAAGACTCTTCTAAACTACACCCTGAAAAGAAAGGCATGAATGCAAATGTTCATATGAACTATACTTACCCACTCTCACTGAACAAGAACTCCAAATGGGTCATGAAGACTTCCCACTGGGAGACACTGTATCGCTGTGCTAGAGAAAGAGCGATGCCATAGACATTTTCCTCAAGGCTTCTTCAGGAGTGTCCATCCGATACAGGGAAGGGAAAGAAAAGAAACACATGACTCAGTGAAGAAAATGCTCAGCAGGACAAATAGCTGAGGGGGGCTGTAGGTACAGCTCTCTGTGAGATATCTCCTAGATAAGGTCTGCCCAGCTCCCTTCCACTGTGCCCCGTCCACAGGTTCTCGGACCTGTGCACCAGTGGCTCCAAGTTAAGGGTAATTCTGGCCCCAGGGGCCACCTGACCATGCTCAGAAACTTCTTAATTGACACAAATGGTAGTGGGTTTGTAGTTAGAAACCTGGGATGCTACTGAACATTCTACATAGTATATGACAGTCCTCTGTCTCTCTCCGAGACAGAATTACTCAGTCAAATGTGAGCAATTCAGAGGTTTTTTGGTTTTTTGTTTTTTTTTAATTCTGGGGGCTGGAGAGACGGCCTAGCGGTTAAGAGTGCCAACTGTTCTTGTGAGATGGCCTAGCGGTTAAGAGTGCCAACTGCTCTTGTAGAGGACGAGAATGAAGTAGTATACACAGTGTGGTGAGTTTGTTTTATGTTTGCTTGTTTTTGTTGTGGTGGTTTTAAACTCCAAAACACTGTGAGAATACAGATGAGAGAGTACCCAATTCCAGCTGAAGGATGAAGACAAGCAAGGATTGACTAAGAAGAGGTGGACAAAAGGGCAAAGAATCTGACAGACCTTTTGATAAAGTAGGTCACAAGCAGGAAAATGCAGGGTCCTCAGGCTTAAGTGACCTGTACACCCTTGTCTTTAGGTGACAGAGATCTGCTAGAAGGTATAAGCCAGAGAACATCATCACCAGGGGTCTCAAGGGAGCAAGAATCCCAAGAAAATGGCTCTGGATAGCCATGTTAAGGTCACTGCAGGAACCCTGGCTTCAAATAGCAGGGGAATGTTAGATGGAATACTTGGTTAGCAGGATCTAGGCAAAACCACAGAGGCAAAAATGTTATTATCAGCATTGCTACAGCTACAAAGCAAACCATGGTCATCTCCACATTTTACTAGCCAGTGGTGGGGAAGTTTGTTTTCTAGGAAGGGTTACCTAGAAAATACTGTGGCTTTGCTGCTGTATAGTCTTTGCATCATTCTACTTTGTATACCTGTTTATTTTATCTCAAGCCTTTAAAAATATGAAGATGATTCTTTTCTCATGAGCTACAGAAAAAATACCAAAGTTTGGATAAGTGTGTTAACCCATGGAGTATATCACTGTCAGTTAAAATTTTTCTTTCTTTTTTATAAATATTTTATTTATTATTTTTATTTTAAGTGTATTGCTGCATATGTGTAAGTGCACCCATATCTTGCAATGCCCATGGAGTCAGAAGAAGGTACCAGATTCCCCTGGAACTGGAGTTATGGATGGTTGTTAGCTAGCATATGGGTGACAGGAATCAAACCCAGCTCCTTTTCAAGAGCAGTTGGTGCTCCTAACCACAAGACATCTCTCCAGCCCCCCAAATTTTCTTATATATTTAGTACTGACTCCCCCTCCCCTGGGCCCACTATGAGATAGAATGAAAACTCCCTGATTCATCCTTTCTAGTATGAGAATCTGGCAAAGGCTCATGCTGAATATGTACTAGTCTCTCTCTCTCTCTCTCTCTCTCTCTCTCTCTCTCTCTCTCTCTCTCTCGTAAACATTTATCTGTGGGGACATGTTGCACGTATGGAGGTCAGAGGACAACCTCTGGTGTCATTCAGGTACTGTTCACCTTTTGAGAAAGAATCTCTCATTGGCCTGGATCTTGAACAGTATAAACTAGGCTACCTGGCCTTTATTCTTCCAGAAATGCATCTGTATTTACTTCCCATCTCACTATTACTGAAATTATAAGAACATGGCACTACATTTGGTATATGTACTTTATGACTCTAGGGAATCAAACTCAGGTCCTCAAGCTTGCAGGGAACACTTTAACAGCTGAGCGTTTCCTACGCCTTGTATTGGTATCATTATCACTTCATTAAAGTGGGGGAAAATTAGGTTATACCCTCTTCAAAGCTACACTGCCTAATTTTAAGACTACTTTAGCAAAGACATGTGAACAACAAAAGACATGTATGCTGTTTTCAAAACCCAAGAAGAAAAAGAATGACAATCACATCACATATAATAGAGACAGAGTGGAACAGGAGAAACTAAGTTTTGTAATTCTACCTGATATCAAAATTCCATCTCCAAATTAGAACTGGCAAAGCCAAACCTTTCTCCAATGAAACTTGGAGACATTTTAAACAAGTCACCCAAAGATTGCTTGTGTATTTTTCTAAGCAACAGAATACAAAAAAGACTATTACACATTTATCAAAGGCATATATTTGTCCTCGAGGACATACTTCAAATAGCATACTTTAGCTGCATACTTAGAAAATAAGGGACAAAAACACTAGCAAAATGTAACTAATGATATAAGGCATCCTTTACCTGAATTTTATTCTGTATAATTTTAGAATTATTCTATATAATAACCCTCTTCTAAAAAACCATAAGCATGGCACCAAGGATTCTAAAATGCCCAAAGGAAAAGCACAGTGAATTGAGAATTAGGAAACTCAGGCTTGACTCCTGCTTGTGTGACCCTGACCAATTCTTTCAAACTCTGTTTCTCAGATTCTTCTTCGAAAAATAAGGCAGTTGAACTATACAGAGTACCGTAGGACTATACAGTACCTTAGGATTATATAGTGTCTTAGGACTATACAGTGTGTTGGGACCATACAGTGTCTTGGGACCATACAGTCTTAGGTTACTTTCAAAATGGACATTAAATGACTCTATGAAACTGGGAGCTTTCAGAATGGTAGGTGAAAAGAGAAGACTATTCCATATTTCTCTTCTTAATTGAGAATGACTAAGGGTTCTTTGCACTCCTTTTCTTGATTCCTGCATGCCTTGTTTTATCCTAAAGGGCATCCATGGTCCTTCTAGTGGCAAGAAGTCCAGGATAATATAAAATTATCATAGAGTAACAAATATATGTTACCATTTTCTGAAGGATTTAAGGATGAGGATGAAAAATAACATACCAATTTCTTGGAGAAAGGTAACCAAGCTGGGCCTATTGAGCCATATTCATAAAGACTGAATATAAATTCAGATATGGGAATCAGAAGACAATGATAATAAAAGCTAGGGAGATGTTGATAAGTAAAGTTATGATGAGGTTAATTATCCTAATGAAGACCATTTTTGTTATTTTAAAGTAATACTTCAGGAGAGAAGAGTATCAAGTATAAGCACAGCATAACCTTTCTTTCAAGACTACAATACTTCACAAGGAAAGAGGGGCAGAAAGACTCAAGTGACCCTGCCAATGAGCCCAGCCATACCTCTCACACCCTAGCTGCATGTGGCCTGGGAAGGGCCTAATGGCATATAGGCTGGGGAAGCCTAGGGTGCTATCTGGCCATTTTAGGCAGCTATGGGAAATCCACCATCCATGCTTGGGTGAATAATTTCCTGTGTAGCCTTGCAGGGATATAGCAACACTCCTGTAAGTAAATTCTCATAAATGGTTATGTAAGTAAGACAAAGTCAATGATTTCCCAGACTGCAATTTGACAAAATTGTACCTTTGTTTGTCACTGGGACCACAGAAGGAGAGAGCAGATTTTAGCAACAACTGCACACTAGTGCTTGAGACTGTAAGGGTATGCAGGATGGTATACCATGTATGGTAGGGAAGTCAGCCCTTTGAAATATGACAGTTCCGGGTTAATGTCAAACTTACAGACTTTACCACCTATGAAACATGGGCCACTTAGCATCTCTAAGCTGCATTTTCTTAGCTAATAAAATGTAGGTAAGAACAATTTATCTCATAGGGTTATCAATAAGGATGGATGTTATAGAATACCTTATACACAACTTTGCCCATGAGCCCACAGGAAGCACTAAATATATTTTGTTTTGTATTTTGTTTTACTTAATAAGCACCAGGGTGAACATATTTTTCCATCTTTTTTCTTTAAATTCTCTTTATTAAATTTTTGAATATTTCATGCAGAAATTCTCAGTCTTTTCCTATCTTCTAATGAATATTTCTCACCTGACCCAAGGGAAGGACGGACCTGGAGAGCCACTGCTTCACCTGGGCTCTAAGTCATCCTTCCTTCTCACAAGGGCCTGCTCTTCGCCTAGAAAGGGAAATGGCTACTGTGGAGCAGGGCTGAGGGAGTGGTTCTCTAGAGTCCAGGGCATGGGCACCTGATCATACAACATGGGAAGTTCTGATATGAGGTCAACTAAATCTATGAACACACTGAAGAAGAGAAAGTCTATATACTCTGAAAAGTGAGATTCTCAGTCAAGAATTAAAGACAATCTGATTTCTAAAGTTCCATCTCAAGCACTATACTTTCTACCAAAACCATATCCTATTTCCTCTAACGTGATCATGATTTTGGAATTGGACCAGCAAAATCATGGAAACAAAGAACAAAAGCAAAACACAGTGCTTGCTGTTTAAATATATAGGTTCAAAATGTCAATATCTACTGATCTACATGGTAAGAAACACACATTTCTCATAGGACTGAGAAAATTGGGGGAAGGTCCTCTGGATAGCAACTGCATGCAAATCTTGAAAAGACTGATTAGAGCTTATCTCGCCTTTTAAATCCATCCCTCAGGAGACAAAGCGACCCCTTACTCTGCCAGACCCAGGATGGTTTCTCTTTTGTACTGGTCATCAGCAGTAAACCGCTGCACATCCACACCCTTCCGCAGGCCCTGGAGGAGCTGAGCCTGGGTGAAATCCAGCAGGCGTTCATTGTAGCAGTGCAGTTGTTTGGTCAGTGGTACCAGGTCCTCAGGCCAGGTCTCATGTCTATGTTGAGCCACATGCTTGGTGACCATCTTGATTAGCTCTTTGGGATCAACCTGTGAGAGAAACAGAAAAATGTATTTTATACATTTTAAACCAACATGAGTGAGTGCTTATACAAAGAAGAGCGCGGCTCCTGGAAATCCACAGGCCCTTCACTGCCATGTCACTTAATCACAGTCACCTAGAAGTCAAACACAGAGCTCTCACTGCACACATGTCAAAGAAAGGACACAGAGCTGAGCCCACACATGGGCTTTCTGGACTCCTGCTTTGACCTTTTGGCCACTTTAAAAAGCTCTAAACAACTGAAAAAATGGTACTTTGTAGTAGCTTTTTGCACTATTGTAAACCTATACCATATTTTGTCCTAACCTCCCAAACACTTTTAATAATTTACTGTGGGGGGGCTGGAGAGATGGCCTAGCGGTTAAGAGCACCGACCGCTCTTAAAGAGGACCCGGGTTCAATCCCCAGCACCCACATGGCAGCCGAGAACCGTCTGAAACTCCAATTCCAGGAGAACTCCAGTTCCAGGAGAATCCGACACCCTCTTCTGACCTCCGCGGCATTGCACGACACGGGTGCACAAACTTACATGCAGACAGTACATTCAGACACATACAGAAATAAATAAAAATTAAAAAAAAATAATTTACTGTGGGAGAAAATTTCATCCTCATTGCCTCTGGACACATTTTTGTCCTCTACAACAAGTGCTCATTCTCAGTATGAAAACCACAGATTAATATAGCCCACCATAAAAGGCTGGACAGAGAGAGAAAAGAATGGTTTCTTCAGGGATCAGTTAGAAAACAAAACCAAAAACCTACTGAGCTCACATAGTTAAAATATTAATACTGATGTAAGAAGGCATCCAGTAATGTTTCGCTCTGCTTGACTTGGGGCTCAGAGGGACAGGGTTCTATGGTTCTTTGCAGCTTCTCAAATAATACAATTATTCAAATAGTTCAAAATCCAGAATCCAATAGCTGACAGGACAGGAGAATAAGTGATTAGCTGGCCACATTATCTGACTGTCACTAAAGCAACAGCAGCTCAGCCATGAGTCTGGAACAACGAGCAGGAGTGCCAGCACTCCTCAGTTCTGGGAAGACATATTACATACTTTAAAATAAGCAAATTAAGGGAAAAATCCAGACTCTATCTTTGGTTATCAGAACTACATTCCTAATTATGGCAAGCTGTCAGCATTTCTAACATGAAAACCCATTATTCTCAGTTACACAGGAGATTTGTCAATGTCGAGTCTGTACAGCCAAACCTAGCCTGACAGTCTCTCTCTTCATCCTACTGTGAAACAATGTAGAGTCATGAATAAAGAAAATTAGAGCAATCTTGAATTCCGGGAGGTGGACTTGAGGAAAAGTCAAATTTATATATTTCACTTTTTCCAAATCTACGCATATACTAAGTCCTTATCAAAAATCATGACAGGTTTCTTCAGAGGACTTAGCTTTGAATGCTAAATTCTACCAGAGGAAGCAAGAGTATCATCTTTAATTCATTTAAAAATAATTCAGTAATAGATATAATTCTTGTAAGCTATTCTTTCCCTCTCATCTCCACTTATGTTTTAGTCTTAGTTCATCAATTAAAGGTATTCAACACCAACTATGCTTTTGCTAAAGATTCTTTGGTTATGTCATAACCAGGTGAATCTCATCCTCTTTTAATGGCTTAAGAAATAATCTCAAATATATTGAATGCTTACAATTTTTCATCAATAGCCTTGACACCTGAAGCAGTTTACCAAGAAAATAAAGCCTTTATTCATATGTCCCTTAAAAAGAAAACTATTTTTGTGAACTTACATGCCAAGTGATATAATAAGAGAATATGCCCTGTTCTTTCAGAGATACACTTTATTCAGAGACAATAAAGCAAGCAATGGTAAACCAGTAGGCCACAGATGAGGAGAGTGCTACAGGAATACAGATGGGTACTTGAAGTCTTATGGAAGAGTTAATATGCAGGCTAGCTACTCAGGGACTAGTAAAAGAAAGGCCAGCAAGAAATAGACAAATTCCAGTAAAGGTCAGAAGAGTATGTTCTAGGGCTAGATGGCTACGATCGGATGGAAAGACTGAATAAAGCAACTCCCCCTGCAATGGCAGAGCTGCTTGGGAGTTAGCTGTGCGAGGTTAACTTGACTGTTCAACTTGACAGGATCTTGAATCACGTAGGAGACATATTCTCTGGGCATGTCTGTGAGGAAGTTTCTAGACTCAGTTAATTAAGGTATGAAAGATCCACCATAAATTTAAGCAACACTGGGGACCAGAAATGAGTGAAAAGGAGAAAGTGAGTGGGCTGAGTTAGATGCACATACAGCACAACACCAGCCTGCGCCCAGTGCCTGGCATGAGCAGACTTCACCTGTGGCCTGCACAACACCAGTCTGTGAAAGGCCAGGTGAGCCCCACCAGTCTTGGTGCTTTGGGCACCCCTCCACCCCATGGAGGCTTGGTATTACCCAGGATCATTCAACCTTTGGGTTCCAGCATGCAACATGGGAGGAATTAGACACACACACAACACAACACCAGAGTGTGCCCAGCTCATGGCCTGGGTTGGCTAACAGGGTACCCGTGGGCCAAGGTAGCAAAACACCCCCCGCCCCAAACTGGTGGAGCTGTGGTGCAGAAGATCTAACAAGCACAGTATTAGTGATTATAGTCTGTGCAGCCAACATTGAGGCACCAGAATCCAAAGAAACAAACAAACAAATCCACATGCCTAAAACACAAAGAAAAAACATGGGAAAAGCTCATAATAAATCCACACTGAAATCTACCAACCCTACAGAAGACTCGTACAACAGAGATCTACCTGAAAGGAAACCAAGACACAGACCTTAGAAGAACAACTGTAGACATACTGAAAGAAAGTAGAGAACTAAGGGGAGAGAATGAAAAATTCAAGGACCTAGAGGGAGACAATGACAAATGTTGGAAAGAATGAGGGGCGAGCTTGAAAAACTCCAGAAGGACCTAGAAGGAGATAATGACAAATGTCGGAAAGAACTAAAGGAAGAAAATGGCAAACTCCAGAAGGAAGTGGAAACACTGAAAAGATCCCAGGCCGAAATGGAAAAAGAAAATGAGCAATGAACCAAGGAGCTACAAGGTGAGAATAACAAGCACCAGAAGGAAGTGGAAACACTAAAGAAATCACAGGACGAAATGAAAAAGGAAATTGAACATTCATACAATCAACAGGAAAGGACGGGAAAAAGCCTCAGAAGCAGAAGGGAAGAAACAGAACAAAAGAATATCAGACATGCAGGATAACATGGTCCAATGAGAATGCTCAAGTAAAGATTATGAAATTTTTTTAAAAAACACAAGAGTGGAACAACCAGGAAATGTAGGACACTATGAAAAGACCAAACCTCCGCATCATAGGGATAGAGGAAGGAGAAGAATCCCAAGACAACACTATTGACCAGATCTTCAATAGGCTAATATAAGATTTCCCCAAACTAAAAAAAGACAAACCCATACAAATACGAGAAGCACACAGAACACCGAACAGGCAGGACCAGAAAAGAAATTCCCACACTATATAATTGTTAAAACTCTAAATGCTCAAAACAAAGACAAAATACTGAAAGCCACAAGAGAACAACAACAACAACAACAACAACAACAACAAAAACAAGTTACATATAAGGGGAAACCCATCAGAATCATAGCTAACTTCTCAGTGCAAACTATGAAAGCAAGAAGAACATGGACCAAAGTATTCCCAGTACTAAATGACTACCCAGCAAAAATGTCAATTATAGTTGGAGAAAGAAAAATGTTTCACAACATGAACAAGATGAAAGGATACATGTGTAAGAAACCAACACTTCAGAAAATCCTCAAAGAACAGAGGAAAGGAGCAACTATCCCTAAGCAATTAAAGAGAGAAAGCAACAAAATCATAACAGAGTAAATACAAACCTAGACCAAAAATGCAAACAAAAAATAAGGTAAAACGAAGCAACACACATCTTTCAATAATAACCTTAAACACTAATGATCTAATCTCCCCAATAAAAAGGCATAGACTGGGAGAATGGATTAGGAAACTGAATCCTTCTATATGCTGTCTACAAGAAACCCATCTCAACCTCAAAGACAGATACCACCTTAGAGAGAAAGGATGGAAAAAATATTCCAAGTGAATGGTACCAAGAAACAAGCCAGAGTGGCTATTTTAATATCAGACAAAACATATCTCAAAGTAAAATTAATCAGAAGAGACAAAACGGGCCATTATGTCCTTGTCAAAGGAACAATGAACCATGAAGACTTCACAATCCTAAATGTCTATGCACCAAACACCAGTGCACCTAACTTTATAAACACTACTCTGCAGGACCTCAAGACACAGATTAATTGTAGCACACTAATAGTGGGGGACTTCAACACCCCACTGAGCCCCTTGGATAGATCAAGAGGACAGAAAATAAACAGAGAGACATCAGAACTGAACAATACAATACACCAAATGGACCTCACAGACATCTACAGAATATCCCACCCAAACACCGGAGAATATACTTTCTACTCAGCACCTCACTGAACATTCTCCAAAACCGACCACATACTGGGGCACAAAAGAAACATCAACAAATACAAAAGGATAGAAATTATTCCATGCATTCTATCAGACCACGGTGCAATAAAGCTCAATATGAACACCAGAATAATAAGCTCAACTAGCTACAAGAACACATGAAGACTAAACAACACAATCTTGAATAACAAATGGGTCAGGGAAGAAATAAAAAGTGAAATAAAAGTATGCATGGAACTGAATGAAAAAGACAATACAACAAGACCTGTGGGATACTTTAAAAGCAGTCCTGAGAGGGAAATTTATAGCCCTAACTACCCACATCAAAAAAAGTAGAAAAGGGAACAAATAAATGATCTGACACTGCAGCTAAAAACACTTTAGACAACAAATGAACCCTAAACCCAACAGACAGGAAGAAATAACAAAAATCAGAGCAGAAATCAATGAAATAGAAACAAAGAAAATACATAAAGTCAACGAATCCAAAAGCTAGTTCTTTGAAAAGATAAATAAAATAGACCTCTAGACCAGTTAACAACGACAAAAAAAGACAGAGCAACTCCAAATCAATAGTATTCATGATGAAAGGGGAAACATCACAACACATAAAGAAAAGATCCACATAATCATGTGAGGGAATACTTCAAAAAAAACCTATACTCCAGTAAATTTGAAAACCTAAGAGAAATGGATGACTATCTGAAATCCAACAAAGCTTAACCAAGAGGAGACTGACAGTTTAAAAAGACCTAATATTTGAGGAAATAGAAGATGTAATTAAAAACCTCCCAACTAAAAAAAGCTTGGGTCCAGATGGTTTCACAGCAGAATTCTATACAACATTTAAAGAGGTCCTACAACCATTGCTACTCAAACTGTTCAGAAGGGTACAAACAGAGGTAATTCTCCCAAACTCCATGAAGCCAGCATCACTCTAATACCAAAACCAGGCAAAGATATAAGCAAATAAGAAAGCTATAAACCCCATCTCATTAATGACTTATGCACTTGCCCAGGCTCAAGGATATTGAAATCTAGCCTATAAAGCCCATTACTAGAGGTAGAAATACAGGCAATATACTATTAGGGCAACAACCATCAATTACAGTTAAGAATTTTCTGTAACAACCAAATGGATAATCAAATATTGCAATAACTCAAGTATTACTGAGCAAAGTGTATTTCTACAGTATTCAGTGTTGCTATTCAGTTTTCTAACTTAAAACAGCCTATGAGAACTGGCAGCAAAGAAGGTCCTTGCAATAGACTGCCTCTGCTTGAGAACTTATGATGTAATTATTGCATGCTGCAATATACTATCTAAACATTAAAGATACTCCTAAAATATTTGATGGTAGACTATGATTAAGACTTTACACTACAAAAAAAAAAAAACCTATGCAGAAGAAAACCCTTACTAACGTGCTTCTGCTTTAAATATTGTGCCCCCAAATGAAGTCCAGTAAGCACTCATCCTGTCTTGATCCCCCTGCGTTGGCCTCCATGATACTGCTGAGGTAGTCCAACAATGGCAGTCCATATTCTAAGGAAGCTGAATTCCCATTAGCTGCTTAGTTCACAAGCTGGGTATCTCAGCAGTCCTCAGTCCACATGGGAAGGCTAAAAAGTAAAAAAGCTGTATCTCATGTCTTTGAGGAGTGCCCAAAGCAGTGGCATCCACAAAGCATATGCACCTGCCTGTAAGAATTGCAGACAGGCCAAACAACGGTGCTCTCTTTTTTTCTTTTTGTCTTTTTACTAAGATCTCAAATTTTGTATCTACATTACAGTTTTTCTGGTCTTATTATTTATTTCTAGTTGTACTTTCCTTCTGGATGCTTAAGGCCACACAGCCCAGATTAACCAAGGTTTTGTTTTATTGAGGTCAGTTGAGGATCTGGTCCTCAGGGGTCTCTCAGGTTTTTTTTGGGGGGGGGGGAGCCCCTTGTTCCTTTCAGCTCCTCATCCACCAGTTCCATCCACATGAGGACAAAATCAGGTCTTGCTAGACCAGGCTTCCTTTTCTGAAGCATGAGCAGACTTTCCTCTTTATAGACTGGACACTGGCTGAAGTCCCCTTAGTGGCTCTCCAAGACCTCCCTGAACAGGAAGACTGGTGACCCACCTCTGCAGGACTTTTCAAGAGATGCCCCAATGTATAATCCCCTAAGACTTGGTTGACCTCTGAGGGCAAGGAACAAAGGTCCCCCAGGTCCCTCGGCCAAATTGGTAGGGACTTCAGGGATGGTCCTTAAGCACCCAGAAAGGCTAAGTTGCACTGGCCTGTTACATTGCACCTATATTAACATTGTATCCTTTGGAAACAAATTGTATGTTATTTCCATAGCATATTTTTTGATTCGCATCTTTCCATTTTAATCCCATATTACTCTAAAAGATGCACACATACCCTCCATCATATACTAAAAGTCTAAGGTCTGAAAATACGTGTTAGGTCAGCTCTAGAACCCGTGTAGGGATTCCCAATACAAGAGCACAGTTGTCTTTAGATAGTGAGGAATATAATATTAATGTTGCTCATTTTGTCTTACAACTAGGTACTTGGTACTAGCATCCACAGATGAGGAATACCATTCGTCTTTTGTTTTTCTGGAACTGTGTTACTTCACTTAGCATAAAATCTTCTAGTTCAGTCCATTAACCTGCAAATTTCATGATGTCATCTTTCTTTAGCACTGCATAGTACTCCATTGTGTAGATGTACCACATTTTCTGTATCCACTCATCAGTTGACAGGCATTTGGGTTGGTTCCAGAGATCCACCTGCCTCTGCCCCTTGAGGGCTGGGATTAAAGGCATGTACCATCATGCCTGGCTGAATTATAGCTTTGGAGGGAGAGATACCATGAGTACTTCATGAGTTCCTCTTTTTCAGAATACAGCAGAATCTTCCACAAAATGAAGATAAATGGTAAAATGGGCACAATGAGCAAGGTTTTAACTTATACTCCAGGTCCCCCACCTGGTAAAGAGGCAATTTGGAGTTACTTCATTCATTTCCTCACTATAAAAGAATTTGAGGGGGCTGGAGAGATGGCCTAGCAGTTAAGAGCGCCGACTGCTCTTGCAGAGGACCCGGGTTCGATCCCCAGCACCCACATGGCGGATGTCTTTAACTCCAGTTCCAGGGAAATCCGACACCCTCTTCTGACCTCCGCGGCACTGCACGACACGGGCGCACAAACCTACATGCAGACAGTACATTCATACACATACGAAATAAATAAAATTTAAAAATAAAAAGAATTTCAATAAGCATATCCTCTCACAGTTTGTTGGGAAGCATAAAAAAAAATAATGGGCTGGGTTGAAGAGATAGCTCAGAGGTTAAGAGCACTGGCTGCTCTTGCAGAGGACTCAGTTTGATTCCCAGCACTAATATAGTGGGTAACAGCTGTCTGGAATTCCAGTTCCCGGGGATCAGACCCCTCTTCTGACCTCTGTGGGCATTGCACAAGTATTCACCTACCCACAAGCAGACATTACAAACATACACATAGAAAATAAAAATAATTTAAAAATTATTAAAAACTCGTTTCTCAATTATTTTATGAAAACTAACTGCACCCAGAGCTTATTCTCAAGGAATTAGAAACTGGTAACTGACAATGAGGTATACGTAAGCAGCTCACAGAGGGCAACAGAACACATTTCATTGCAGAATCATGGGCCAAGAGTCCTGAGAACTCCATGGAGGGAGCAATTAATTCCTTTCTTGATTCCTCTCATGCTGTTTCCTCAAAGGGGAGAAAGGCACTTTCACCACATGATCACCTTTCTAAGACTAAAATCCTACAATTATACGAGAATTTAATCATTAAAATAAATCCGTGCAAATCCCTCCAGGTGTGGAGATGAGGAGGCTTACATCTCTCATTTTATGCTTCTGCTAAATTTTAACAACTGATTTCTTTGTAAAAAAATTTTTTTCCAGATCCACAAATTATAGTTGATACAGTCCCACACAATTTAAGCAACTTTAATCTCTTCTTCTTCTTCACTAAGAAACTATCTAGTCCTGCTGGAATAATTCACATTTTTGTACATTAAATTTATTCACTTTACCTAAGAAATAGTCAAGAACAAAAATCAGATACTTAAGTCCTCAAGAGGAAAGGACTAGTGCTAAGTATACGTGCATAAGTCTCAGTTAATACTAACAACCTTGGAGGTTATTTGTATTTCAAAGATGGATAAGGAGCTAAGCAACCTGTGTCAAGGATAACAAGCTGGTACGTAGTAAAGCAGGGGGCTGACTCCCAAGCACACCGTGCAAGAAATCAAGGTATGCACAGAAGCATTTTTCTTACAAGATTAAGACTAGTGAATACAGTTCCCACCACATGTGAGATTTGCCATTAGAGTCCTGACAGGCTTATAAATGATGTGTTGTCTTACTGTCACTCTATATTACTACAAGAAACTTGTTTTCACATATGAACATGTATAAACAGAAGTGTTAGATTATGAACTTAATATTTGATTTGAGCTCAACTTCCTAGCCTGGAGTTTCCTTCTTTAATGGTAAGAGTGTTTTAGAATCATGTGTTATAATGGCATTTTATGTTCAACTTCCTAAGTATACCTCTTTTTTGAAATTATGTCTCAATACAATGATGAATAGGGGCATTCCATTAACTGCTTGATGACAGGTTTCTAAGTGTTGATAACTGCATGAATAATCAAATACCTGTTTAGTATAAAGATTTTTCAGTAATTTGAGTGAGTGCAGAAAATATAGATAACTTTTCACAAAGGTATCTAAGAAAAAGTAAAATCATTTCTCCTCCAGAAAAACAAATGAAAAGGTTCCAAAGGCCTGGATTACTGTATTTGCTCCTGAGTACCAGGTTTTCAATTTTTGAACTTGAAGCAATTTCTTGGATTATAAAGGCCTCATAAAGGATAAATAAGACTAAGAAGAGAGTGTTGTAAACTCTAGCTGTCTATGTGGATTACTATCCTATTGCTACTATTATTTTCTATCTCTTTCTCAAGGGACTTGGCCAATTATGATTATGTGTTAAATTTTAGAAAAAACTTCCTAATGGTTCATCACTACTTTTCTCAAAATAAAACCAACACATTTCCTATTCACCCAGCACTTCATTTGATGCATGCACGCACTTATACCTACAAATGTGTAAAGTTTACACTTTCAAAAGTGTGGAGGAGAGGGCAGGGAGCCCCCATTTTCTAAAAGTCTGCTCTGTACTTGACTGCAACTGGAAGCGAAGTCAAACCACACACAATGTGTCTCCACTGCCTAGTGTTTCATGCCACCCTCATACTAACAATACTTAGAAACTTTGCTTGTTTAGTGTTTTTTTTAACATTTTCTTTTTTAAAATTTTTTTAAGGGATTCACAATATAAGAGCACAGTTATTTTCAGATCACATTAACATTGCTCAGTTTCCCATACAATTAGGTAATTGGTGCTAGCATCCACAGATGAGGAATATCATTTGTTGTTTGTTTTTCTGGGACTGTGTTACTTCACTTAGCATACCATCCATTTTCCTGCAAAGTTCATGATGTCATCTTTCTTTACCTCTGCATAGAACCCCACTGTGTAGATGTACCACATTTTCTCTATCCACTACTCAGTTGAGGAGTACTTGGGTTGGTTCCAGCTCTTCGCTATTGTGAAGAGAGCTGCAATAAATATGGCTGTGCATGTATCTCTGCTGTAAGATGAGTCTTGTGGGTATATACCCAAGAGTGGTATGGCTGTGTCAGGTGGCAAGTTCATTCCAAGTCTTCCAAGGGTTCTCTACACTGCTTTCCATAGTGGCTGTATGAGTTTACATTCCCACCAGCAGTGGATGAGTGTTCCCCTTTCCCCACAATCACTCCAGCATTTGGTATCATTTGTTTTCTTGATCCTAGCCAGTCTTATTGGAGTAAGATGATATCGTAGAGTGGTTTTAATTTGCATTTCCTTAATTATTAGCAACATTGAACACTTTTTGTTTCTCAGCCATCTCTAATTCCTCACTTGTGAAGTCTCTGTTCAGCTCTTTCCTCCATCTTTTGACTGGATCATTTGTTTTCTTTCTTCTTTGTTTTTTGAGTAGTTTATATATTCTGGATATCAATGCTTTGTCAGATGTATCTGCGGTGAAGGTTTCCTCCCACTCTGTGGGATTTCTCTTCACTTCCTTGATTGTTTCTTTTGATGTACAGAAGCTTTTGAGTTTAATGAGGTATCATTTGTCAATTGTCTACTTTAATTCTTGCGCAGCAGCTGTCTGATTTAGGAAGTCTTTTCCTACACCTATGTCTTGTAGGCTGCTGCCAACTTTTTCTTCTATCGCCTTCAGAATTTGGGGTTTCACGTTGAGGTCTTTGATCCACCTGGAGTTGACTTTTGTACAGGGCAAGAGGTAGGGGTTTAATTTCATTCTTCTACAAGTGGTGATCCAGTTTTGCCAACACCACTTGCTGAAGATGCTGTCTTTTCTCCATTGTGGCTTCTTGGCCCCCTTTTCAAATATTAGGTGGCTGAAATTGTATGTGCTCAAGTTTAGATCTTCAGTTTTGTTCCATTGATCAACAGGTCTGTTTTTGTGCCAGTACCAGCTGTTTTTATGACTAGTGCCCTGTAGTATAATTTGAAGTCTTGTATAGAGATCCCCCCTGTATTGTTCTTTTCGCTCAGGGTTGCTTTGGTTATTCGGGGTCTTTTGTTTTTTCATATGAAATTAAGGACTTTTTTTTCCAAGCCTATGCTTCAGGTGGTCCTGGGAAATCCCCGATCTAAGCTCTGTGCACTCAATTCTGTTTAGTGTACTTTCAAACTTTCAGTTCTCTTGTTTCCCCTGATGTTGGATGACATGATTTATAAGTGTGAAAGCTTTTAGCCTCCAAGATGACTATAGCGAACTTCGTATGTAGGTTTAGAATGTTCCATATTCAGTATTCAAAGTGCTATTATAAAAATCACAAGCTGTAGGGCTGGAGAGATAGCCTAGTGGTTAAGAGCACCAACTGCTCTTGCAGAGGACCCGGGTTTGATCGCCAGCACCCACATGGCGGCTAAGAACCGTCTGTAACTCCAATTCCAGGAGAACTCCAGTTCCAGGGGAAACCGACACACTATTCTGACCTCCGCAGCATTGCACGACACGGGTGCACAAACCTACATGCAGGCAGTACATTCATACACATACAAAAATAAATAAAAATTTAAAAAAAATCACAAGCTGTAATACCTAACCACATTATATTAAAAAAAAAGCATCAAAAACTTCAAATGAAAAGTATGAAGTTAATCTTCTTACTAGTAGCACCCCCCCAAAAAAAAAAATTTTAGGAATGTAATTCTTCAAAAGGGTGAATAAAATATCTTTGAAGAATAAGGTCAAATCACTGAAAACAAGGTATACACAAATATTTACAGAATGCCCAGTGACTCAATCAGCTGCTTGCTGGTAGAAGGAATAAATCTATTCTGTTTTAACAGTCTCCATTTCTTGGTAAGACTGTGAAATTTTAAACAGGTGGCATGCTTCTCCTTAGGGTTGTTACTTTGTTTGAGATAATTTTCTACTTAGTATTTTCAATTAGTAGCTTACAAAATACATTTAGGCCGGGCTCAATGGTGCACGCCTTTAATCCTAGCACTTGGGAGACAGAGGCAGGCAGATCTTTGTGAGTTCAAGGCCAGCCTGGTCTACAGAATGAGTTCCAGGACAGCTGGGGCTACAGGGAGACCCTGTCTCGAAAAGACGAAAAAATATATATATACTTAGAAACAGTCTACTATAGAGTTTTAAATTTCATCCTTGCTCTGTTTCCTTCCCCAACCTACATAACTAAAGGACAAACTTCCATTCTTAAATGATTTGTTCTTCTGAAAACATACTAAAAAGAATGCTAGCAAGATCACACTTCAAAATACAGTTCTAGTAATTATAAAGGTGAGATATAGATGGAAAAATCAAGGTAGAGTACAATATGTATGGCTTACATTTGTCTGAAATAAACTTGTATAAAGATGAATATTCTTGGGCTGGAGAGATGGCCTAGCGGTTAAGAGCGCCAACCACTCTTGCAGAGGACCCGGGTTCGATCCCCAGCACCCACATGGTGGCCGAGAACCGTCTGAAACTCCAATTCCAGGAGAACTCCATTTCCAGGGGAATCCGATACCCTCTTCTGACCTCCGTGGCACTGCACGACACGGGTGCACAGACTTGCATGCAGACAGTACATTCATACACATACAGAAATAAATAAAATTAAAAAAAAAGATGAATATTCTTAACTACTTTTCTGGACAGATACGAAAGTGAAAAACATTGGCTTTTTAATCCTATGTCATTTTCTCCGCCTGAGTCTTCTGGCTATGTGTGCATTATGTTTCGAACACTAAAAAAACAGCTAATTGGAATAAATGTTAGGAGAGAATATGATTTTTGCATTAACCATTTCACAATCCTCATTATATAAAACTTAAAACTGGAGGCAAAGTAGGCTGTTCAAATAAAACCTAGAAAAGCTGTTGAGTTTTGGGAGGCCCTGCTAGCTAGCTTAGGACAGCAATGTCCTTCACGATGCTCAAGCCTTGGGGCAGAAATAGCTCACAAATTCTATCAGTCTACCTAAGTTAGCATTCCTGCAGTAGTCAGCCACAGGGAACAGAGAGAGATGTGAAAAGACTCTGGAATTAGAAGCAAGTTGCACCTACCTGCAAATGAGTGAAAGCTAAGCTTCACTGGGTGTCTTTATGTGCAGGCAACAAATTGAAACCACTTTGATTTCAATTTCAAAGATGATTCATCAGGAATTTGTCATATTTAATTCCAAAGTCAGTAGTGATATTTTATGCAGAGAAAGATGCTGAAAAGACTCAAATAATGAGCCATTAGGCAGTTGGTAGAAAACTGTGTACTTAATTCATCCAGTTCTGATGCCTACCTGTACTTCCTTCAAATCCAAGAGGGTCAAGACTCACAGATGCAAACCTCAAGCTTTAAGGTGTCCTAAAGTCCTGATGCATAATAGTACCAAGATTGGTCAACTTATTTGCATTCCAATTAATAGTCACTGGCTAAGCACAACTAGTCAGGTCCTGGAAATACAGGAAGCAATAGGACTTCTGCCCTCAAATAGAGTCATCACATTCAGAGGAGAGACATGGGTATTACAGCTGTAATACCCTAAAAGAACCTTCTGCCTTGGGTACGCATGCAAGGACCAATGAGATCAGAGAAAGGCCAATGTTTTGTGGAAGAGGCAAGGGGCTCCTGAGGAGGCACCTTGGCTTTGATTCATTTGTCCATAGTGGGATAGAAATGTTAGGCAGAAGGGATTACACACCCACAGATATACATGAAATGATTTTAAACTCTGCGAAAGTTAAACTCAAAACGGCTAACCATAATCTTCAGAGAGTGCTGGGAAGCAAGCCTGGAGGGATAGAGCAAAGCCAGCCAGCTCACTGAGGGTTTACCTGTCATGCACATAAGTTAGATTTCACCTTCAGACACAGCAGCACATGAAAATATCCTGTTGGGAATTTCCTATTAGACTTGCATGTCAGAAAGATCACTCAGACCCCAAAGTGACACTACTTCTTTTACAACAAAGCTAGAGTAAAGCATGCCTGAGTAACAGGCAGAGAAAGCAGGAGCTTTGGTTGACAGGCCATCGCTTCCTACTGGAATAACCTTGAGCATGCCACCACATCCCTTTGAAGTTTTCTATCTTCTGCAAAAAGGGGCTCCAAGGACCCAACAGCAGAACTTATATGAAAGCACTTTAAAGCAGACCTCCAGAGCATTCATTTATACTTCTACTATCCAGTGGCAGCTCCTATAAACAAATCCCTAAGCTAACTGACTTGTTCATACTTTCTTAGCCACCTCAAATGCCCTCATTTGGCCATAATGAAGTATGGACACTGGCTTAAGTTCTAGCCTGTTACCTTTATTCAGGCAACAATTTTACACTTAGGATTTTCTATAGTAAAATCTTAAGACAAACTCAAAAATATATATAAAAAAATACCATAGTATACATGACAGAAAATGACGCTTTATAGCACTAGTATTACTGCTTCCTGTCCAAATGCTCTTCCTGCAGGCATCTGCATGCTGCTCACATCTTCATCTTTACTCAAGGATCACCCCAGTTGAGGCTAAGAAATCCAACAAATATAGTAAACCTTGTCTTCAAATAGTCCATTATTTATGATTGGGAAAGTATAAAATACCTACACAGAGTACATGTGCCATGACAAAGGCAAGTACAGGACAAGTTCCCATCTTGGGAGTGCTATGAAGAGCATCCCAGGTGAGATAGCTAAGCAAGGAAATGTTGAGAGCTCATGAAGGGAAGAGTAGAATGTGCTTGAAGACAGGAGATAGAACACTCAGAGTTGTCCGAGGAAGCATGAGTTACTCAGGGCTTCGGCAAGGACGATGAAGCTTTACAGAAGCCAGACCACCCTTGCCCTGGAAAATCACCAAAAGATCTTAGGCGGAAAGGAGGACGAACATATCTTCAATTGCAAAGACTATTCCAGAGGATGGAGGAGGGAGCTTAAAGGTTAAGAGTGCTTGATGCTCTTGCAAAGGGCCCAAGTTCAGTCCTCAGCATCCATGCTGGGTGGCTTACAATCACTTATAACTCAAGCTCCAGGTGGATCTGATGCCCTCTTCTGGCACCTATGTTCACATGTGCCCAAACCCACCTACATATAAACAATAAATTTTTTTAATCATTTTAAAATAAGCCAGACTACTCTAACATCTATATGAAGAAAATACTACAGAAACAAAATTGAAGCTGAGGTGATGCTTGAGAGACTGTAAGAGTTATTTAGGGGAAAGACTATGAAGACTAAATTAAATTGAGGCCATGGAGTGGAGAGACAGACACAGAGTGACACTCTTGTATAAACAATTCTTAGCATTATCTGTCTTTCTGGGATTGTTTCTGAATGTGTTTGCATTTCCTTGTGAAAAGACATCCTTGATTCTTTGTAAATCCTCATTTGTTCTTTCAGACCAAGAGTCAACAGCTTTCTGAAGAGTTGCCAGGAGTCTATTACAGAATTAGTTGGCTCATGACCTATCTATGTGCTATCTTAATTCTACTGAAGGGCGCACTTCTTCCAATGGTTAGTTCTAACTGTCAAGTTGTTATCATCTAGAATCCCCTGGGAAAGAAGTCTCAGTGACAGAATGTCAAAATTAGGTTGGCCTGTGGGCAAGTCTGTGGGCAATTATCCTGATTATGTTAACTGAAGTGTGAAGACCAGCCCATTGTGAGTGGCTCTATTCCCAAACCAGGGAATTCTGGACTACATAAGAGTAGAGAAAGTGGGTTGGGCACTTACATGCTTGCATGCATGAATTCACTACTCTTGCTCTTGGCTGTGGGTGTGATGTGACTAGCTGCTTCAAATTCCTGCCACCATGATTTCCCTAAAGATGGACTATAACATGGAATAAATAGCAAAACAAATCCTTTCTCCCTTAAACTGCTTTTGTCAGGGTGTTTATTTTACCAACTAGAGGAAACTAAGAGGGTAGTCTCTCTAGAGCCCTTGAGAAGTCATGAATAAACGGGCTGGACAGGCTCTGATGGCTTCCATGTTCTCAAGGCTGTGATGCTTGCTGCTTCTGGAAGCCTAAATGCTCCTGGGTCCAGAAATGGAATGGGGACACACCAAAGGAACCATACCAAAGGGTGGATGATCAGGAAATGTGACCAGGAGTCAGAGCCCAAGGTAAGGCAGGAGACGTTTAAGGAACATTTTCAAAGGACAATCTGTTAAGAATACTATAAGAGGAACAAAACTAAGAAATAGAGATGTAGGCTGACAAATCTGGTGAGGAAGCAACAGAAATTGGGGTAAGGGGGCAAAAATCCAGGCTAATTATTCTTTATACTACAAGGCCATGACCTACATCCTTCAGTGCTGAATGATGAGGGACACACAAACACAGTCCTGGAAAATGCTCACATATTCTACCCAGCACCAAGAACAGCAAGATGGACACACCTCCACTGCTAACCTTCAGCAGTCAACATTCTGCTTTATCTCTTTGAGGACTTTTGTTGCTTCTTATTTATAGATTCAGAGCAGGATTAAGAAAAGACAGAGTGCATGGCCAGATACAAAAACTGGGGTTGAATTAATTTCATAGTTTTCTCTTAACTTACCCTTTTACAAACAGTTTATGCTTTGGAACTTTTTTTTTTTTTTTTTTGTCTTTTTGAGACAGTTTCCCTGTAACCCCAGCTGTTCTGGAACTCACTCTGTAGACCAGGCTGGCCTTGAACTCACAAAGATCCACCTGCCTCTGCCTCCCAAGTGCTAGGATTAAAGGCGTGTGCCACCACACCTGGCTTTAACATTAGTATAGGGAAAAGAGGACAAATGTAAGTTGCACTAGAATTTTCCTCCAAAATTACTAAGTTTTTTTGAAAGGGAAACTGAGTGCAGGCCAAAATTTGGCTCTCTACCATGATTTCTGGCTTTCTTCAAGTAGTACCTTCTAAAATGCAAGACATGAGCCTTTGGTTTTCCTGTCTGCAGCAACTCAATCCACAGCTCATGTAGCTCATAAACAAATACAAAGGAAGTCTTCAGCGAACTGAGGTCAGGCATCTTCATTTGCCCATGCCAATGCTCAGTGGGAAAGGACAATACAGTAAGAGGTTAAGAGGTGCTGCAGGTATGTTGAGTGATAAAGAAGCTGGCTGGCTGAGGGCCTTTCCATCCTTTGTGTTGAAGAAAGGTAAAGCACATAGCTATGCAAACAGCATGACCTTGGCAAATGGATGATTGTGATAGCTAATTTTGATTGTCAACTTAATTAAATCCAGAAATTCTTAGAATATTAGTAAAGCATACCTATCAGTCTATCTGTGTGGGTGTTTCCAGAAGGAATTAACTAAGGAGGGGCTGTCCTGAATGTAGATGATATTATGCCACAGATTAGGGACCTGGAATAAATAAAGAGGGGAAAAGGAGGAATGCTGTAACCTTGTCATAGCCCCCCAGCCCCCATTTCTCCCTGGTTCCTGGCTTTCATGAGGTGAGCAACCTCTGCTACAACACAATAATGTCATGATATGCTGATTTACTTCAGGCCCAAAGGAAAAAAGCCAACCAACCATTGACTTATGCCCCTGAAACTATAAGCCCAAATAAATCTTACCCAAGTTGTTGATGTCAGGTTAGTCATAATGACTAACACAGAAAATTGGGGTTGTTCCTGTGACTCTACTTCATCATGGTTTAGAAATCTTTGGGATTGGTTTATGGGAGCCATTTGGAAGTATGAAGTCAAGAGTAGTGCCCTAGAACACTGTAAGCTTAATGGGCAATTCTGATGGGAGCTCAGATGAACATAATGTTGACAGGAATGTGGAGAATTGAAGACTATGCTCATGAACTTTTAGAAGTGAAGGAGGACTTGGTAGGGAATTATACTAGACACCACTCACTCGTGTTAAATTTCTGCCAAGACCATTTTGTCTATTGCCTCAGGATTATGAGGCTCAGTTTAAAGGAATTTGACTAATACATTTGACAGAGAAAATTTCAAAGAAACACGGTATTTAAGCTGTAGTATGGATTTTGGTGGCTCCTTTAAGTAAAGGTTCTGGTGAAAAGTAGAATCAAAAGCCAGGGTAGAAAGAATGGAAAAACTTGTAGTTTGTCCAACACCCAAGGCTAGGGCCAAGGATGGTATGGCTGCCAAGAGAACAGAGCCATTAAAAAGTCAAGAATGTTGCATCCCAGCAATAGTAAAGTGTCTTAAGGTCACCCCAGGTTGAACCTCAAGCCAACATAGAAGGAAGGCTCAAAGATATAAATGTTGGAACGAATTTGAAATACTTTTGCTCTAAGAAGAGAGCACTAGAGAATCTTCCTGCCCACAGAAAACAACCCAGAGAAATGTTTCCCTAAGATCAGCCTTCTAGGCACAGCTAGGACACATGATCCCAGGGTGCCTGGCTACTCTAGAAGGAAAAAAGAGTTGATACTATCCACATAAATTTTGCAGGCCTGGTTTTACAGGCATGCAAAATTTAACAGTTACAGGTTCAAAGAAACTTCCATACTAATTTCAAAAGAAAGCCTGAGAGGCCAGGCAATGTGTAGATCCCTACAGACAGCCTCTAAGGACATGCATGAAGTTATGTGTGTGAGGTCAAAGATACTGAGTACCCCAGGAAGTTAGAGAAGCCCAGAAGGTAAAACATTTGCTGAGGAAAACTGAGGAGGCCATAGGGTCCTTGGGGCTGAATCAGCTAGCCCCAGCGTCAATGAAAGACCCCATCTCAAACAAAACAAAATGAAAGGTGGACAGCTCCTGAAGAATGACACAAGATTGTCCTCTTACCTCCACAAGCAAGCACACACATGCAGCAGAGATCCCTGAGAGAAGAATCATGTGGGCTACAACTGGCAAGGCCACAGGGGCAAGGCTATCAAAGCTCTATGGAGCTCACATCATGCAACCACACATCTCAGATGGAAGACATGGTGCTGTGCTGGGGTTCTGTCTTACACAGTCCATTACTTCCTTGCTATTTTCATATCCTTTTCACTTGGGATGGGAATATTTACTCTTGTGCCACTAAATAGTGGAAGTATGTAACTTGCTTTTTGGTTTTATTAGAGCCTATAGCTAAGACTTGCCTCAAGTCTCAAAAAGAGATTTTGAACTTGGGCTTTTAAACAGTGTTAGAACTATTAGGACAATGGAGATTCATGGTGCTGGTCTGAAAGCACTCTGCATTACTAAGTAGAAATAAGCCACTAGCCATAGCTGGGATATTATGGTTTAAGATGTGTTTGGGTTTCATGTTCATAAGAAGTGGACTTATTAATGATTTTTAATTGTGAATTTGATTAGTCACCTAGGAGATTAGTAAAGCACACCTCTGAATATATCTGTGAGGATTTTTCCAGAGAGGAATTAATTAAGAGAAGGGTACCTGTCCTGGATGTATATGGCCCTATCCCATAGATGAGGGGCCTAGATGGAATAAAACAGGGCAAAGGAGAAATCTCAGAGCACAAGGGTATACTCTCCTTCTGCTATCTGGTTGCCGTGAGATAAACAGCCTCTCTATGTGCTACCATAACCAAGATGTAGAGTGCCTCTGTCAGGCAAGAGTCAATCAACTACAGATTCAAACCTTGGAAACTCTAAACAAAACAAAACAAAAAAACAAAACAAAAAAATCCTTTCTTCCTTTAAAATTGTTTCTCTTGGGTTCTGGCAACAATGACCAACAGCTAATTATACAATGATGTGAACTGAAAAGGAAGCTAGATCCCCTTGTAGAATCTGCACTGCATGTCAAGGATATCCATTTAGAGAACTGAGGCAAATATATTTTGAGAACTTCAGGTGATCTTTTGGGGAAAATATTTAAGTTTATAACAAGGCACTTTGCATTTGGCAAAGTAAAGCTTCACTGTGTTGCAATAAATTATTTTAGAGCAAATTACTTGTTATATGTATATATGTGTATATATATATATATAAAATAAAGTAGCAATAAAAACATGAGCATAAAATAAACTTGCCTGTTTCCTCATCTTAGTTACTCTTAAAAAGCACTGTGATAACAAATCTGACCAAAGAAACTTGAGGGAGGAAAAGTTCATTTTGGATACAATTTTATGTGGTATCACGGCAGGGGAAGGGGTTTATTGGTTGGAACTGCTCTGTTTTTGGAGGTAAGGGCTTGCAGTAAAGCTTGTTTATACCTTGATAAATCAGAAAGTAAAGAAATTGGGCCAGAAGCAGATCGTATCTTCAAATAACTACTGACCCACTTCTGCTAGCTAGATCAGTCAGTTCCAAAGGTTCCACAACCTTCCACACAAGTATTGCTGGGAACTTAACACTGGGCCTTACACATGCTAGGTGTTTTACCACCACTGAGCTCTATCTCTGATGGCATTTCTTATTTTGCATAAATATACCTGAGACTAAAACAAAACAAAATTGTTAGAATTATTTTATGTGAGATAAGAAACTATAAATGTAGAAAGTAGCAGTAATAAGGAAGAAAGTAAGTTAATACCCTTGAACGTATAAGTACAGAAAAGGACTACCTGAATAGGACCCTGGTAGTACACATACTAAGACCAACAATTGACAAATAAGACCTCATAAAACTAAGAAGCTTTATCATGTGAGTGAAGAGGTAGCCTACAGAATAAGAAAAAAAAAATCTTCACCAGAGTATCTAAAGTACACAACTCAATAAACTAAACATCAAGAAAATAAATAATTCCATTTACAATCGGGGTAAGGAATTAAAGAGACTTCTCAAAAGATGAAATGCAAATGGCTGAGAAATGTTTTAAAAATGTTCAACATCCTTAGCCATCAGGGAAATGCAAATCAAAATGACTCTGAGATGTCATCTTACCCCAGTCAAAATGGATAAGATAAAAAAACAAATTGTTGCTGGGGTGGTGGCACATGCCTTTAAACCAGCACTTGGGAGGCAGAGGCAGGCAGATCTCTGTGAGTTCAAGGCCAGCCTACTCTACCTAGGGAGCTCCAGGTCATCTGGGACTAAAGGGTGACACTGTCTCAAAAAGCCCTCCCCTCAAAAAAACACCACCACCACCACCACCACCACTACCAACAACAACAACAACAAAAAAAATCCAACAAATGGCAATAACTGCTAATGTGGATGTGGAGAAAGAACACTTACCTACTGCTGGTAGGAGTGCAGCTACTATGGAAACCATTTTAGAGGTTCCTCAGAATGCTAGAAATAGCTCACAACATGATCCCACCATACCATGCTTGAGTATATTTCTAAAGGACTCTATATCCTACTACAGAGATGCATGCTCATCCTCGTTCACTGCTGCTGTCTTCAAAATAGCCAGGAAATGGAGACAATCTAGATGCCAGCAACTAATTAATGGATAATGAAAGTATGGTGAATTTATACAATGGAACATTATTTAGTTGCTAAGAAAAATGAAATTACAAAACTCATAATGGATGAAACTGGAAGTAATCATCCTGAGTGAGGTAATATAGATTCATATAGACAAATGCTGCATGTTCTAGCTTTGAATTCTTAAGATAGGAATGTTCCAGCTGGAAAGATCAGAGAGGTCAGGGAACTAAGAAACAGCCATGGAGGGCAGGGGGCTTCATGGAAGAAGAGATAGAAAAATGCAGTGATATAAAGGTGGAAAGGGAAATAATGAGAAGGAAGGGTCAAAGGTGGGGGATGGTAGGGCAGAGCAGAGGAAGGAGTATATGTGAAGGATAACTAATATTAAAGGCCTTTAGAAAAAGCATATGGAAACTTACTATTATAGAAGCGTCTTAAAATACACACACACACACACACACACATATATGTATGTGTGTATATATATATATATATATATAATATAAAGAGATTTAAAAGAGTGACCTCATAAGGGGGAGACATTTCTTTTACTAGACACCACAGGCTAGTAAAGTAAAAGCCCAATATCAGCAATGAAGTCTGCCTTTTGAAGCTATTGACTAGGGGTCCCAAATATCCTTAAACAATATTGGTCATTGCCCCTGGTCTTAGTTACCCATTAGAAGTTGTCAGTAAGACCCTATTGCTGAAGACACTACATACATGAGCCATAGTTTAAAAAAAAACAAGAGGGAGCAGGGTGTGGTGGCACACCCCTTTACTCCTAGCACTCAGGAGGCAGAGGCAGGCGGATCTTTGTGAGTACAAGGCCAGCCTGGTCTACAGAGTGAGTTCCAGGACAGCTGGGGCTACAGGGAGACCCTGTCTCGAAAAGACCAAATAAATAAATAAATAAATAAATAAAACATGAGAAGAAACGAATTTGATGCTGACATCAAAGCTTCATCTTTCCTAGCTAGCTTTCCTAGGGCTGTCAGGTCCAATGCTACCAGAAGAGAAAGTCAATTATCAAACTTACTCAGCTGTGAATCTGTGAGCTACAACAGCTGACCTGGCAAGATATGACCTCTGATGCAACAGTAGTATGAAATTATAGTGTAACCAATCACTTTCTAATTGGATTTAAAGTCCAGTTTATAAAATGGAGCCCACACCTGACATTGATATCAGGCCTAGGAATCTGTGGCTAGACAGGTCACAAGCCAAGAGCCTAATATTATTATTATACTAAATAGACACAGTATTAAACTGACTCCTAATGACTCATTATTGTTTTACCCATTGAGTAAAATATTCTTTTTCAAGTTAAGATCATAAATACATTTCATTTAGTGGATAAAAGAAGAACAAAATCTTACTCCTTGGTCAAACACCATCAAGATAAAGAAATCACACCTAGGTATAATACATACCTAATAACGACTATGTCCTTGGAAAATTTACCAATGCTGTTGATGGTTCCCAACTTTCCTCTTAAAAAAAATTGATGAATGAAACCAACAGTTATCAAAAGTAGAATGTTTTTCACAACTTGAAGGATCTAAGATTTGTTTTGAATGGTTAAGGCAACTGGAACTTTGAGACACATGTAAAATTATTTCTTTATAGTCTGCTTGGGCCAAGGAAAGAGAATCTTGCTTCAATAAAATTTGGACATTAAATTTGTACACAGGGAAACTGTAACGATCTGATCTATTTACTTATATACCGTTAATGAAGTTTTCTTAAAATGATCCAATAAAAACAGTAATTCATTTTCTAGCACTGATCATTTTAAGTGGTTTACATAAGTACACCTGGAGGCTCTAGTTTCCCAGGGGCATTGGTATCACTTTTGTTACAAAAAAGTCCACAAAAGAAGCCATGAGGTTAGGTGCCTTCACTCAGAAATCGACAATAAAGATACCTCTGAAGCTCTGGCAAGGTAGACAAGATGTTTCACAGTGACATCTGTACAAGTACTATTTTCATAGTTTGGGATTATAAACAAATCTGTGTATTACTCAAGGAATTGCATTGCCTTCTGTAATTGTTACTATTAAGTAAAGACTTTACAATCTAGAATCATTTGGGAGATAGGGCTCTGGGTTTATCTGCAGGAGATTATCTTGACTGTGTTAATGAGATGAGACGACCCGCCCACTATGGATGGAACCACTTTCCAGGGCTGAAATTCTGGACTTGTAAATGGAGAATGGAGACTAAGTAGCACACAGGAATTTGTTCCTCTGTTTCCTGATTGTGAATGAATGTGACCAGCTGCTTTTGCCTCACGCTGCCTTGATTTTTCTCTGCCATGATGGTATGTACCTTGGACTGTGAGCTAAAATAAAAACTTTCTTCCATAATTAGCTTTGTCAGAGTATGTTATCACAGCAACAGGAAAAGAAAAATCACTTTCCTAATTTAGGGAGCTATCTTTCTTCTGGGAAGTAAATTAAAAGAAACAAACCAGTTCTACCTTTTAGTTTTTCTTAACTAAGAACATAGTAAAATCATGTCAATGAAAGGAAAGGGAGAGGAAAAAAAAATCTGGATTCACAATCAAGATTAGACAGTGTATCTCTTAAAGACATCTGGGAAGCCACTATGCCTGACAGAAAAGGCTACAGCTGTCTGCTGGAAATCCTTCAGGACAAAAAGAAAAAGGTGTGTTTTGACTATTTTAGAAAAGCTACAATTCCAGTCATTAATAAAGTGGAAACTGTGAAAACTTACCCTGTAGAGAGGATGGTACTTGTCTTTAAAACATGGAGCTAGTCGTGCATAGATCTGGAGGCTGTAGTAATAAGCTGCCAGCTGGAGAGACAACGCCGAGGGAGACTGCTTCTCAAAGCATTTGTTAGCATCTAACACCTATGAGGGAGCAAGACAGAATTAACTTAATTGAAATGTTTTTGTTTTGTTCTGTTTTGTTTTGAGTCAGGCTCTATATGTGTAGCCCCAACTGGCCCGGAACTCACTATGTAGACCATCCCAGGCAGCTCTCCAGCTCAAAGTAATCTGCATCTGCCTCCCAAATGCTGTGATTAAAGGCATGTGGCTTTAATATAAGGTGATATAAACTTCCCATCATTATCAATTCCCATGAAAACTCAATGTCATGGACAGTATGAAAATTCAGAAGTCGTTATAAGGTAGACTTTACCATATAAAAGTGAATTTAAAGATGAAAATCAATGCCAGGATTATAGAATTTGCTCTCTGGATACTGACTAGAGCCCTTTTTGTGTCTAAGAATTACTAGGAAGAAATGATGCATATAAGGCATAATTTCACTAACCAAAATCCCCAGGACAGAATTGTGTATTTAACATCTTTGTTGGTAAGCACAACCATACCTGTGGTAAGGCAAGGAGATAAGCAAGACCCAATGTCATGTCATTCGGCAAAGCATCACTTGCTAGCTTCAAGAGAACTGAATGCAGGGAAGAAAAAGAAAAAGAAAAAAAAACTGTATTACCTAGGGTGGAACCTGCTATTGTTACCTGTGTTGCTCTAAACTTTGGCAGGGAAACTCCTTTGCAGTGGACAGCAGTCAATGCAGAGTTGGAAAAGTGGTCAAAGTGCTGAGAATAAGAGACTGAGTACTCAGGCATAAATGAGACATCTAGAACAATACGCCTCCACTGAGGACTCAGGAAACAGAAAAGAAGAGGAGGTGGAAAATTTTAAGGGCCAGAATGACTGGAAGGAGGGCTGTGAAATGCTGTGTTCTGGGCTCATCACTCACAGCAGCTGTGATTACCTGCAAAAGACCTGTACAAGGTCCAGCCAGCCACATTTCTGGCACAGACAGGGTAGATGAGCTTCAGGGCCCACCCCTTTCTAAGGAGCTACTGGTAGCTGATAGTTGCTAGGAGATGAAGAAACACTCTTCCTTAAGGCTGTGACCCCAGTAGGTTTCCCTTGCTCTAGGGACGGCCCCACTCCCATGCACATATGGGCATCACTGACTGGACTTAGTGGGACATAAAAGAGAAAAGCAGAGACATGAAGCTATGAGGGGCAACTGTTAAAGGAGGTACAGGAGGCACTGGAGGGGGGAAATTGAGGATAAATATGATCAAATTTCATTCTATGCATATGCCACAGTCTCAAGAAAAAAAAACAAACTAAAATTACATGACTTTCCTAAGGGTCCACATGGCACTCTTGTTACAAAGCTCCATGCTTTTTAGTCCTCTCAGATTTCAATGTAAAGACAGCTCAAGAGGACTCTATGACCTTTCATAAAAATCTACCAGGCATCATCTAAACATAGGTCACATAAAACTGGTAAACAGTAACTTTGCCTGCACTGGGAAAAAACTATGGTGTGTGTTACTGATACATAAGGAAATCCTGTCAATCCAGTTATTGCAAAATTTAAGCATAAAAACACCCACAGTAATTCTTTAGAACTCAGCCTAGAATTCAAAATTTCTTGTGGTGATTCATGGGAAAAATATTGAGCGTTCTCTGCTGTGTCTCTGCAGAGTCTGATTCTGTAAATATTCATTTCCAATGTGTTCCCCAAGCCTTAGAATCACATGGACTACATTCAGACCTCCACAGAAATGACAGCATAAACATCTTTTCTAATCAAAAGCTATTCATTTCAAAATCTATTTCCAAAGTCATCCCTTCAATCAACACCAGCAGAAATTTTCTCTAACTAGAATGTCCCTAAAATAAAAATCAAAGTCCTTGACTTTCATAAATGACTGTATTAGGACAAAAGAGATCATATCTAAACAAATAATATTAAAATAAAATACAAGAGACCCAAATCAGAATTTGTTTCTTTAATACTTTATTATATTAATTTTATGTACATGAGTGTATTGCCTGCATGTATGTTAAGTGCACCTGTGTCGTGCAATGCCTGCAGAGGTCAGAAGGATGTGGGATCCCCTGGAACATGAGTTATGGGGGGTAGTGAGCCACCATTTGGGTACTAGGAATTGAAGCCAGGTCCTCAAGAGCAGCCAGTACTCTTAACTGCTGAGCCATCTCTCCAGCCATCCCCAATCAGAATTTATATCACCAAAGACAGAAATATAAAACTGGAGACTTAAAACGTAAGGATAAATTTAAGGGTAAGCTATACATTTTAGACATCAGAAAATAAAACAGGAAAAAGTATGTAAACTTTGTTGACAACTGGACTATTTTGGGAACATTTATTTATATACTATACATACACATAACCTCAGGGCTGCAATTTTGACTTATATATACCTCACTTAGTCTACCATTCAGTATCTGTCCAGCAGTGCTTCTAGACCATTATTTTGAAAGAAGAAAAAAAAAATCTAGCTGGTTTACCTATTTTCCCTGCTCATTTTCTTTCTTGTAGTCTTTTAAAATAAAACCTTTAATAGCAACCTTACTTAGTTTTCATGTCTACTCTAATTTTCTTCAAATTATTTCCCTTCTTTACACCCCAAACACACTGAAGCCAGTCATCAAAATCAACAAAGCCTTCTTCCAAGGAATGGCTACGAACCCTTGCTTCATCTATGTGGCTCTTCTCCAGCTATCAAAGTACCTTCTCAGAGCTATGGCTGGAGCCAATCTCAATCAGTGTGGGGAAATTAAGTCCTATTACTGACAATCTTCCTGTCACAGCTTTATTGTAACAACAACTCAATCTTTCTTATATTTAATTTGTATTTGGCTGTTTCAAAAAATCAAAGCACCATAAAGGGATGAAAATATGATACCACAGGGGATATTACTAAGAGTAGGCTAGGTGTGATAAAACACTGAGACCAAGGAACTTAAAGAATGAAGAATTTATCTGAGCTTACGGTTCCAGAGGAAGTAGAATCCATCCTGGTGGCAGGAGGTGACCAGAACAGAAAGCCAAACCACTACAACTTCAAACAGGCACAAGAGGCAGAGAGCAACTAGAAATCCCAAAGGCTTAAGAACTCTCAAAGCCTACCCCCAGAGCCATGCTCCCTCCAGAATGGCTAAACCTCCTTAAGCATCCCAAAACAGTGCCACCACTGAAGAACAAACAACCAAATACTTGGAGCCTATGGGGGACATCCTCATTTAAATCGCCACAACAACCTTGACATGGATTCTCAGTTCTGTGTCCCTGAGTCCAAATTATTTGTCAAGCTGTGAAACACAATTTTCTTCTTTTTTTTTTCTTTTTCAAATCTATACACTGATAAAAAAAACTGTCTGTGGGCTTAAGAACAGAAGTTCTCTTGTTCTCTAAATGATTCTCCTCCACCTCTTCTTCCCTGAGTATCTGAAGAGGGGTCTGTTATTTCTTCTGTCCGCCCCGCTGTATTTACTCTCCCCTGGAGAACACCATCACAGTCCTGATCTCGACAGACACTTTGGTCTACTTTCTTCTTTATATATCACAGATTTATATTAACAAATGTCACTGAATTTGGCAAACAAATTTTGTCTCAAGTTAATCCTCTTTAACCAATGTCTTTAATATTTCTGAAACTGTTCACTTAGCTCTCCCCTTAAACCAGACTTCAACTCCAGAAGTCTCAGATCTTGTCATCTCTTCTGCTCTTGAGAGTCAGAAAAGTCATCAAAACTCCTGGGGAATCACCTCCAAAGGACTTTCACACCTCTTAATTTTCACCCCCACAAACGACCTGTTAAAGTCTTCACTGTTAGAAAGCTGGATTTTGCATGGTGTAGTAAAACACACCTTAAATATTAGCATTTGGGAGGCAGAGGAAGAGGGGCAGGGGAGGGGCAGGGAAGGGCAGAGGAAGGG
>VZQC01003175.1:1826919-1965507 GCA_009823505.1 Rhizomys pruinosus | reverse complement strand
CTATGAAACACACAAAGCATTAATAATAAAAAAAAAAAGACCAAAATAAATAAATAAATTTAAAAAACAACTTGCTCCAAAAGCCTCTTCATATCACCTATTCTCTGAGCCTTCACATCTAATAACCCCCAAAGCTTTTGTTTCCTATCACAGCCCTTCCATACAAACTTGTCTGACTTCTTATACCAGCCCTCTGAAGACAGGGACAGTGTCTTCTTCCACTTTATAATCAAAGGTGGTAGGATAGTGCTTTCCACACAGGAAGCTCAAACACCATTCCTTCAAAATGCAAGGGGCACATGAGTGGCAAAGGGCCTGGAGGGTATTGCCTGAGACTCCAAGGGTCTTTCTTTTTTTTTTTTATTTATTTTTGTATGTGTATGAATGTACTGTCTGCATGCAGGTCTGTGCACCTGTGTCGTGCAATGCTGCGGAGGTCAGAAGAGGGTCTTGGATTCCCCTGGAACTGGAGTTCTCCTGGAATTGGAGTTACAGACGGCCTTAGCCGCCATGTGGGTGCTGGGGATCGAACCCGATAGCCTAGCGGTTAAGAGCACCGACGCTCTTGCAGAGGACCAAGGGTCTTTCTTGCATGACACATGGGTCCTTAAGAAAACATGGCATGTTTTAAGATCACTTTGATGGTGCTGCATTTAGCTCCCAACTACAACAAATGTAGGTCAGTACTCTAAGAACCCAAGGAAAAAAGAAGCCAATTATGTATGTACTTGAAGTGTGTCTCCAAAAAGAGCTATGGGAAATACCAGAAGCCTTAAAAAACTAAGGGGGGGCGTGAGAGGGTCTGCTTTGAGAAAGCGTCCATTGTTCAACCTTCAACTACAGCATTCCTTTCACTCCTTTATTTTGCCTTTTTGTAAAGCATATCTCTCATATAAGAGGCACTCAAATTCACTTTTCTTTTTTTGAGATAGGGTCTCCCTGTAGCCCCAGATGGCCTAGAACTCACTATGAAGGCCAGACTGGCCTCCATCTCACAAAAGATGAGTCTTCCTCTGTCTCTGCCTTGGGAGTGATGGGATTCAAGTTGTGCACCACCACACACAGCTCAATTCATATTCTTAATGAGCCAAATAATAAATAAAATGTCACATGAACCAATGCTTGCAAACATCCTGGTTGTTTGTTCAGTCTATTATTATGCAAAACATCCATATCCAACCCAGTATTTTCTTAAGGTCTCATAGGCTTTCTGTACAAACTACCCTGAAAATTTAGCCACGTTTAATAATCCACATACAACTGATTTCAGACCAGTAAAAAATGGCAAAAATAAAAAATAATTAAATGGGCTGGCCATGTAAGAATACCTCATCTATGTTCAATATCAACAATAAGACATACCATTAGTTAAATAACAGATTGTGGTTTTTTTTTGGTCTTTTGAGACAGGGTTTCCCTGTAGCCCCAGCTGTCCTAGAACTCACTATGTAGAGCAGGCTAGCCTTGAACTCACGGAGGTCTGCCTGCCTCTGCCTCCTGTTACTGGGATTAAATGCGAGTAGTACCATGCCTAGCTAAATAACAGATTTTAGGGGAAAAATAAAATATTTCACACAAATATAGTTGGGGTACACCCCAATTTCAGAATGAATAAATATGCATTTTAGAAATGAAGAGAAAAGGTATATTTTGGAACCACATATAGTATATAAGTAATATTTGACTCACCTCTTCCCAAGTACACACAAATATTAAAGAAAATATATTTTTTAAGTCATACTATCTGACTTCAGGAAAAACAGCAGTTTTAGTCCCAATACACATTTCCAAAATTTTACTCCATAGGGCCAAGAAAGAGTTCTGTCACCCTGCATGACAATGTCCAAGCTTTTCGGCAGTTAGAGGTGCCCAGTAATACGTAACTGGGTCTAGGGGATAGGACGCCCAAGAATACATTTTTCCTTATCACCTCCTTTCCTGCTCACTGATGGCCTGGAAAATAGGGCAGACAGCTAGAGCCTTGAACCATGACAACTACTGATCATGAGAAACAGCAGAGGGGAGAAACTGAGGAGAAAAGCCTAGAGCAGTACTGGCTTAGCAGGTAAAGGCACCTGCCACCAAGCACAATGAAGTGAGTTTCTCCTCTAGGCCCCACACGGTGAAAGGATAGACCCAATTCCTACAACTTGTCCTCTTACCTCAACAACTATAGCTACATTCAAAGAACAGAAATATTAATTGAGCATACTATAACATTCACTATGATAAGTAGCCACTTAAAGATAGGAGTTAAATGTTACTCATCATTTTAAATATGTACCCCCAAACCAGAAATCTCTAATATTTGAAATGAGTAAACAGATGTCAAGTTTAGCAGTTCAACATTACTAGATTATATTGATTTTTTTTCTAATTGTCCACTCATTCACACATTCACATTGTTCCTCTAACAGGAGTTATTCTCTGTCAAGAACTTAGAGCCTTCTTACCTTCTGTGGTTGGAAATATTTCTTCCATTTTGGCCTCTGCCAGCTTTCCAGTTCTCAGTAAGACCTCAGCAAAGCTTTCCATGGGGACCTGCTCATAAAGGGATGAGACACTTTAGGACAATCAGAAACAACAGTTTCACAATATAATAAGGTGTTTTCTTTTTTGTAAGAAGTGCTACTGGAAACTAAGATTCTAGGATTTTCTAGCTTCTGATGAGTAGAATAATAACTTCTCACTAAATAACAATGTTTTAACTGATTTTTAAAATGTATTTTATTTTTATTTTATGTGTATAAATATATTGCCTTAATGTGTGTATGTGTACTGTGTCATGCAATGCCCATGAGGGTCAGAAGAGGGAGATGGATCCCTTGGAACTGGAGTTACAGACAGTTGTTAGCTGCCATTTGGATGCTAGGAATTGAAGTTGAGTCCTCTCCAAGAGCAGCCAGTGCTCTTAACCACTGAGCCATCTCTCCAGCCCTGTTTTAATGAATTTTTATCTTTTTTAAAATTTTTATCTCTAAACTTACCATGATGTATATGAAATCACATAGAACCAATGACAAACATTAGTAAGAACAAAGCCAAATATGTATGCCAGGGAAACTTTAGTTTCTCCTTATACTGTGTGCACACTGTCTTTACCTCAGTGACAAAGGGATTAGAGATGACTGATTCATAAAAAGGATGGCATCCTTGTTTTTCTAGGTCTTCATTGACCACAGTTCCCATTCGAAATGCACCACCAAATTCTTGTCCCTAAAAAGAACAAAGTGAAGAAAACTGAGTTAAAAAAGAGACCTGAGTATCTGAAATCCCCAGGGTTTCCTCTAGCAGTTTCAGAGGTTCAGGTTTTGCTTTAAGGTCTTTGGTTCACTTTTGATTGAGTTTTGTTTAAGGTAAGAGATAAGAATCTGGTTTCAGTCTTAAATACTTGAGTATTCATTCTCTCTCTCTCTCTCTCTCTCTCTCTCTCTCTCTCTCTCTCTCAATCAGTATATTATTTTGGAACCACTGTCAAAAATCAGACAAGTTTAGGTGCATAGCCCTATTTCTGAGTTTTCTCTCCTTTTTTATTGGACCACATGTCTGCTTTTGTACCAGTACCAGGCTGTCTGTTACCACAGCTCTGTGATATACTTGTAAGCAAAGCAGTGTAAAGCCTCTTTCTGTGTTCATTTGCTCAGGGTTACTTGGGGTATTTGGAGCCTTTCATGTTTTCATGTGAATTTTAGGATGGCTTTTTCTAGTCCTGTTAAAAATGTTGCTGGAATTTTGATGGAGGCTCCACTAAATCTATACTACGCTTTTAGTAATATGGACATTTAAAAATACTCCGTCGCCCTGGGAACTTGTAGGTCTTTCCATTTTCTACTATCTTCTTCAGTTTCCTTCATCAATGTTTTATTGTCGAGATCTCTAAGTTTATGCTTGTGCTTTGTTTTGTTTTGTTTTTTTAGAAAAAACTTATGAATGGGATCATCTTCCAGAGTTCTTTACAATGAGTTCACTGCTGTGGTATAGAAAAGGTTCTGATTTTTATTTTTTAATTTTCTCTTTTCATAAAAAAAAGCAATACAAAATGACAATAAAAAAAAAAAGTAAAAAAAAAAAAAAAAAGAGGGTAGAGACTTCCATTTATTTTCCAGTGAAATAAAGAATAAATCTACAGGGCTTGGTATATAATTCATTTTTTTTCTTTTCCTTTTTTGTTTCCCTTACTCTTTCAGGGCTACCAGAAGGGTAAGTGTGTACTGGCTGGTCCAGGAAACCTTGAGTTCTCAGCTGAGAGAGTCTAGATAATTTGGGGAGCAGGGGTCGTCTCATACTTGAACTGCCTAGTCAATTTCTAGCTCCTGTTTAGTTATGTTACCCTTTGGAAAGGGTTACCCCAAATGCCAGAAGGGAATGAAGATATCGACCACTCTAACTTTTTCCATGCTGAAAAGGGACTTTGGGTGTGGCAACTGGGGTATCCCCCATTCAGAGAGCCTATCTAAGAGACTTATATCTTGATTTTGTACCCTGATATTTTTCTGAAGGTGCTTATCAAATCTAGGTGTCTTCTAGTGAATTAATTACGGTCTCTTAACAACAGAATAATATCTGAAAACAAAACATAATTTGACTTTCCTTTCTCACTTGTATTTTATTTCTCTTGCCTTACTAATTTGGCTAAGATTCAGAGTGCTATATGGAATAAGAGTGGTGACAGTGGAACAACATTATCTCATAAGAATCTTAGGGTATGCTCAGTTCTTTCCCACACAGTATAACATTGGCTGTCATATTAAAGTTAGCTTTATATTACAGCACCATTTAAGAATTATGTAAATAGGGGCTGGAGAAATGGCCTAGCGGTTAAGAGCGCCAACCACTCTTACAGAGGACCCGGGTTCAATCCCCAGCACCCACATGGCGGCCGAGAACCTTCTGAAACTCCAATTCCAGGAGAACTCCAGTTCCAGGGGAATCTGACACCCTCTTCTGACCTCCACGGCATTGCACGACACGGGGGCACAGACCTGCGTGCAGACAGTACATTCATACACATACGGAAATAAATAAAATTAATAAAAAAAAAAATAAAAAAAAAGAATTATGTAAATATTTGATCTCCTTGACTATTCTAGAGAAGAAGGGAATTATACTGAAGTGCTCCCCTACTCTAATCCCCTAATTGTGTTTGACCGAAAGAAAATGCCAAGAGAGTAGCTACTAAATAGGTGGGTGAATGGTTGAAAACATGAATGTTTGGGATGAACTGGTATCACACATCTACATTTCCTTTTCCTTTATTTTCCAGTGCCAAAGGAGTACCAAGGACGGCAATGGGACAGTGCAGAGGAGTTAGCAGGGCAACTCAAGTGTTCTATTAGCTTGATCCTCTAATTTCAGAGTGGAAGCCAGCAGCTGTAAAGCTGCCCCCAAGCTGGTGCTGATCTTCTTCAATCCCAATTTGCAGAAATACTGAAAGAGCAACTAAGCATTGATGACCGAATCATTTTCTTTCTTCATCTCTCTAAATGTTCACCCTGATGAATGAAGTAAATCTTCCTCAAATGATTATCAGTGACCTTTGCAACCAATTCATGAGAGTGTAGTGCCCTATGAAATAGACTGCTCATTCTTTATCTGATAGGAGGACCAAGTTCTGTAGATTGCTTTGATAATCAAAGACATAGTTGTGAAAATAACTAAGAAGCAGCGCTAATAAAGGAGGTAAATCACAGCACTAATTTTAGAAAGAAGGATGCTTTGCTTACCTGGAGAGGCCGCAGGTAGGCTAAGGACTTCTTCCACCACTGCCTGTCACTCACAGCCTGCAGCACAGCCTTGGTGGTGGTTGTGGTGTTGGACAGGACTTTCATGGTGGTGGCAGTGGTCCAGTGTAACAGGTCAGCAGAGCTGCTGCCTAAAGCACTCACATCATCCTGTGTTGGAAAAAAAAAAGGGGGAGAGTAGCAACAACAAAAATGTCCATTGCTAAGAACAGAGATATGAGACTGCTTAAAAGGATCAGATTTATTTGATATAAAATTATAGACTTAAAAATTCATCTTTGCCAGTAACTAAAGATGAAACAAAGCACTAATGGCACATTGTTCCTCCCTAAGCCATTTACAAAAGCAAAATAGGAAAAGAAAAAACATCAGTGCATTAAGTCAATAATCTTTGTATTTACAGAAAAAATGATGTGCTCTTTATTTTTAAAAACATTCTAGTAACCAAACATTTTAAGTAGTCTTTAAATTAAAGAATAAATTACTCAACTGCACAATGCTTCTAAGGCAAAAGCAGAAGACTCCAATAATCTACCTTTTAATGTTAACAGGTATTGTTTTCCATCCAAACAAGTAGATGATTAATATTGTTTTAAAGGTACGGTATGTGTACCCTCCTGCTAATCTTAAAGCAATCAGCAAAAATTTAACTTTCTCTACTAACCTGAACAATTCCAAGAGGAGAAAAATCACACACATTAATAGTCTTTTAAACAAAAACAACAAGGACTGCATTGGTTTCATTTCAAGAATTATCTTTAAGTATCCTGGATAAATGAGAGAGTTCAAATTAAGTCCTATACTTTTCCTATCAATAGCTGTCTTGATCACCTTAGTACTAATAGCAGACAGCTTAGTTTGGTCATTTAGTCCTGTATCACATCACTCATCAAGGCACTATGTAAGTAATAAAAAGTAGATCACATAATCACTCAGTAATTCTGAGGTATTGTATAATGGGCACTCAGATCAAGTGCATTCTCTAGATCTGCTTAATAGCTGCTATGACGGCAGAACTATGGGGAAGACATCTTTGTTCTCATCCTGGAACTTCAGGGGGTTACCCTGCATGGCACGGACACTGTACAGGTACAATTGAGTGCAAAGAAAGATTACACAAAGTATCTCACTCAACCAGTATAATGATATGAGCCCTCTGAAAATATGCCAGTGCTAGGGTTGGAGAGCTGATAAATGGGGAGCCGGGAGAAGAGGCTAGAGAGTTGAAGCATGAAGGCACTCAATCCACAGTTGTTGCCCTTAAAGAAATTTGAGAACAAGTTTTAGATGATGGCAAGCAAAGGGAATATTGGACCTCAGTCCAAAAACAAAAGGAAGTCTAACAACATGAATGTATAGAGAAACAGATTCTCGGGCTGAAGAGATGGCCTAGTGGTTAAGAGCGCCGACCGCTCTTACAGAGGACCCGGGTTCGATCCCCAGCATCCACATGGTGGCCGAGAGCCGTCTGAAACTCCAATTCCAGGAGAACTCCAGTTCCAGGGGAATCCGACACCCTCTTCTGACCTCCGTGGCATTGCACAACACGGGTGCACACATCTGCATGCAGACAGTACATTCATACACATACAGAAATAAAAAAAAAAAAAAAAAAGAAACAGATTCTCTCCCAAAGCCTGCAAAGCTTTGTGGGCATTTGGATTTGGGCCTTAGAATACTAAACAAAACACTCTGCCATGCCTACCAAATTTCTATCTTATGGGAACTATAAAATGATCAGTTCCATTGTTTTAAAGCTGCAAACTTTGTAGTAATAATAAAGGAATATATCATGTTAGGCTACTTTAATGTCTAATTTTTTCTTTCTTTTTTAAAACTTTTAAAAAATATTTATTTATTTATTTATTTAATGTGTAATGCCTGCATGTGTGTAAGTAGACCCGTGCCATGCAATGCCCACAGAGGTCAGAAGAAGACATTAAGACCCCCTGAAACTAGAGTTATGGTAGGTTGTTAGCTGCCATGTGGGTGTAGGAATTCAGTGCTCCTAACTGCTGAGCCATCTCTCCAGCCCCAAGTGTCTACTTTTTTCTTATTTCTAAGGAGAAACTAAAAAGAAACATTTAAACCACACTAACCAATGCTTGCAATTTACTTAATTCCCATTGCTAAAGGCTGCCCATATGTGCTCTAAATTTTTAAGATCCCCCCCCACATGGTTTCTAATTGGTTTTTGGATGTTAGGAAGTATAGATCCATTAACTCAATGCAATACTACATATTGAAGATTAATCATAAAAACAGAGAAAATGGATGCTATATTAATAAAGGAAAAACCATGCTAAACTGGATTTATAGACAATCTTGAAAAAAAAAGTTTAAGGTTTAGGTGCCAATAATACAGTGCTTCTCTAGGCTTCAGTTTGTATCATACTGTAGCTGAGCTTGCTTAACTACACCAGGACCTTCCTGCAAAATGTCCTGCTGGTAGAAGTTAAAAAATAAATTACAAAGAAAGATACCATTCCCAGAATTCCAGAAGCCCTTTTTTCAAGCTGAAGCCATACACAACACTGCCAGAATAAGCTCTGGCCTGAAACTGCAACAGCACAATGTTACTTTACCTGTTTTGTGTGTGAATATACCATAATTTGTATGTATCCTGGGGACTGAACCTAGGGCCTCAGCTGTGTTAGGCAAGCACTTGATCACCACTGAACCACATCCCTAGTTTTTATTTTTAAGGTAGAGTCTAAGTTGTCTAGACTAACCTTAAACTTGTTCTGTGACACAGGCCAGCCTTGACCTTGCAAACTTCCTGTTTTAGCAGAGTAAGAAGCTGTGATGATAGATCTATACCATCAGGTACAGATATTTAACCTCCTTCTATAGAGAAGCATTAAGATAGTCTCTGGAGTGGAGCTTAAGATTAATTATGTTGCTGACTATCCACTGATGAACACCGACTTCTTGGATGCATACGTAAATAGTGAAATTGCTAAACCACAAATGATAATTGCACACAGAGGTATCCACTTTCTAAAGAGGCTAAACCAAAGCATATTCTGAATCAGCAATTCTAAGAGTGCTACTTGCTCCTCATCAACACATGACACTTCATGTAATTTTATCTTGGTGATTCTTGTAAGGACATATATTTATTTGGTTTAATTTATATCTCAGTAATGGAGTTGAGCAGATTTTACATATTTATGAAAGTATTTGTTCCAAATTTTCATATTTTTAAATTAGTTGTCCATCTTTCTTTTCAGTTGGAAGGTTCTGTATGTGTTTGGGATACACACGCCTTACCGGATACATGAATAGTGGTATTTCTATTACCCTGTGAACTTTCCATTTTTTTAATTTTTAAAATTTATTTTTATTTTATGTGTATGAGTATTTGGATTGCATGACTATAAGTGCACCCATGCTGTGCAATGCCCATGGAAACCAGAAAAGGGTGTCAGATCCCCTGGAACTAAAGTTGTTAGCCACCATGTGGGTTCTGGGAACTGAATCCAGGACCTCTCCAAGAGCAATCAGTGCTCTTAACCACTGAGCCATCTCTCTAGCCCTCTTTTTCCATTTTCTTAACAGTATCTTGTGATAAAAGTTGGTACAATTCAGTTTTTTACTTTAGGACTACATTTTTATACCTAACTTAAGCCATTCTCAATTTTTTTTAACAGAAGCATACTTTTTATTTCATGTTTTTTATGTATTTATATAAATTATGTGTGTGGTGCATGCCTTTAATCCCAGCACTTGGGAGGCAGAGGCAGGCGGATCTCTGTGAGTTCAAGGCCAGCCTGGTCTACAGAGAGAGCTCCAGGCCAGCTAGGACTAAGGGGAGACCCTGTCTCAAAAAGACCAGAAAAAAAAAATCTTTTGCCAATTCTTTAGGTCACAAAGATGTTCCTCTATGTTTATCTTAACATGCAATATTCTGGCTCTAAGTAGCATCTTAGGAAGATCATCTACTACACTTCTATCCACTCAGAATTCTATATATAATTGTAATGTATTCCCATAATACCTTGATATTTTTCCACTTGACTCTACAATAAGCTATTCAACAGCAAGTATTCTATTTATTCACTATCACATAGTGGGTAAAATCCCTGAAGTTCTCAGCTACAGGTGAGTGTAAGAAGTCTAAATGTTCTGTATTATTTAAATGTTTTAGATACATTTTCAAATGTGTCTAGAGTAAACATTATTCAAATAGAATTTCATGGCACATTCTCAGTTCCTAATTGAGAGGGTGTAAGGAATGATTTGAATGTCATCAACTAATCCACATTCTATACTAAAAACATAAACACCTGAGAAATGCAGTGCTTAGGCAGAACATAACTTCCCTTGCAGGTAAATAAAACCAACTGAAAGAAATCAAAATATCAAAGACATAAAGCCACTAATTTGTTTTGTAAAATGAACCTAAATTTTATTTCTGGTACTATGAATGCCCTAATTCAAGATATGAATTTGAGATATCTGAAATATAAAAGATGATTTCAAAAGATAAAATAAATTCATGTGTTCATAAATGCACATGACAAAATGATTTTCTATAAGCACATCCTCTAAGGAAAACTTAAAATTGTAAAGAAGGGCCAGCAAAACAGCTTGGTGGGTTAAAGGCACTTGCCACAAAACCTGATAACCTGGGTTCAATCCCCAAGACCCAGGTGGGAGAAGGAAAGACCTAGAGTTCTACAAGTTGTCCTTTCATGCCTATATCTACACCATGGAACACATATAATAAATGTAATGAAAAAAGGGTAGAATGAATGGATCATCTGGTGCACAGAATAAACACTTAATTTGGGAGTAGTCTACCAAGTTAACAGTGCAGCCAGAGTTGTTGATGAGGAAAATTCATAGAATAAGAAGGAAGAAAAGAGGCTGGGCAAAATTTGCTAATGGGGGTGGTCTACCAGAGATCACAGTGAAACTACAGTCTTGAGTGAGGAAGAGTTTACTAATGGGGATGGTCTACCAGAGATCATAGTGCAACGAGAGTCATGAGTAAGGAAGAGTTTACTAATGGGGGTGGTCTACCAGAGATCACAGTGCAACGAGAGTCATGAGTAAGGAAGAGTTTACTAATGGGGGTGGTCTACCAGAGATCACAGTGCAACGAGAGTCATGAGTAAGGAAGAGTTTATTAATGGGGGTGGTCTACCAGAGATCACAGTGCAACGAGAGTCATGAGTAAGGAAGAGTTTACTAATGGGGGTGGTCTACCAGAGAGCACAGTGCATCTACAGTCATGAGTGAGGAAGAGTTTACTAATGGGGGTGGTCTACCAGAGATCACAGTGCAACAAGAGTCATGGACTTCACATAATAGGGAAAGAAAAAAAGAGGCTTCGCAAAAATTATTCCTGTAATTATTACTAGTGATAATTTTCATATTCATAATGGCATTCCACTAAGTAATTTAGGGTATGTAGTAGCAGAAATAAATTAGACTCCAATACCACTTCAAGATTTCTTAGCATAAAATGTAACATGAAATCTCATTAATGTTAAGTATACTACATGGCTCAAAGGTTAGCTTACTAAGGAGTAATCACATCTTTCAAATCCTATGATTTGAAAGTCCTATGATTTCAAGTCCTATGACAAAAGATACCATTACCAAAAAGGTTCATAAGAACAGGATAATTATACACATCAAGTATGACTCATAGAAACAATTCTAACTAGTTTACTGATTATAGTAACTACTTAAGGAGCTGTTTCTCTAGTGTCTGAAAACAAAGAATAATTTCAGTGTGTGTGTGTGTGTGTGTGTGTGTGTGTGTGTGTGTGTGTAAGTACATGACTTATCTAGCTTTGTAAAGAAAGTTAATCTTATGTTTGAGATCAATTAACACTATTTCAGTTTGTTTATAAGGTAAACAAGCTTACTAAGCCTTGGGCTCCTCTTTTAAACTAAACCTATAGCTTTGATCCCTCATGACCCTTGTATATACTGTTGACCTTCTATATAGTGAGCTGATAGTATATGTAGACTACATAAAGATTATGAAAAGAACTCAGGCAAGGCTCAACTACTGCTCCTTTTCCAAAACATACTTAAGTAATCCAAAACATTTCCCTGCAAATAACACTTGAGGCAATTTTCAAAGCACTTTCCTGCAAGTAATGTAGCATTTTCTTTTTTTTTTTTTGAGACATGGTCTCCCTTTAGTCCCAGCTGGCCTGGAGCTCACTATGTTGACCAGGCTGGCCTTGAACTCACATAGATCCACCTGCCTCTGCCCCTCAAGTGCTGGGATTAAAGGCATGCACCACCACGCCGGGCCTAAGATGGTTCTCAGCCACCCTGTGGGTGCTGGGAATCAAACCTGGGTCCTCTGCAAGAGTAGTTAGTACTTTTAACTGCTGAGCCATCTTTCCAGTCCCATAGCATTTTTTGTCCTATCCTTGTTGCTTGGGATGATGGCCAGAGATGAGTCTAGATTACACAGGGAAACCCTGTGTGCAAACCAACAGAAGCAAAGGTATCTGTCAGAAAAGCAACAGAAAAAAATACTCAAATGAAGCAAATCACTCTCAAGTCTGTTTCAATTCATTTTTTAATTAGCAGGCAAAACAACAATTTCCTATGAGAAATAAAACTGTAGATGTTAGGCTGGCAACTGTACATACATGCCTATAATTCAGGCTCCAACTATAAAGGAGGAAATTCTAAGCAACAGGCTGACAAAGTCATAATCATGGCAAGATCATTTATGGAATGAAGACAACTGAAAAGTGTTTGTATAAAACTGAGAACAAGGGTCTAGCATTTAGCTTTAGTGACAAATATTTACCAATGGTAAATAAAGAGAAAACTTTAATAACAGACCTCACTGAAACTAAAACAAGATGAGTGTATTTTTTTTTTTTTTTTTTGGTCTTTTCGAGACAGTGTCTCCCTGTAGCCCCAGCTGACCTGGAACTCACTCTGTAGACCAGGCTGGCCTTGAACTCACAAAGATCCACCTGCCTCTGCCTCCCGAGTGCTAGGATTAAAGGCGTGCGCCACCACGCCCGGCTGAGTGTATTTTTTTTTTTTAAATCCTTTAATGTCCTCTGCAAGTGAGTTAAACAGGAAATAGTTTTTTAGAGTGAAAATGAATTCCAAAGAGTTACTTTAAAAAAACAGAAAACTATACATATATACATAAATGTAACAATACAAAAAAAAAAAAAAAAAAAACTTTTTATTAATTTTTTTATTTATTTCTGTATGTGTAGTGAATGTTACTGTCTGCAATGCAAGTCTGTGCACCCGTGTCGTGCAATGCCGCGGAGGTCAGAAGAGGGTCTCGGATCCCCCTGGAGCGGAAGTTTCCCTGGAACTGGAGTTTCAGACGTGTTCTCTCGGCCACCATGTGGTGCTGGGGATCGAACCCGGGTCCTCTGCAGAGGCGTCGGCGCTCCCCAACCGTAGCCATCTCTCCAGCCCCACAACCTGACTCTTAACATCCATTAACGAGTAGAAGCTGATCTGTTCTGAGAGCCTGTTCCTTCAGATCTCTATCTAACCTGTGTTTAGGAAGAAAGACCTTGCTCTCTCTTTATTAAAAGTGTACATCCAGCAGGTGTGGTGGCGCACACCTTTAATCCTAGAACTTGGGAGGCAGAGGGAGGTGGATCTCTGTGAGTTCAAGGCCAGCCTGGTCTACAGAGTTCCAGGACAGCCAGAGCTACAGGGAGACCCTGACTCAAAAAGACAAAAAAAAAAAAAAAAAGTGTACATCCATGAAGAAATGGGAAAAGAAAAGCAGAACCTGATTGGAGAAGAATTTTCCCTTTCTGACAACTGCTGACCCAACAGCAAATACAGCCACACAAACAGATGGTGTCAATCTACTTCTACCCACCTATTGTTTACAACATAAATGGGATAATTCATTGCTTCCAAGGAATATTCACTGCTTGCAGTACTTGATATTTTCTTTTTTTATTATTTTTTTATTATTAATTTTATTTATTTCTGTATGTGTATGAATGTACTGTCTGCATACAAGTTTGTGCACCCGTGTCATGCAATGCCGTGGAGGTCAGAAGAGGGGTATCGGATTCCCCTGGAACTGGAGCTCTCCTGGAATTGGAGTTTCAGACGGTTCTCAGCCGCCATGTGGGTGCTGGGGATCGAACCCGGGTCCTCTGTAAGAGCGGTCGGCGCTCTTAACCTCTAGGCTATCTCTCCAGCCCAGTACTTGATATTTCCACAACATACATAAACATTCACACACATATGCATATATAAATACATATTATATATTAGGAATACATGGGTTCTTTGAATAAAAGAATTAGAGAATCTTGGACTTTCAACTGCAGTGTTAAGAACAGAAAGCATTAATTTTTTAATTAATTAATTCCAGGAGGAATGGAAATCTATGCAGTACAAGATTGACCAATCCTATCCAATGTTCATGCCACATTCTTGAGCACCAAGCTATGAAATCAACACAGTACCCAAGAAGTATGACAATGAGCAGAGTACTTCTCCTTTGGTTGGCTCTCCATATAAGAAAAAGGTATTAACAGATATTCTAAACTGTGGTGGCTCTGTTGTCGCTCAAAACTCTGATGACATGATCTTGCATGCTGAGACTCCCACAGAGAATGTTCTGCAAGCAACACTTTGAAAACACCCAGCAAAACAAAACTTAATGAAGGCTAGCTTTATTTCTAGTGAACTGCTGGTATAACAACAGTGAGCACTACACAAAGGAAATATGCAAAACTACAAAAAAAAAAACCGCACAGAAATCACCTAACCTGGGAGCCTATTTCTACCTCTGTCCCAGGACACTATTAGCATGAGTTTGTAATGATGTGTACAAAACATGTGCACAGATAATCAGCCTAAAATAGAGAGGGGAAAATGGAAGCAAAGGACAGAAAAACAATGTGCAAGCATCTGGTGAACATGGAGATGTCAATATGCAAATGCTCTAACATGTAATAATAAGGGCAGATTTTGTAAAACAAAACAAGAAATTGCAACCCGCAAAGTAATCATAGTAACATGTGTTTAATAGTTTAAATGATAAAATAGTAACCCTCTGTGAGCCAAGAGAGCCATAGAGAACCCCTGTCCATGTTGAACAAAAATATGGGGAAGGACAGGAAGGGTATGATGGTGCAATCACAGGCAATACCCCATGCTTGGAAGGTTGAAGGTGGAGAACATCAAGGTCTAGGATATCCTGGGCTATACTGACATCTTGTCTGAAATCAGACAAAAAACAAAATGTCAAGTAACAAATACAGGTTTAAAAACGTTTCTCTCTGGGCAGAGAGAACTCAAGGAATTTGTTGACAAGAGAAAAAAAGAGGAGGAGAGGAAAAGGAAGGGGAGGGGAGGGGAGAGAAGGGGAGAAGAAGACAAGAAAAGAGAAGAAAAAAGGTGAGGGAAAGGGAAGAGAGGGGTGAGGAGGGGAGGGAACAGAAGGGACAGGAGGGGAGGAGAGAAGGGGGAGGGGAGGGGAGAGAGCAGGGAGGGGGAAGGGGAAGGGGGAAGGGGAAGGGAAGGGGTGTGAGGGGGAGGGAAGGGGGAGGAGAGGGAAGGGGAGGTGGGAAGAAGGGATGAGGGGAAGGGAGGGGGAAGAGGAAGAGGAAGGGAAGGTAGAGGATGGAGGAGGTATAGGGGAGGAGGAGGAGGAAGGGCGAGAGCAGAGAGGAAGGGAGTGGGAGGAGGAAAGGGAAGTAGGAGGAAGGAGAGAGAGGAGGGAAGGGGAGGAGGAGGGTGAGGGGGAAGGGGAGTTGAGGAGTGGGGAGCGGGGGAAGGGAAGGGGAAAGGCGGAGGGGAGAAGGGGAGGGGAAGGGGGGGGACAGGGCGCAGGAGGGAGAGTGGGAAGGGGAAGGAGCGGAAGGGAAGGAAGGAAGGGTGAGGGAAGTGGGAGGGTGGGAAGGGGGGAAGGAGGGAAGGGGAGGGGAAGGGAGAAGGAGGGCAGGGGAGGGGAGAAGGAGAAAGAAAAAAAAAAAAAAGGAAGAAGAGAGGGAAGGGAGAGGAAGGGGAGGGGAGAGGAGGGAGGAAGGGGAAGGGGGAGGGGAGGGAAGGAAGGGAAGGGGAGGGAAGGGAAGGGGGAAGGGGGAGGGTAAGGGGAAGGCGGGGGAAGGGGACGGGACAGGGGAGGGAGAGAAGGGGAGAAGAAGAAGAAGGAAGAAAGGGAGGGCAAGGGAGAGGGGTGAAGGGAAAAGGGGAGGGAAGAGGGAAGTGGGAGGGGAAGGGAGAGGGGGAAGGGGCGAGGGGAGAGGGGAGAGGGGGAAGGGGAAGGGGGACCCTAGGGAAGGGGGAGGGGGAAGGGGGAAGGAGGGAGGAGCGCGGAAGGGGGAGGGAGGGGAGGGGAGGGGGAAGGGAGGGGGAGGGGGAAGAGAGTGGGAAGGGGAAGGGGAGAGGGGGAAGGGGAAGGGGGAGGAGGAAGAGGAGGAGGAAAAAAAAAAGGGGAAGGGCGGAGGTGGAAGGGGAATGGGAGGGAGGGGGAAAGGGAAGGGGAAGGGGGAGGGGAGGGGCAGGGGAAAGGTGGAGGGGGAGGGGAAGGGGAGGGGGAGGGAGGGAAAGAAAGAACTTTATAACAGATTGTTGATTAACTTTTTTAAAAAAGCAGAAAATAAAAATTACACCATTATATACAAGTACTATTTACTAAGTATTTTATCAGAAATGGCTCATATCTATTTTTTTCTACTTGTAAGAAATAAAATTTCTCAAATTTAAAATCTAATAACCAAGAACAAGTGATTACATGACATAAAAGAAAAAAAATAAGATTTTCATGAGTTAATCTTTGTGTGTGCTGAAGGGTCATGTTAGACATTCATCCTACTGCATGTAGTTACTTCCTCAAGCCTACACTGATTTCATATAAAAGTGTTTCCTTAGTATTCAGTTACCAATAAGCTTAAGTGGCATCTCTAAGAAAAAAGCACAGGAGTAAATCTCAACAACACTAATTCCAGCAAAGAAATGAAAATGTTAAAGAACACGTTTGGGGCAATATTAAAAACTTCTACACTTTAGAAATACCATTAAGAAAATGAAAATAACATGCTGGAGAGATGGCTCAGTGGTTAAGAGCACCAGCTGCTCTTGCAGAAGACTCAAATTTGATTCCCAGCACCCACATGGCAGTTAAAAACTGTAACTCTAATTCCAGGGTATTTGACACCATCTTTTAACCTCTGTAGGCTCTGCACCACACAGGTACACGTAAGCACATGCAGGCAATACACTCATGTACATGAAATAAAAATATTTTTAAAAAGAAAATGAAAATTCATGGCATACACTGAAAGAAAAATATTTTCTAACCACAAATCAATGCAATGTCCACCTCTTGGGCATTGCATGGCATGGGTGCACTTACATACAAGCAGGCAATATACTTAAACACATAAAATTTAAAATTTAAGAATATAAAAATATTTGTGTGCTCTGGATATTAACTGTCACCCCAAAAGGCTTAGGTCTTAAAGGACTGGAGTTCAAGGTAGTATTTAGAAATGAGCTGTGGGGAAATGACTGGACCACGAGGGCTCTGTCTTCCTCAACAGACTGATCCACTGATGCGCTCCCAATCTGATGGCACCAGTGTAATAAGTGGAAACTTTCAGAGATGGGGTTGGGTCACTAGAGCTAGAGAGATGACTCGTGGTTAAGAGCACGTGGCTGCTCTTGCAGGGGACCTAGGCTTGACTCCCAGCACCTATAACTCCAATCCCAGGGGAATCTGATGTCCTCTTTGACCTCCACAGGCATTGCTTGACACAGATGCATTTCTAAACATGCAGGCAATATACTCATACACATAAAATAAAAATAATAAAAAGAAAAAAAGAAGGAAACCAGGTCACTGAGAGCCATGTTCTTGTAGGCTACAGCTTCTTCCAGGCCCCTTCTGTGGTCTCTCTACCTTCTCTGTGCCAAGAGGTAAACCACAGTGCTCAACCATACATTCCACACTATGGTGTCTGTCTCACAGAGCCCAAAGCAAGAAAACTAAGTGACTAGAGCCTGACACTCTGAAACCATGAGCCAAAATAAAAATGTCTTCCTTTTCAGTTGTTTTTAATTTGAAAGCTTTGTCTACCAATGATAAGCTTTACGTGCAACTACTATGGACAACAGGTAGCAGCTTCTTGAAATATGAAATACAAATATACCATACACACCAGCTCCATCCCAAGTTGCCTATGTGAGGATAAAAACATTTCCAAACAAAAACTTGAACATCAATGTTCATGGAAGGATTATTCCTAAGAGTTAAAAAAGTAACCAATCAAGTACGTATAAATCAACCAATGGACAAAGAAAACACATTGGTCATGATATTAATTGAATCCTAAACTGCCAACTGCCATTTTGCTTTCTTTTATTCAAGTATTTCTAAGCAATCCTCTATAAATTCAAAACAGCAATTTGCTAAGAACATGTGTCCTAAACATTAATCAGTCCCATGGTATAAATCTATAGTCACTTAAAATGTTCATAAAAAATTTTTCCTACAGTGAAATGTGTTTTTAAATAGGAACCCTTTTCTAATGCTAATTAGATTTATCTTGGAAAACACTGTCAGTTAAGTGATATAACTAATACCAGTTAAGTAAAATGTCAATATACTCTAAATGGGAGAAAATGGTTCCATCTAAAAAGAGTAATAACCAATACCAACAAGAAACTGGAAATCTATAATTGTGCAATTACTCAAAGTCTGTATTTTGTTTTATTTATAAACAAATTTTGCTCATAGGAACGAATGCATTATCTTCATATGTGTAGTATCCACTTGCATTAATGTGCATTTTACTGCATAACAATTACATCTTTACTTTGAATACATAAAGATAATTTCAGAATGAAGTAATAAAAATCTGAAGTGTTAAGCAGATTACACATAAAGTCAGCCCTCATTTATGACTTATAATTTAATGAGGTTATTACGGCTAGTGTTAATGTGTAGTACATGGCAGCTTATAGCTAAACACTACATTTTAGTCTAATAATAGTAGCTATAATATTCTGAAATGTGCTTCATGAATCAATGCTATCATGTGTTCATTGAGGGTTTGGATAAGTACTTCATGAAATCTCGATCTATTACAAATCACTGAAAGAGGGAGTTAAAAAGGAAAGCTTTTAAGAAGGTAAAAAAAATCATTTTGGAAGGGTTTTATTCTTTGATAAGTGGCACACACAGAGGATGCTGGTGGCTGTCTGTGTTTCCTAATAAGATTCTGATGGAGCAGTATGTCCAGACTTGTGGTAACACAGCACTGCCTAATCCCAGGAAGGCACCAAGGGACCAGGTTGACACTAACTCATTGCAATACCAGAAAATAGGAAACCCCAAAGTCACAAATGGCTTGTCATGGATTTTATAAAAGAAGGATAAGGATTCAGAAAAAGCCCATGGAGTCGAGCTCAGCAAAAAGATAGTATAATTAATTCTACACCAAATAGATACATCCCACATTGGCCAAGACATAACATGACCTTAATAACCACCACAGGCCATAAATATGAATTAAGTTCAAAGTTCTATTTTTTATTTTAAAGCTAAACTGAACCTCATTTATTTTAAAAAGACTAATCATTACATGGTGGAGGTTTCCAACTGAGCTTCAGCAAATATTAGGCATTTACCTGACGAGCATTTTGTGAGGAAAATGCAAAGAAAATGGCACAGTATTTGCCATATACAATAACAAATCAGAATGATGAGAGAATACTCTGGGAACACAGTATAATGGCTTTATCTTGGTTGTCAACTTGACACACTGGGGGAGAGAACACATCAACTGAGGAATTCCTTTCATCAGACTGGCCTGTAGGCATGTCTATGGGGCATTTTTTTAATTGCTCATTGATATAGAAGGGCCTAGACTCACTGCCAGATGTTCAGTCCCTGGGCTGGTGGGCCTGTGCTGCCTAAAAAGTTGCTAAACATAGCCTGGAAGCTAGCCAGCAAGCAATGTTCCTCAATGGTCTCTACATCAATTCCTGCCTCCAGGTTCTTGCCCTGACTTTACTTAGTGATGAACTGCTGCCTGGAAGTCTAAGATGAAAGAAACCCTTCTGTCCCCAGGTTGTTTCTGCTCTATGTTTATCACAAGAACAGAAGGCATATTAGAATTGGGGTGCAGTGTGGGGGTTGTGGGCAGGCAACAACTAGGGAACTCAAGGAAAATGTTAAAGAATTATTTTAAAAGTAAAGGGCAAAATACAGAGCACAAAACAATAAGGGTAATATAGGCAGAGAGAAAACAAATCCCCGAAAAGTGGCTGAGCCTAAGCAGAGAATGATGACTAGAGCACATGTGAAAGGCCCAACAAGAGATGGCCCAAAAGAAACACTCAGATCTATGTGGACAAGATAAACAGATGGCAGAGATACAAAAGATTAAGTCTTAAATTAAGGTCTCTTGAAAAGTAAGTCTTCATCCAGACCTTGGACATAAATCCTAATCCAGTAGAAATCTAATGACTACTGGCTGTTATTAGAACTGTTCTGAATCTATAGAGAAAACATAGAATTTGTAAGGATGACAAGCCAAATAATTATTGACCTGTACAACTTCAAGTCAAAACATGCCTGGGGATGAAATGTATCACAACCACTACAGGCCCTGGAGAACACTGTGACTTCCATGTGAAGAACAAAAAGCCCACTGTTCTCAGTGGTGATCTCCCAACACAATACTCTATTGAATGTTTAATTCCTTAGGGCAGTGATATTCAACACCCCTGGCCAATGACACATGTGGCTATTTGAATAAAAATCAGTCAAGAATAAAGCTAAAAATTTGATTCCTGAGTAACACTTCATGTTTCCAGCACTCAACAGGTACATGTGCCCAGTGACTACCATGCTGGACAGTGCAGATGCAGAACATGTCCCTCACTGCAGAAAGCTCCATTGTTTTCTGCTGTTCTAGAGTCATCACTTCAGGAAAAACAGGCAAGTTCTATATTATAGGGAAAAAAAAATCATAAACTTCCAAGATTCTCAGATTACTTAGCAATGAATTGGAAAGATTTATTTATAGAAAATACATGTTTAATGTTGGGATCAGGTTGTACCTACTCTAAGTTACTCCGTATTATATAAAACAATTGGTTTTCAGGGTGAGTGTTGCTATAAGAGACTTCATTTTACAATCATCTTTTAACTCCATTCTGAAAGACAAGGATGACTATAGCCCCTGGGTGGACCACAAACTGCACCTTGTGGCAGGCATCACTTCTCTAGACCAGACTGATTTTTATTCCTGGGAAGAGAAACAGAACCACACAATAAGAATGTTCTTATTGAATTCTCCCTTACTGGAGAGGATTGAAAGTGTAGGGACATATGAGCATACTAAAATCATATCTAGTAAACCAGGCCCAAGAACTTGCCAGATATGCCAGATTAAGGGTACACCTCTCTCATGTGGAGCCCAGACCAAGGAAAGCGTACAACTCTCCTGGACCACATAAAGTGATGGACCCTTAACACTGTGGTGGCATGGCTCCACACCAACCAATCAACTGACAGCTGGGTGTGTGTGTGCATGTGTATGTGGTGACATGTCAAGGACCAAGGACACTGAACTCTATTTGGTCCTCAGCTATTTATACAGTCTACTAGACTGCCTGCCCATCCACCTATCCACCTGCCTGTCTGGGAACTTGTTGCAGAGATTTCTTCCTGGGAGGTACCCCTACACACACACACACACACACACACACACACACACACACACACAGTGTCCTGCCTCTGCTGCCTGCAGTCCCTAAGGCAAAACAAGGGAAAGATTCTCCAAAACTACAATCTAGGGGAGTCTAGCAAGTTTACTCAGGCTTGCTTATAGAGCAAATGGGTGAAAGCATCACTTACAGGCCAAGCAGCCACCTTCCCCTCATGTCTGTTCAAAGTCCCAGCATGAACTGGGCAAACTCTGCCCAAGATGGAGAAAGAGAAAAGAGAGAAGAGAGAAGAGAGAAGAGAGAAGAGAGAAGAGAGAAGAGAGAAGAGAGAAGAGAGAAGAGAGAAGAGAGAAGAGAGAAGAGAGAAAAAAGAGAAAAGAGAAAAGAGAAAAGAGAAAGAAAAGAGAGAGAGAGAGAGAGAGAGAGAGAGAGAGAGAGAGAACACGCCATCACAGCATGGTGTCCTTTTATATGCCCCGGCCCCTCCCCCTTATGTAGCCAAGGTTAGCTGGTTTGTTGGCCTTTCTGGCTCCTCCCTTTCGTTCAGAAGAACCAGTCAAGTTCACAATCTTGGAGAGGTGGGTGCTCTTAGGCATGAGAAAGCATTTGAGGCATGAGAAAGCATTCAATATCCAAAGTCCATCCTTCTTTTGGAGGACCTGGCCCATTGTTTCCTGGTCTGAACAGTTTCATGTTCTAGATCCAATTTGACCTTTCACCTATAGCTGAATTCTGTGGCTTTGCTCTCAAACCTGACTCTAGCAGCTGTACCATTTATTCTAGCAGCAGTTCCCAACCAGCACTGGTCTGGTTCATTATCTTATCTACACAAATTCTTTCTCAGCACACTTCTGAAACCTCTTGAATTCTACTGTGTGTGTATAATATATATAGTGATATATACACACATATATATATATTATGTGTGCTATGTGATATGAAAGTTAATAATTAAGACTGGAACAAAGAACTTGCATTCACCTTAGCCAAGCTATCAAGATTTTATGACAAATTGGTGTCATTGAAACTATTAAGCCTCAAGAAATTATTGTTCTTCTATAAATTCTGACAATGAGGAAAAATACAAACGTGTTTTGTCTGGTTTTGGCACTTTGATATCTAACAAGTTGAGTTTTAACATAAAAGAAAAAGGTATGGAAATGGATAGTTGTACATGTTCCACTGTGGACAAGCACAGGAATACATTCCACAACTGAAGCTTTGTACTACGGTACTAAAGGTACTGTATAACATATAAGCACTAGGGACTTCATCAAGATAGACAGCCAGTTAAAAAAGCAGATCAAATTAAACCATCAAGAGTATGTGTACATGTGTGCATGCACGCACATGTGCACGCATGCATGTGTGTGTGTGTGTGTGTGTATACACGTGTGGGGGAGGATGGTATTAAGGTTATTCAAAACAGAGAAAGCAACATGAATGTGCTATCAGGACTAGCCAAGGCAGTAACAATCTCTGGGGAAGAGAAAAGGATCAGAAAAAGATCTGGGGGATCTGTGGGAGGTTGGACAAGTGCTATTTCTTGTGTGCTGATTCACAGGGGTCTTCTTTGTGATAATTTATTGAGATGGACACTTTTCAGGATTTTTCTATATGAATGTTGTATTTCACACAAACACAAAATTGAAAAGCAGTCTCTACACACACACACGCGCGCACACACACACACACACACACACACACATATGCAAAACCCTTCTGATCATGGCATAAGATGAACCATCCCATTCCATTCCATTCCACAGACCCCATTCCATCCCTCAGACCCCATTCCATCTCTCAGATCCCATTCCATCCCTCAGATCCCATTCCATCCCTCAGATCCCATTCCATCCCTCAGATCCCATTCCATCCCTCAGATCCCATTCCATCCCTCAGATCCCATTCCATTCCTCAGATCCCATTCCATTCCTCAGATCCCATTCCATCCCACAGGTCCCCTCCCATTCCACAGATCCCATTCCATTCCTCAGATCCCATTCTATTTTCAGATTCCATTCCATACCACTTGCAGCACTCTTTCCTCCCTCACATCTTAACTCACCTCTTGTGGTACTTTGCCAATTAATGGTGAGACAGAAAGATTTTCTTCTTCAGGGCAGATCTGGAAATTCACTCTCTGATATAGAATCTGAAAAAAGAACAGGTTTTATCATTAGAAAAGATATACTATTTAATTTGCCTCTTTTTACAATGTAGGCAAGAAATTTGGAAAGTATTCATTTCTCATTCTAAGGAACAAAATGCTATTTGATAACAAGCAGTTTGGGCAACAAACATCACGACTTAGCAGTTTTGGCAACAATCAAACATCATGACTTCATGAAGAGCTTCGCAAGGAAGTATCAGTTTCAGGAGGGGTAATCAGTGTGAAAACCTTGGCACACAATATGAAAGTTCTCGTGCATGCGAACATGAGAACAGGTCTACCAGTCTCCTGTTACCGTAAGTGCCATTTCTCGCCCAGAGTGCTAGCTCTCCATCTACATCCAGGATACTTACCATCTCTCCAACCAGGTCCACTCCCACTCTCAATTCCTCACAGACAGCAAAAGGATTATCTACCACTTGCTCTAACTCACATGGCTGCAGATACAGTTGACATGATCACTTTCTATCTATTTTATTCTTAACAAAGCCAAATTTCCATCATTTATTTCCTAAGACACTTTTCTCAAGCCTCTTTTCTTCCTTAGTATAATAAAGCCAACAACACTGTTCAATATTCTTATATTTTCAAATTATTCTTTGTGGGGCAAGCATTTTTCTTCTACAAAGTTCTCATGCTACACAAAAAAAAAAAAAAGAAAAAAAAAAAAGACCAGACATCTAAAATCCACACAGCCAACAGAATGAAGTTCATCCAGGTCAGGATTTCATTTATTTGGGAGTGCTTACCTCTGTCTGTAGAGAGCTGCTAGCTGCCAAAAGTAGCTCAATACTGCCCGGAGGACAATGTGTCAAAGCAAAAGCCATGAGCTCCTGACGAGTGGCCAAGTCCTGGTAGCCTTCTGACTGTCCTAACTGGCTACAAACATCCCAGCTTTTTGTATATCCTGAAAAGTTGTCAAGTAAGAAAAAAACAAAAAACAAACTGATGCCAGAAATGAAAAGAGTAATGCAAAGGAAAGACAGCAGGTTCTTGATCAGGTCTTGTGGCACCAAAGCAAACTGTGAAATCAATAATGACACATTTTATAGAAAGAATCAAAGCTAGAAAGCAAAGAGTAGACCAATTTACTTTCCCCAAAATTCATGGATACTCTGGACAAATGTTTCTGACAGGAAACCTTAAATTTTATAATCACTAAAAATGATTGCAAATAATCCAGTGAGCTTTGATGTTAAGTAAAAAGATGGACAGCTAAATTCAGACTACTAAGGGTTGAGGCTTCCTGGATCACTTAGCTCTCATATGAACTTCAGAAAGCTCCAGTATCCCACCTTCCACCACTACTATGAAGGAATAACAACCCCTTTCCTCTTGAGTTGTTGAAAAGACTAAATAATATCTGTATTTCAAAGTGCATGAGAATTTGCAAAGTGCTACATAGAGATAGTAAGACAGGTACTCGCAAAGAAGCATCCATTTTATAAAATAAATAAATAAATAAATAAATAAATAAATAAATAAATAAATAAATAAATACATACATCTAAGGTCAGTGCCAAAAATGGGAGCAGCGATGACCTCAGTCCTCATAGTTATGGGGCTGGCAAAACTTAGTCGGCGCAAACTCCTGAAGGTGGTTGAGCCAGGATCTGTATCCCCAATAGCAGATTAAACCCCCATCTGATGGGCCCATTTCTATTCCCATGGGCCTGGCTTCAGGAAAGACTTTATTAAATCAATTCAGCAAATAATCACTTTACCCATCCCCTTGATGTCCCTTCTTAGTAATTTTTTCACTGGCTAACCCACTCAGTTGGCTCACTGGTTACAAAACCCATTCGTTCTTCATATGTTAGGAGATGGGGATAACTTCGTCCTTATAGGAATCCTGAATAGCCTTCTTTACAGTTGCTAGCAGGTATCAGATTTTTTTCCATTTAACTAGATATTTTAAAAAGTGCACAAACTGGACTAGAGAGAAAGCCTAGTGGTACAGAAGTGCTACAGAGTTTGCTTAGCATGCAGAAGGGCCTGCATCCATCCCCAGCCACAAACAAGTGCAGGAATCATAAGTGACGATGATCTTAAAATGGTATTACTGCTTTTAATCCTAGAACTCACACTCAGGAGGGAGAGGCAGGTGGATCTCTGTGAGTTCAAGGCCAGCCTGGTCTAGAGAGTGAGTTCCAGGCCAGCTGAGGCTACAGAGAGACCCTGTCTTAAAAAGACCAAAACAACAACAACAACAAAAATGGTATTGTTTCTTCTTGCACTGAGGAGTGTATTTAGATGAGAAATTATTCTATAATAAAATCTGCTTATTTTCTCAAGACAGGAATTTCAAATTCAATATAGGAAATATTTAGGTCCAAACCTTTCCCAATTCGTCAACATTAGTGTGAAAAGTATTGTTTTCTCTACATTAAAATATAGAAATGCTGATATTCTTCTAAATTTTATATTAAAATATTTCATGTAATATTGTTTCTAAATTATGAGCATATTTTGGATAGAGGATGTGAAATAACCAAAATAATACACTTGAACACCTGAGTTCATTCAAATATTACTATTATATAAGCTCAGAACATACTTGTTACTAATAAGATGTATCTCAAGCAAAAATGTGCCTGGCTGAGCAATGAGGCCAACTCATTTCAGAATATCCCTTTTCCATTATTCACCATGTAGAGAGGACAGGAGCAAAGCAGTAAGCTGCCTACTCACCTATGGCCATCAGCTCCTGACAGTGCATGTTGGCTGCTTTGTAGTCCTGGACATGAAGTGCTTGCTCTACTAACAAGATAAGCACCTGTCCACGCCTTTCTTCTGAGTCTTCGCCTATAAGCATTACAAATGAATATGGATAATTACAGTAGCATCAAATAATAAAAGAGCTCATTAATAACATGCTTCAAATTCACAAGTACATCTGAGATAAAACAGATTTTATGTGATTAGAAGATAAAAGAAGAGCCCTGTGTGGTGATGCACACCTTTAATCCCAGCCCGGTCTACATAGTGAGCTCCAGGCCAGCTGGAACTAAAGGGAGACCCTGTTTCAAAAAGACCAAAAAAAAAAAAAAAAAAGATAAAATATAACAGTACTTTTGAACTTTCAATCTACTTATTATACATGAAAGTAGCTCTCAGTTTTGGAAGAGATCATTGATTACTATCAGTTTCTAATTAAAATACCCAAACCAAGAAACTAGAGAGGTGGCCAGCAGTTAAGAGCCAGAAATGCTCTTGCTAAGACCTGGGTTTGGTTCTTAGAACTCACATGGCAGCTTCCAGCCATCCATAACTCTAGTTCCAGGGGATCCAAAACATTCTTCTGGCTTCCTCATGTACCAGGCAAGCATATGTTGCAGATACATACATACATACATACATACATACATCACTCATACCATAAAATAAAAAATAAAATACTCAAACCAAAAATAATCCAAAGCCAGGATGGTCTGTATTACTATAAAGGTCTTGTTCTTTCTTTAATCAAGGTAAGAGACTAGGAAGAAATCCACACTTCATAAACATCATTAAATCAGGGCCCATGAGACGATTCAGCAGGCTAAGGTGCATGCTGCCAAGGACCTGAATTCCAACTAGAGCAAGTTGTCCTCTGATCTCCACTTGCAAGCCACAGCATACACACATATACACGCACACAAAAATAAAATGTATAAATAAAGTCGGTCATGGTTGGATAAATAGTTGGAGAAATACTGACTAGTAGAATAAGGAATGGATGGAGTAATAAAGGAGTATTATTTTTCGTCTTAAAATTCAACTAGTGAGATCTGTATGGTTGTCCACATCTATAATCCCAGGATGACATACTGATGCTTGAGGGCAATACAGTGAAGCCGAAACCAGCCTCATCTATTTACAGGGATATATCAGCTGAAAAGCAAACCACCACCACAAATCAACCAGTATTTAAAAATTAGAGTCTATGAAAAAAATAAAAGAAAAAAAAAGAAAAATTAAAAATTAAAAATTAGAGTACATGAACTCCAAAATACGAAGACCAATCTACCTGAGCAAACTCTGAGCCCTGGTAGGTCATCTCTCTGTGCTTGTCATCTATACTTTAGTTTCAGTAACTATTTCACTAATTACTTTAGTCAGAATCCCACATGATGGCTTTCATGCTACTTGAGCTCATCTACTCTGCTGGTATCTGACCACTGTGGCCTATCTTCAGCAAGAATGCTCTGTCCTCTTAGGTCCTTTAATGAGAATCTGCTTACAGTTGTTATATCTGCTTAGTTATTTAACACACACATACACTCAACACACACATACACACACACACACACATACACACACACACACACATACACGCGCACACACACAAATACAGTATACTTTTATTTGTAGTTGAGCTTGTCATTGATTGAAAAGCCATTAGGTCAAGACAGCTCCAGCACCTTGACTTCTTACTTAAGCAAACAGAAACCCAACCCAATGGAAACAGTAAACTGTCACAGAGTTACAGTCAACCCTACCACTAACCAAAGCCACTGCCCTCATGATGTACTGGGACACTCATAGTTCAGGAAAGACAGAACAAAGTTTTTAATCACCTTAATTACATCTATAAGACCAGAAATGTATTTGGTATTCACAGCATTCTATACCTTAATAAATGAAGAATTCCTGGATCACTCAAAAAGGAGTGTTAAAAATCAATTTCCTTCTTGGCTTCAATGCATTGGTAAAGTAGAGCAAGACTAGGGCTGGAGAGATGGCTTAGCAGTTAAGAGCACGACTGCTCTTCCAGAGAACCCGGGTTCGATTCCCAGCACCCACATGGCAGCTAAGAACCGTCTTTAAGCCAGGTGTGGTGGTGCATGCCTTTAATCCTAGCACAATCCTAGGCAGAGACAGGTGGATCTCTATGAGTTCAAAGGCCAGCCTGGTCTACAGAATGAGTTCCAGGCCAGCTGGGGCTATAGAGAGACCATGTCTCAAAAAAAAAAAAAAAAAAGTAGAGCAAGATTAACCTTATGTTGGTAACACAGTATTTGAAGAGACTTTACTGCACAGGGATCTTGCACAGATGGCTATTGTACACACTGCATTAAAGTTTAAGAATTTAATTCCCTGTCGGCCTGTGGAGGGTCCCATGTATATGAGACATCCTCCATGGAATTCAGGCAGTTCTGTGAGTCCTAGAAGGGCATGGAGGATGTCTTTGTATTGTTCAGAATTAGTTTCCCCCAGCCTGGAAGGTCAGCCTAAACATCAGAAAACTGTCATCAGTAGTGCAGAGAACACTCTCACAGCAAGTTACTCAAAAACTTATAATCATGACAATAACTACATTCACTATGATCCTGACAATATCTTAAAATTTCACTATTTGTTTTGTGCTCAAAGTACGACTCTTTCATATCATAAATTTGCCTTGATTTGGTGACATAACCTTGAAGAACTGTAGGCCAAATCAGACCCAAACTGATTGGAAGAATATCTAAACAAGCTGACTTAATTTTCAATGTTGAACAGTCAATGCTAGTAGTGACCGACCATGGAGACTGTATACACTATGCTGGAGGAATTTTATTTTGAATTCAGCTTTATAAAGATTTATGCTACATTATATTTAAAAGACATGCATTCCGGGAATGAGAGCGTTAATGGATAAATAGCTTGTGGAAAGGAATGGAAACTAGCCCCAAGCAACAATGACTTTCATACTGTAACAAGTCCCCTCTGATCAATCAGAAGATAATGGTAACCAGACCAGAGTTTGACAAAGACTAATTGCATGCTTCTTGTCCCTCACTCCTGTCTATCGCTTCTCCTTATAATCTGGGAGCTCTGTTTGGTTCCTCAGATGACAGTTCTAAGGTTACCTGTTCTCCCTGTGCATTTAGCATAGGGATTAAGGTTCCTTTCCTAATTCTCAACATTACTTTTCCCCTTTGGTTTTGGACAAGTGGCCAAATCTGATTTGTGGACAAGTGGGCGTCTAGCCTAGGACTCCAGTAACAAAGACTTTAGCAATCAGAACTGCCAATTGACCTCTATATAGCACCTTTCCACTGTGACCAATTATTTTGTTTTGTTTCTATATTGGCTTGTTTCCTCAAGCACTTTACAAAAGATTTCCTCTTTCATCCACTTGGCAGAGCCCTGAATCAATCCAAGTTTGATGTTGCCTGATTCATGAACTGCTAAAATAAACTCATTAAAACTTTAACATACCTGGGGGGCTGGAGAGATGGCTCAGTGGTTAAAAGCACTGATTGCTCTAACAGAGGACCCAAGTTCGATTCCCAGCACCCACATGGTGGCTAAGAACCACCTTTAAGCCAGGCATGGTGGTGCATGCCTTTAGTCCTAGCACTCAGGAGGCAGAAGCAGGTGGATCTCTGAGTTCAAGGCCAGCCTGGTCTACAGAGTGAGTTCCAGGCCAGCTGGGGCTATATGGAAACCCTGTCTCAAAAAGGAAAAAAAAAAATTTGTTTTAAACATACCTACATTTAGCTTTTAACAAGCCTAGTATCTTTCCAATGGCACAATCTCAGTGTTGTAGTCCCTACTTTATCAAAAGAGTTTGGAATAGTGTCCCTTAAAATTATCCTTCAAAGTATAAAAAACTTTAATAACATGCACATATCTCAATAATACAGATGTAAACACCCACACACATGTGCAACACACACACACACACACACATACGTGTGCATGCAAATGGCAATAAAAATGAATTTTATATTATCTTAAATCTTGTGTTCAATTGGACAGCATACACTCTAAAATTGGATCCACAAAGAGGAAGCTAGCATGTCCCAGGACAAACCTGATATGGAAACCTGTGAAACATTCTATTAACTAAAAAGCTGTTATGTCAGTTGAAGAGAGAGCACAATGGTTAAGAGCACAGACGGATCTGTAGAGGACCTGAGCTTAGTTCCAGTATTCACACGGAGGCTCATAACCATCTGTAACTCCAGTTTTAGGGCAACTGACTCCCACTCTTCTAACTTCTATGACTCCACCACACACTTCGCATTAGCAAAATTTTAAGTATTATTGCTATTTTACATGGGTCAACAGGACCCCTATAAAATTACTAAATACTAAAATACTAAAATCCAAAAACCTGTTTACATTATACCACATTTTTCTCATTTTTGTCAAGGGACAAATACAGATGATAAGAAATACAGCTTTTACTTTAAAGGCATTACAAATAAGCACAAATTTAAGTTGGAATTGGATAATATGTTCTATAGATAGCAAACTATATATTTAGAAAAATAATCTTCCCTCTACCTTAGAAATTTTATGTGGAAGAATCCTTGTAGCAAGACAGTTTAATAAAAGAAAAATAATCAATTTTAATAACATGCTTATCTCAGGTACACTGAGCAATTCCCAGCAAAGGAAAGTAAACAAAACACAAAGAAGTAGCTGTAAAAATACCACGATCCACTGGAAAAAGGAAAGGGGCAGTGAAACTAGTAATGGGGAAGTGTCTAAGAAGTGCTGTCAGGCAGATTTCAATTTTCTCCAGAAATGAGTTTTCAATGGTCCAGAATTCTCTTTCTAGTACACGGGCATTGGGGGCACCCTCAGATATTACCCTCATGTACTTGACTTTCCTTTACCCAACAGTCTTTTCAGAGCTTTCCTGTGTATTCAGTTTCTCAAATTAGTTTGGAGTACTACTTTGCCAATGAGACAGTCTGGCAGCCTACAGACATATTTTAGATGACATGTTCTTACCTCTAACACATACTATAATATACTATAAAGTGCTTTTTAAAAATAAATCTATTGGGAGGAGGGAGATCAGAGGGGGGAGAGAGTAGAGATGAATGGTCTGAATATTAGTGTGTGTGTGTGTGCGCGCGCATCTACCTGGAGGGCTGCACAGCAAGGAACAAAGTGCCAGACAGGAAATAATTCCTTTCCTTTCCAGTGGTTGGTCAGAATGTCCCAAAATAAGATAGGGTATTGCTAGAGCTCTTAGTTATCTCCAAGAACTGGAAGATAAGACCCTACTACTGAAGACAGGAAATACTTCTGACACAGGACATGGAGCAATGGAGGAGGAAATGATCTGGAAACCTTCTATTTGAAGTTTAGTTCTCAGTTCTAGAGGATACTATATAAGTTGCTAAGTTAGAAAATCAATCAATGGTCCAACTCAGCCCTAAAGCCTATTAACCACAATCAACAGCACAGCAAACTACCTCTATTCCTGCAGTAATGGCATTGTTATCTTGGGGTAATCAACAGCTATCTAACTGGTCTTAAATCCCTCTCAATGGGAGGGAACTCACCAGTGGCACTGTAAACACAGCTAAATACACATGGCTGGAGAGGTCATAGATCCTAGAGAAAACCATATCTGTCATATCTCTAGACAAATGAAATTTCTTGCCATATGTTAAATATGGAATCTTATATTTGCAGACAAGCATGCCACTCATCAAAGCAGCTTCTTTCTACAACAGATGAAGGCTACTGCAGAATCTCACAAGTGGTCAGACACAGAGAATATACACCTGAGAGAAGGCAGTCCTAAATGACTATATTGGAACCTCTACACCTAAGACTCACGAAACACAGTGGAACATGGTGGAGGGGGGGGGTGTTCAGAGAAAACTACTGAATCCCTCGACTGTCACTAGTGAGGCTTCCTTTTACAAGAGAGTGGGATGCACACGAAAGGGTTCAACTGGACAACTTTTAATCCTAGCACTTAGTAGGCAGAGACAGGTGGATCTCTGTGAATTAAAGGCCAGCCTGGTCTACAGAGCAAGTTCTAGGCCAGCTGGGAGACCTAGTCTACAGGGAGACCGTGTCTCAAAAACACAGACACACACACACACACACACACACACACACACACACAAAAAGAATAGAAGACTGTAGAGTGTGTGTCCCAGGATAGGATTCCTATATCAAACCTCTCCCACCCATGGCTCCGGATCATTGCAGTAGAGGAGATGGAAGGATTGGCCCATGATAAACATTAGGAAGCAGAGGCTTTCAGGCCACTGGAAGCTTGCACATGTGAACTTGTAGCAATGCTGGCACTGAGCACAGGACCAATGCCAACTCAATCAGACCAGGGCCCAGAGTGCAGTGAGGGAAATGGATGACAGGCCAGCCCTAATCTGGGAACTAATGGAGTCTGATTACTACAGGGTGAGGGAGAGTAGGCCTTACTGATGATCTCTAGATAGGCTGACTAGACTCCAGCAGATGAATTTGCAACAAAGGACATCTAGGTCAAATGTTTGACTGTGGAATGGAGGAGGGGGTCTGATTTGATTGGGAACTATTATACGAAATGTAAAAAAGCTCAATAAAATGTTTCTAAATAAATCAAGATTTCACTAGTTCATACCAGGCTCATAATTTGGAACTGAAAGAATCATGGTTTTAGCATGAATATTTCCAAGTGAAAAATATTTTCAGCTAAAAATATTTTGCTGAGAACCAAAGCAAGTCCTCTGCAAGAGTAGCTGGTCATCTTTCCAGCCCAATACAGTAAATTAAAAAAAAAAAAAACTTTATGTATAAGAGTGATATGCCTACACATATGTAAGTGCACCCATGCCATGCAATGCCCATGGACAGCAAAAGCAGGTGTCAGATCCCCTGCAGCTGGAGTTAAGGACAGTTGTTAGCCATCATGTGAGTGCTAGAAATACAACCCAGTTTCTCTATAAGAAAAGCCAATGCCCTCAACCACTGAGCCCCCACACCAATCTCATCTGCTAAATTTTGAGAAGCTAAGACTATAAACACAAATTCCCTTTACTTCCGAGTCCATAATACAGTATAGACTAAGATAAATATAAACTATTGTTTATGGAACAAAACCCTTACCACACTATTCTTACTGAAACTGATATATGTCAAAAACTAAAAAACGAAGCAAGAACTAAAATATTCTGGCAGAAAGGACATGAAATGTATGGTCATATTTTCCTTAAATGTTGGTCTACTATTTCACCATACTAAGAAGATGTTTTACTCCGTCATCCTGAATTTCATTTGTTGTTGTTTTTTTGTTAAGCACTGATAATACTATTTATTCACTTATTTATGCAATGAACATTTACAGAGCCCTTGCTGTGTATATGACACTGTTCTTTTAAGATAGGAAGATGATCATCACCACAACCATTTATGAGAAAATGAAATTAGATAAAAAGTACGAAAACTTCACCAAAAAGTTCTAAAACAAAAGTTTTAAGAAGTATTAAACTAAATTTGGATCATGACTATGCACTAGTAAGACTAGCCAGCTTCATGCTAGAACTCTCTGGTTTGAACTACAACAAAGACTTCTGATTTTGCAACCACATATCGAGTATAAAGCAGCTGACTGTCCTAGAAATTCAATACAACACACACTTTCATAACACACCAATCTTCCTAGAAAACACTAATGCTATCTCAAAAGATGCCCTTCTGACACCTGTAAGTATGTATTCCGATGCTCACATAGGCCAGTGTTCAGGATGGCACAGAAACTTAAAGTCAGTAGGTTAGCATTCAAAAGACTTACCTGGTGCCAGGATGGTAGTGCATACTTTTAATTGCAGCACTTGGGAGGGAGAAACAGATCTCTGTAAGATCAAGACCAGCCTGGTCTACATATTGAGTTCTAGGCCAGGTGGGGCTATAGGGAGACAAAGAAGACCCTGTCTCAAAAAGATCAAAAATAAAAAAATATAAAAAAAACTTACCTGCAACTCTCAGCAATTCGGCAAGGCCTAGAAGTTTGGCAGATTGCTTGTAGCATGTGGGGGATTGGGAAATACATTCCTTGATTAGGCTGATCCGATCAGAACACAGGCGTACTATAAAGTAGACATTAAAGAATTATTAATTGGGGCCATCACAAAAGGGATGTTATGAATGCCGGCAAAATGAAATTTTTATCAGACTGAATGCTGTGAACTCAACACTGGCTAAAAGCTGTACTATACAGTAAGATCTTATTTCCCTAAAGGCACTCCATGTGTCACACACATGTGGATACGCATATACACACACATGCAGGCAGAGAGAGAGAGAGAGAGAGAGAGAGAGAGAGAGAGAGAGAGAAATATCTGACTATACAGCTCTGAATGCCCGGTTCTACAGGAATCCTCCTACTTACCCTCCTGACTGCTGAATTATAGGAATGTACCACTTTGTCTTCAACTATCCACTTTATAACTTTATATCAACCTAGGCTGAAGGGGAGAAAGGAGTCCTCTAAGTGCACACAGTTCCAATCATCTCAAGGCTAAGCCCAAGCCCCTTATTTACACTATGACTCAGGAAAATTAAACATATTTGATAAACCAATTCATATCATAAAGAAAACACTTAAAAGGAAAAAATTCAAAGGCCAGTGAGTATGTTCTAGGAACATGGGCTACGTAGAGATAACAGAAAGCAGGGAACTGCCTTAGGAAGTTGGATGGCAAGAACTAGGACAATGACTGTTAATAGGCCTTAACATAAAATGGAAATCAAACAAGTGCCGCAGACTACTTTATACTTAGTACCCAGTGCATATTATCCTTAAGGGAAGAAACTGAGTACGCAGAACTTAAGGTGCTTTGCTAAGACCAAGAGACAGGTCCTGAATTCAATCAAGTAAATAAATTTTGTCTGTGACTTTCATCTTTATTCACTCCTAAATCCACAGGAAATCCTTATATATCCTGAGTTTCTAAAATTTCTTAGAGGTTGTTGGCTATGAGGGAACATAAGTGATTTTTCTTCAGAGTATGGGGCTTCAAGTTGAGGTCTTTAATTCATCTGGAGTTGACTTTTGTACAGGGCGAGAGGTAGGGGCTTAATTTCATTCTTCTACAAGTGGTGATCCAGTTTTGCCAACACCACTAGCTGAAGATGCTGTCTTTTCTCCATTGTGTCTTCTTGGACCCCTTGTCAAATATGAGATGGCTGAAATTGTATGTGCTCAAGTTTGGATCTTCAGTTTTGTTCCATTGGTGAACAGGTCTGTTTTTGTGCCAGTAACAAGCTGTTTTTATGACTATAGCTCTGTAGTATAGTTTGAAGTCTGGTATAGAGATCCCCCCTGTATTGCTCTTTTCTCTCAGGGTTGTTTTGGCTATGTGGGGTCTTTTGTTTTTCCAAATGAAATTAAGGACTTTTTTTCCAAGTCTGTGAAGAAACTCTTGGGGATTTTAATTGGGATTGCATTAAATCTATACAAGAGTTTGGGAAGAATGGACATTTTTACTATATTAATTTTCCCACTCTATGAGCATGGGAGGTTTTATCCATCTTCTGATGTCTTCTTCAATTTCCTTCTTCAAGGGTTTAAAATTTTAGTTGTAGAGATCTTTGGTGTCTTTGGTTAGGTTTGTTCCTAGGTATTTTATTGTTTTTGAGGCTATTGTGAGTGGGAAGGTCTCCTTGAATTCCTTCTTCAGTTGCTTGTTATTGGTGTAACGAAAGGCCATCTTTTTTTAGGTTAATTTTGTATCCTGCCACTTTACTGAAGCTCTTAATCATTTCTAGGAGTTTTCTGGTGGAGTTTTTAGCATCCCTTAAGTAAACAATCATATCATCAGCAAAAAGGGATAGCTTGAATTCCTCTTTTCCAATTAGTACTCCTTTAATTTCCTTTTCTTGCCTTATTGCTCTAGCAAGTGTTTCAAGCACTATATTGAAGAGGAGTGGTGACACGGGGCAGCCTTGCCGAGTTCCTACCTTTAAAGGGAATGCTTCTATCATTTCCCTATTTAGGATGATATTGGCTGTGGGTTTCCTGTATATAGCTTTGATCACATTGAGGAATGATCCCTCCAATCAAGTTCCCTCTAGGACTTTAAACATGAGGGGATGCTGGATTTTTGTCAAAGGCTTTTTCTGCATCAATTGAGATGATCGTCTGGTTTTTGTCTTTCTGTCCATTTATGTGCTTGATGATATTTACTGATTTTCATATGTTGAACCATCCCTGCATCTTTTTAGTTTGGGGAAATTTTCATCTATTATTCTCTTGAAGATCTGATCAATACCATTCTCTTAGGATTCTTCTCCTTCCTCTATTCCTATGATGTGGAGGTTTGATCTTTTCATAGTGTCCCACAGTTCCTGGTTGTTCCACTTTTGTGTATTTTTAAAATTTTCATAATCTTTCCTTGAGGTTTTTAGTTGTTCTGTGTTATCTTCCAGGTCTGATATTCTTTGCTCTGCTTCCTCCATTCTGCTTCTGAGGCTTTTTTCCATTCCTTTCCTCTTGATTGGATGAGTATTTGATTTCCTTTTTCATTTCCTCTTCTGATTTCTTTAGTATCTCCACTTCCTTTTGGAGCTTCTCAATCTCTTCCTGTAGCTCTTTGCTTAGCTGGTTGGTTTCCTTATCTTTTTCAACATGGGATCTTTTCAGTGTTTCCACTTCCTTCCAGAGTTTGTCATTCTCTCTCTCTCTAGGTCCTTCTTGAGTTTTTCATTCTCTTTTCTTAATTCTCTGACTTGCTGTTTATAATCTTAGACTTCTTTAAGTATGTTTACAATTGTACTTCTGGTATCTGTGTCCTGGGCCATCCCCAGGGGGATCCTACTGTAGGAATCTTCCAAAGGGTTGGTAGGGCTTGATGTGGAATTATCCTGCACTTTTCCCATGTTGTCTCTTCTTTGTGTCCCTGGCATGTGGGTTTCTCTTTGCCTGTATTCCAATGTGAATCCCAAATGCCTCTTCGCTGTGCTGAAGGCTTGCTTTGCTTGCCTCCTTTAGATGCCTTCATTGTTTGTTTGATTGATTTGTTTTTCTCCTTTTCTCCTTGCTTATGGAGTGACTTATCTAAGCTTTAGGCTTTCTATTGGAAGTCTAATGCACTCTTCCCTTTCTGTTCTGAAGGTTCTCCAAAGAATCCACTTGGACACTACTTTGGCAATCCCAGTTGGCAGGGGGATAGCAGGGTGGGGGTGGGGGAGGAAGGGGTGTGGGTACCTGTGCTTCAGGTGGTCTTGGGAAATCCCCAATCTCAAGACTCACACAGGCCCACCTTTTATACCAGCTGGAGGACAACTCCCTCCCCACAGCCGCACAAGCCAATAGAGCCAAAGACAAATCAAACCAAACAATCCACCTGGCTGAAGCACCCAGCTCCTACCTGTGCTTCAGGTGGGAAATCCCCGATCCCTGACTTGATTTTAAAAGCAACACTTGCCACAGACATTATCCTATGCACATCAAAGGATGCCCTTCTATATATAGGCTTGTTAAAGAGTTGCTACATTCTAATAAAATCTTTAGCAATTCGAGTAGGCTGACTCTCTTACTATTCCAACCCTCTTTCCAACTCAGAATCAAGGTGAAAAACACAGAGTAATGGATCAGTATTTCCTCCAAACTTCCATTTGAGGGAATACTTGCTTGGTTCTTTATCTCCTGGTTCTCTAATGCATACTGGTAATAAGTATATTAAATAAATCTGGAGAAAAGGAGTCTAATAGATTACAATTACCATGTTTAAATCACTTTACTTTCTGAACTGCTACAATCAATACACCAGTTCTCTCTTCCTGATGCTCTTAGGATATAATTAATTTCAAAACATGGTTTTTCAGTTTTACATTTTAGGCTTTTGCATGGAAGATATGCTTGACTCAAAAGTTTCTATGTAGAGTTAAAAATCCTGAAAACAAGCTGGGCATGGTGGTGCAGGCCTTTAATCCTAGCACTTGGGGGGCAGAGGCAGGTGGATCTTTGTGAGTTGAAAGTCAGCTGGGTCTACATAGTGAGCTTCAAGCCAGCTGGGACTAAAGGGAGACCCTGTCTCAAAAAGACAAAAAAAAAAAAATCTCAAAACATACATGTATACATCTTTTGATAACTAAAGGTAGCTCATTACCCTGTATATTTCACAAGTATATCTCAATTTTTTAAAACAACTACTATGAAAGCAGGTACACTCAGAGATCTCTAACAAAATCATTTAGGTATGTATAGACATAAAAATACCTCAGAGCATTCATAGATAAGGGAATAACTTTTGCATCTTACTGATATTCCTGCTTTCTATTAAACTCAATCATAATTTAGTATCACTGGTCTCCATCTGGAAAGACACAGCAGGGCACAAAGTATAGGGAAAGGTTTGAAAACAAAGCAATGGAACAAAATGAATTATGTACACTGGCTTCAATCCTGGAGAATATATTTCTAAGTATCAAGTAACACTATCCAGGATTAATGATGAGGACAAAACCCAGCAGCCACACAAACTGTAAGATAAAGACAGTCAACAGGACATTAGGATTATGTTCCTTCTCTGTATCCAGAAGCTTTGTACCAGTCATTCACACAGGTAAGTTCCAATCAACACAGTACCCTGGAAAGCCATCCAAACAGTACAGCAATGAGGACCTTCATTCACCTACCCTCACTCAGAAAACTTCCCAGAAGGAACAAGAGGCTAGTAGTTTAGTTATAGATATTAAAACTCAGTAGCTAACAGAAAAATGTTACTAGCAAACATATTTTTGACTGCCATAGGTAAACAGAACTCACATTAAAATTCTAAAACTCCACAGCATGAGAGACCACAAGATACAGTCTGTATTAGAAATCAGCCCAAATTATGTAAGTAGCTAAAGCACACACAAACCCATACAAAACACACAAATCAAAGTTGCAAAGTACTTATCTTAATAAAAGATAAAGGTAAAAATGATATTTTCCAGACTCTTCCTTAATGGAAAATGGCAAATCAATTGTTTGGGGGAACTAGTAAATGATTTAAAGCATTTTCTAAAAACCTGAAAATTCTTTTTAGAAACTTTATTAATTTTCTCAATATTAAGAAGCTTTGAGTTCCAAAGTTGGATTAAGGTACAACTGAATAGAATTATTTATGAATTAATCTTACGTAGATGCTTAAGGTTCTATAGGATATTTACAATTGTATAATAATGGTTAATAATCAATAGCATTCAAGATAATAATAGTCTTACCTCTTTCAAGTAGAGTAACTTTTCCTGAGAAGCAAAACTTTAATTTTGAGCAAAACCAGAATGGCACAATGAAAACACAGAAGCTCTGAGCCTGCCTCTACTGGATCCCATTCCATCAGGGCCATAGAAGCTAACAGTACACTGGACAAAGTCACAAGGAACTAGATCATCACTACCTGAAGGTTTCAGTGGACTTTCAGTTTTGTTTGTTTGATTTTTTTTTTTGTTTTGTTTTGTTTTTTAAAAAATCAGAATCAACCTGTCATGGGAACTTAGCTGTGCTGTCTGAATAAAGTGTCCTGCGCAGGCCCAAGTATTTGAACACTTTGTCAGTCGGTGGCACTGCTGGGGGACAATCAGCAAACCTTTAGGAGTGGGGCCTGCTGGAGGAAGGATGTCACTGGGGACAGGTTTTAAGAGTTCATAGGCTTGCCCCAATCCAGAGATTCTCTCTGCTTCTTGTTTACCCTCTCGGTGCCTCTTCTACTACATCTCACCACTATGATGGACTCATCCCTCTGGAACCATAAGAAATTCATCCTTCTATAAGTTGCCTTGGGCATGGTGTTTTATCACAGCACAGAAAAGTAACTACTACAGAAGCAGTACCAGTAGTGGGTGTTGCTGTGAAGAAACTGATCATGGTGTTTTTTGAAGAAATGTTGAAAACTTTGGAAGTCTGAGCTATAAAAGCAATTGAATGCTTTGAGCAGAGAACAGGCCATTCTAGTAGGAGCCTGGAAGAAAGCAGTGCTGACAGCAATGTAGTTCCAGAGAGAAGCAAGTACTTAAGCATCAACTGGACTGGAGGTCATTCCTGTGTTCATTTTCATAAAGCATCTAGCTGCTGTTTGCCAGAGCACTAAGAACTTGCCTTAGGTTAAATTAAAAAGTAATGGACTAATTTCCTTGGTAGAAGAAATTTCAAGACAGCCTAATGTTATATCTATGGCTTGGTTAATACTGAAGAATTTTATGCTTGTGTATAATGAAAAAGAGCAAGTGGGGCATAAAGAAACAAAAATGTACAGTTGGGAGAGAGAGCACTGGGAATGTACTTAATGATGCAAACCAAGGTGTGTCCTGGGAGAGAGGCTATAACTGATGATGGAAGAGTGATGAGGTCCTTGAGGTCCCTGAGGCCAGAGAGCATGTAACAGGGGAATCCCTGCATGAAGAAGGCCCTGACAGGCCAGGATGTTCTGAGAGGCCACTGTGTGAAGCGGTGAAGGTGAAGCCTTCTATTGCAATAGAAACCCCAAGATGGTGGAGATGCCAGGGCCATGAGACAGCTGCCAGGGAGAGCTGCACAGGGGGAGTAGAACCAGCCCGAGAGAGAGAGAGAGAGAGAGAGAGAGAGAGAGAGAGAGAGAGAGAGAGAGATCGAGAGATCTGTTAAAGGCAGCAAAGCTGTAGGAACAGAGCCATCTAAGTAGTCCTTTGAAACTAAAGTCCCAGACACTGGACATGGACTTACAGGATTTGGTGTTTGCCCCACTGTTTTTTCACCTTGTTTTGGTCTGGTATGCTCACTATATTCCTCATGCTATACCACTGTATGTTGGAGTATGTAACTTGCATTTTGATTTTACAGGGAATTACAGTTAAGACAGTGTCTTAAATCTCAGTAGAGAGTCAGGACTTTTAAACAGCGTTGAGGCTATTAAAGACTATGGAGACTTTTAAAGTTGGACTAAATGTATTTTGTATTATGATGAGGCCACAAGCCTATAGGGGGGTGGGGGAGGCAGGAAGTGAAATGTGGTAGTTTAAATGAGAAGTATCTCCCAAAGTCTAGAGCATCTGAACATTTGGCTAATTATAAGCACTGTTTAAGAAATGTCAGGGAACTTTAGGAGGTGTGGCCTAGTTGGAAGAAGCACATCACTGGAGACAGGGCTTAAGAGTTCACAGCTTGCCCCACTTCCAGTTGCTCCCTCTGCTTCCTGTTTGCCATGGAAGATGTGAATTCGTAGCTTTCTGCTTTAGGCACCTTTACTGCCATGCCTCCCCACCATGATAGACTCTCATTCCTTTGGAACACTATGCCCAAATAAACCTTTTGTTATATAAATTACCTTAGTCATGGTGTTTTATCACAGCAACAGAAAAATTACCACACTTACCAGAAAGGGCAGAGTGGGTGGGAAATGGAAGGAACTTGATTATATTTCCTCCATCTCTAGTGCTGCCATTTCTACACATAAGGATGGCAATAACAAGACAGAAAACAGCTCAATATATTGTTAATAGGCCCACCACCCTCTCCGTTTCAGAGAACAGGAAACGGGGGAGGTCTTGGGTTTGAGAGAACTGAAAAATCTACATCTCACTTGTCCAGTAAGGTCCCCTAAGATCTAGAATGCTGTAATGCATGGCAGGAAGTATTTGAGAACAACTGTGTGACAGAGGCCTTTTTGAACAGTACCAACATGGCTCTTACATTTAGGCAAAAGAAAAGCAATATGAAAATATCACTGGGATTAAAACCTAAATAAAACTTCCTATCACTACTTCTACATCAAGCATAAATAGGGGCCCAAAACTATTATTAACACCTAGTGAAATAATCTATAAAATTTAAAAAAAATACAGGAATAAGTTTTATACCAAAACTGATGTAAATTTGACACTCTCATCCATAAGGTACCTGGTTGCTCTTTTCATTTTTATCTAATAGCTTTCTTGCTCTGTTACTGTTACTTCTTTAAAGGTTTTACTATCAATGAAAACATAGTAATTTTGCTGAAAGTTGTGGCACATGCCTTTATCCCAGCAGCGGCGGGGAAGCAGAGGCACATGGACCTCTGTGAGATGGGAGGCCAGCATGCTATGCATAGCAAGTTCAGTAATTTCATGGCAGAATGTTTTCCCTTTAGATCTCATAGCAAAAGCATGGAAAGAGAATAGAATCTACTGCTGGTGATTTTAAATAATCAAAGTTACTCTTTAGTTTCAATAAAAGGAAAAGGGAACATTAATTTGTGCAAAATAAGAACAATGCAATACTAAGCAGGAGACTCACCTTGCAAAGGCAAGATCTTTACCCCAAATTCTTCAAGATAACCAAGGGCCTGGATAAGGTCCAGCTCTTCCTGAATGGCAGCAGGCCTATCTGTTATCAGCTGTAAGCAGCACCTACAAGAAATTAGACCACTTTTTAAAAAGTAGCAAAATACATTTATCCTAGTTACCTTTCTATTGGACAAGAGGATCTCTAGCACATATATATCAAGCCATCTACACTTCCAGATAGTCTGCTAAACATTTTGTTATCTTAATCCTCACAGCAAGCCCATGAGATAAGCAAATGTCAGCTTTTGCTTTTTAAGTAAAGCAGCCAAAACTGAAGCTCAGAGAGGCGAGGTGATTTGACAGCACTGGCACCAACAGTTTGTAACTGTACCAGGTACAGTGGCTGTGGGGCTCTAGTGACATTTTTACTGATGAATACAGAGGCAATGATTTTATCAGAAAAGACTATTTTAGAGACAGAATGCAGATCATTTCCCTTTCAAGAAAACAGGAATGTCTTAACTGGGTCTCATTTTAGTAGCCGTAAGAGCACCGACCGCTCTTGCAGAGGACCCGGGTTCAATCCCCAGCACTCACATGGCAGCCGAGAACTGTCTGAAACTCCAATTCCAGGAGAACTCCAGTTCCAGGGGAATCCAACACCCTCTTCTGACCTCCAAGGCATTGCACGACACAGGTGCACAGACTTGCATGCAGACAGTACATTCATACACATACAGAAATAAATTACTTAAAAAAAAAAAAGAAATGGCTAAGATGGCCGGGCATGGTGGCACACTCCTTTAATCCCAGCACTTTGGAGGTGGAGGCAGGCAGATCTCTATGAGTTCAAGGCCAGCCTGGTCTACATAGTGAGTTCCAGGACATCTGGGGCTACAGGGAGACACTGTATCAAAAACACCAAAGAGAGAGAGAGAGAGAGAGAGAGAGAGAGAGAGAGAGAGAGAGAGAGAGAAATGGCTAAGAAAACTATACACGAAACATTTTTTTTTCTGACAGAAGAAAAGAATTAGATGGTAATAAAGTCCTGAGATAAATTACAAAAGAAAGCGATGTGTTAATCAAAGAACATGTAGTACCTACACAGTATCTTTTTTTGTTTCTTTTGAGACAGTGTCTTGCGTATTGTACCAGCTGCGCTATAATTCCTGGGCTCAAGTAATCTTCCCATATTATGCCTGGCACTGTGGCATATTTTAACCTTTTCTTTGTTAATTCAGGAAAAACATGACCTTAATAAGTTTTGTTTAATATCTTTGAAAGGTACCTGTATAAGAACATTTGGCCACTAAGGGCTAAACACAAGGGCTGACATCAGGTTATCACCAGATTAAAGTATTCAGGCCGAGAATGGCATGGGTATGACTAAGTGATGAGTACAGACAGGCCGAGCATGATCCTGCACAATCGGGAGAAGTAAATCAGTAGGAACTCACACATTCTATTGCCTCTAGGTCAAGGATTATAACACTTTGTAATTTTTAGCCAAAACCAAGGAATTCCAAAATGGAAATTTATTCTACACAGAGTCTCATACATGCCTATTACCAGAATGGGGTTTTTTTTTGTTTGTTTTATTTTTTAAAAATTAGAAGCTAATTAAATTTTATAAATATAAATGAATACTCTACAACTATGGAAAAATAGTGAAACAAACCTGAATATGCATGGATGCAGAACACAAGGGGAAAATCTAGGTATAGAAATGTATTCATAGTAAAGCCTTATTTAAGAAAGAAGGTAATGGGGCTAAAGAGATGACCTGGTTTTGATTCCTAGCACCCATACGGTGGCTAGCCATCCATAACAAGTTCCAGGAGATCTGACACCCTCTTCTAACTTCTGAGAGCATTACACGACACAGGTGCACTTATACACATGCAGGCAATACACTCATACACATAAAATAAAAACAATATTTTTAATTTCAAAAAAAGAAAAAAGGGAAATATTTCATGAATTATTTTGGAGGCATTTACAAGAAACTAATTTTTAAAATAGTGGAAGAATAAAGTTAGGGAAAACAGAAGAGGAAGAACTAGCAATTGATATCCCTTTGTATTGTTTGGATGTTTATTACTTGGCTCACCAAAAACACAGTTATTAAGAAATACTTAGCCAGGCGTGGTGGCGAATGCCTTTAATCCTAGCACTCAGGAGGCAGAGGCAGGCGGATCTTTGTGAGTTCAAGGCCAGCCTGGTCTACAGAGTGAGTTCCAGGACAGCTTGGGGCTACAGGGAGACCCTGTCTCGAAAAGACTCCCCCCACCAAAAAAAAAGAAATACTTAAGGGGCTGGAGAGATTTGCCTAGCGGTTAAAAGCTCTTGCAGAGGACCCAGGTTCAATCCCCAGCACCCATATGGCGGCTGAGAACCATCCTTAACTCCTGTTCCAGGGGAATCCGACACCCTCTTCTGACCTCCATGGCATTGCATGGCATGGGTGCACAAACCTGCATGTAGACAGTACATTCATACACATAAAAAATAAATTAAAAAAAAAGAAATACTTAAAATATGAGTGGATGAGTAGATAAAATGGTAAACACAGACAACTCTGGGTTCATAGGCAACAATTAGTATAATACTGTACTTTATACATACAGGATCTTTTCAAAATTAAACTGTATCCTTGCAGGAAAGAACAGGATTCAGTGAAGGGGAATTACAGAAGGAGGTTTTACAAATCATCTGCCAAAAAGAATTAGGTCAAACACAACTCCAAGTTTCAGAGGCTATTCTATCTGATATTTCCATCATTTGAAATAAAAATAGTATCCCTGGAGAGAAAAGAAAAGGATTTACTAACTCCTTTAAAAATTTCTGTCAAGTTCAGTAACACTTTGAAAAAAACCTGACTCTGACACAACATATCACGGGGGGTGGGGGGGATGTTTTTCAGCTTTGCTAGAATTGAAGCAACTACCACTCATTTAAAGGGGGGAGTGGTAATTAATACAGACGAAAACCACAATTGTCACCTCAAAATCACTTTAAAATCAGGTTGAAGTTTTAATGAAAAAAAATTATTATTATAGGAATTAGACTTTCAAAGAATAACATAAAAGACAGAATAAAAGAAAAATCAGGGACTAGAGAGATGGCTTAGAAGTTAAGACTCCTTACAACCCTTGCAGGGAACCTTATAGTGCTTATTCTAAATTGTCTTTATTTTTGTACTGTCTTTCCTATGTCAGTTTTAAATCTTGAGATAATTTTAATAAGGCCATTCAAAAACTTTCTCTCAATTTTTATAAACATAATCTAGTGAGTTAAATTCCATCTCATCATGCTCAATTAATATATAAATTTTATTAAAAACCATACATACCCTAAAATATCTTTAAGTAAAAATGTGCACAATTACTTTTTTTTTAATTTTTTATGTGTATGAATGTACTGTCTGCATGTAGGTTTGTGCGCCTGTGTTGTGCAGTGCCGCGGAGGTCAGAAGAGGGTGTAGTATTCCCCTGGAACTGGAGTTAAAGACGGTTCTTAGCGCAGGCCTTTAATCCTAGCACTCAGGAGGCAGAGGCAGGTGGATCTTTGTGAGTTCAAGGCCAGCCTGGTCTACAGAGTGAGTTCCAGGACAGCTGGGGCTACAGGGGGACCCTGTCTAGAAAAGACCAAAAAAAAAAAAAAAAAAGACGGTTCTCACCCGCCATGTGGGTGCTGGTGATCGAACCCAGGTCCTCTGCAAGAGCAGTCCCCGCTCTTAACCACTAGAGGCCATCTCTCCAGCCCCAGACAATTAATTACTTTTTTTTTAAAAAGCCCTAGGATTATACTAGCAGTTTGGATTTTCGAAATGTGTTTCACCTTAAGGCTTTATTCAAAAACTAACCTTAATCCATAAAAAAAAAAAAAATCGCTGGGGAAAGGCTTTGGTTCCTGGACCAGTGGCTTATGATCTGACCCTCACCTGCCTGCCAGATGTGTGTGTACTACCACTGAGTTAAATATATGGCTTAATATATATGGCTTCTGGGGCTGGAGGGATGGCCTAGCGGTTAAGAGCGCCTCCGACCGCCCTTGCAGAGGACCCGGGTTCGATCCCCAGCACCCAAATGGCGCTGAGAACCGCCTGCGACGCTCGTTCCAGGAGAACTCCAGTTCCAGGGGAATCGCGAGACCCTCTTCTGACCTCCGCGGCAATCTGCACGACACGGTGCGCAAGACCTCATGCAGACACATACATTCACATTAAAAAAAATAAAAATAAATAAATTAAAAAATTTTAAATATATGGCTTCTTAGTAACAATTTATCCTAAATCATGTTTACTTTGGACTGCCTTTTAGAATCAACATGAAATAACACCATCCTTTAATTTCAGCATTCTGGAAGCAGAGACAGGTGGATTTCTATGGAAATTTTCAGGCCAGCTAGGTCTGACAAAAAGTTCTAACTCCAATAAATTGTTTCTTAATAACTATTGGTTTAAGAAACAAGCATTTTTCAGAGCAGAGGTATTTGGTTAGCTTGTCAAGCATTTTGCAAGGAGCCTAGGTTAGCTAATCTCAACACACCTTAGGACTTTCCCTTAAGAGTGGGCCCTGAATCCTGTAGCCTGGGGCCACTCCTGAGAGCTCCTCAGGCCAGCCAGGTGTGGTGGACCATGCCTTTGTTCCCAGGACACCTTCAATCCCACCATCGCAGAGATTTAGATTAAGGTCAGAGACAGTAATTTCTGAACGAAATGGAGTTTTTCTAGCCCGCCTTATGGTCCAGCCCATCTCATTTTCCATCTCTTATTAAGTTGAAAACCCAGTCAGAAATACATTTTTTTTTTTATTTATTTATTTATTTTTATGTGTATGAATGTATTGTCTGCATGCAGGTCTGCGCACCCGTGTCGTGTGATGCTGCGGAGGTCAGAAGAGGGTCTCGGATTCCCCTGGAACTGGAGTTCTCCTGGAACCGGAGTCACAGACGGTTCTCAGCCGCCATGTGGGGTGCTGGGGATCGAACCCGGTCCTCTGCAAGAGCGGTCGGTCGCTCTTAACCGCTGGCTATCCCTCACGCCCCCAGAAAATAATTTTTTAAAAAATGCTCTAAAGTTTTGGTTTTTAAAATTAGTTTGTCGGGCTGGAGAGATAGCCTAGCGGTTAAGAGCACCGACGCTCTTGCAGAGGACCCGGGTTCGATCCCCAGCACCCACATGGCGGCTAAGAACCGTCTGTAACTCCAATTCCAGGAGAACTCCAGTTCCAGGGGAATCCGACACCCTCTTCTGATCTCCGCGGCATTGCACGACACGGGTGCACAGACCTGCATGCAGACAATACATTCATACACATACAAAAAAAAAAAATTAGTTTGTCATAACATTGTGCCTAACCACAGTATTTATTTTATGGTATTACTTAAATGTATAAACGAATGCTTAATGCTAAGGACATACTGTTTAAATTCAATAAAGGCTAACTCTAGCATTAAAGCTGACCCTTTTCTTCCAAACTCAGGTCTATTAATATAATCAAACAACTAACAGATAAACTAATTTAGTAAGGGTGAATAAAAATTTTAACTATATAATAACAATTGGGCGTTTTACTGGGTATATGCTGCCATCTACTGGTTACGCTCCTGCCACACCTCAGACCGATTCCAACAGGTTTTCAAACGTTAGAGCATAGTAGTTATTTATACATTAAAAATATAAATTAATTTTAAAACCTACTTTATAGAGTTTATGCTTTAAAATAACATATTTAGGGGTTTGTAATAAATAAAAGTTAAAATTATACAAATTATATAAAAAAGCTTGTTTCTCTAGGGTCAATGAAATAATTTTTAAAAACACAGTGTATGTCTAGTCAAGGTTTATTTAAATAATGTTCAACTTTTTCCCAAGCTTTGTTTATATACTGTATGATATTTAAAGACTTAGTAAAAATTAAAATACCTATATTAAGAAAAATTAGTTAAATATTAACATAAAAAATTAATAATACACTTAATTGTTACTGATTTTTTTTTTACTCCTAATTTGTACTAGACTTCAGTGAAAACCTTGGGATTAATGTATGCAAGTGTTATCTATATTTTTCTGTATTATATAATACTACCTCTTAACATTTCTTTTTGTCTACAAGATAGTTTGGCCCTAAAAGACTAGGTTTTACAATCAACAGTATACAATCCAATAAGACACAGTTTAAATGGACTTAATGGACCTTTACAACTTGATTCCTGTATGGTATGTAGTACAACTGCCTTTTAAAAAATTATAAATTAAAAATGTAAAAGTCTCATCCATTTTGCTAATACAAAAAGGGAGAGATCACTATGGCTCCCTCCAGGATACAGTTAAATAGAGAACTCTCTACTCTAAACCCTTTGTCAATTTTTTAATTTTAAAATAAAAAATAACAACCTCAATCCTTTACTAACTATGAAAAAAGGGACTGGCCCATACAGACATAAAGAAAAAAAGGAAGAAGTCTGAGAAAAGACCACTTCTCAGAGAACCAACACCTATGAATCAGGGTGATTCATAGGTGCTCCTGCTGGCATCTCTCTGGGTTAGGAGTCAATTATTATGACAGTGACTCTTTATCAGATATGCTTGGCTTCTTCCTTTGACTAACAGACATGAGATCTCTGCCTCCCAATTTCACTCCATATTGTCTACACAATAATTCTAACCACTTTACAGACTCAAAATCACAACAGAAAAAAACAAACCAACCAATAAACAAAACACAAAACAAGTGGAAGGGCAGGGGAGGTGGCCTCCTGGATAAGAGCACTTGCTGCACAAGCATGGTGACCTGAGTTTGCATCTATAAATAAAATACACTTCAAAAGCCAGGAATGGCCATATATGCCTTCAAGCCTAGCACTGGAATGGATGTGTATTTAAAGAAGGAGCAAAAGGGAGCTTACTAGGGTTTGATGGCTGTTAGCCTAGCCAGTTCAATAAGAGACATTGTTTAAAGAGATTCAGGTGGAGAGCAACCAAGGAGGCTGCCAATTTCTGTCCACGAATGAAACACAGTCACATACACCTGTATATACATACTCAATCAATACTCACAAAAGAAAACAGGACTCCTGTACTAAACTTCACCTACCCAGAGCTCAAAGCCCACTACAGAAGAGAGAACAGAAAGATTCAAAGAGCCAGGGAGGAGGTGCATAACCATATGGAATAGAGTCCTGCAATAGGGAACCTGCTCATATGAACTTACAGCAATGGTATCAGCATGCATAAAAATCATGCAAATGCAAGCAGATAAAAACCCAGCACAGAACTGTTGAAATAAGCATCAGGCCCCAACCTTAGCTGAAGAAATGTGGGCAAGTGATAACTGCTGGGTGAGGAAGAGCTGATCTTGAAGTAAGGGGCTCTAGATAAATTGACCAGACCTCTGTAAAATAACTTGCACTGAGGAACAACTGGGAATACTAACTTGACACAAGAGGCCATTACACAAATGATAGAACATATAAATTCCAAGGAGGGGGAACTATGGGGGTTTGTCAGTGGGGAAGGGGATATAAAGATGATTAAGACTGAGATGTTCTGTATGAATACACAAAAATTCAGTGTTTACAAAAAATATTTAAAAAGATAAATTGAAGCTGGGCACTGTGGTGTATGCCTTTAAGTACACTATTCAGCATTCAGGTGACAGAGGCAGGCAGATCTCTGTGAGTTTAAGGCCAGCCTGGTCTACATAATGAGTTCCAGAGAGACCCTGTCTCTCAAGAAAAACCTTCAAGTAAAAGTAATTCTACTTTAAAAGAAGAAGCTGAGGTTCTAAGTCACTGGTCCATGATCACAGGGCTAAGGGCTGCAAAGATTGCATTTGCACACAGGCATCTGTCCCTAGAAGACAGTCTTCTTGATCTCCTGGTACTCCAAATATAAACAGAGGAAACTGCAACCAATGAAATTCAAAACATTACTGAACAAATCTGTATTATCACTTAACACAATACTGTAAAGTATATGAAAATGTTCTAGTTCATATACTGGCACAAATACACTGAAAATATGTCACAAGAAGAAACTCTATCTTCATTTTACAAAATTACATACAAATTTATATGAAAAATAACTAGTATCCAAATGACTAAATTTGAAATAATCCTTTTATTTAAAAATAAAAACTGTGTAATTCACCATCAAATAAAATGTAAATTCTCTATCATATATTACATAAAATTCTGGAAGATAGGATAAAATTAGGATGCACAGTGTTAGAAAATGAAAAGAATAAGCAATTTGCCAAAACTCAGTCACTCTAAGGAGGTCCTCTGCTTTATTCAGTTTCATTGACCAAAAATCAAAAGCTCACACATATGAGATCAAGACAAAACTAGCAATTTTCTTCACAATAGAAAGTAAGTTTCAAAATGTGTTTCTATAAACAGTAAAAGTAAAGCCAAATAAGGGCTGAAACAAAGTGCACTGAAACAAAGTCTGAGCTGAAGAAGAAATAAAAACATATAGAGAGGGCTGGAGAGATAGCCTAGTGGTTAAGAGCACCGACTGCTCTTGCAGAGGACCTGGGTTCGATCCCCAGCACCCACATGGTGGCTAAGAACCATCTTTAACTCCAGTACCAGGGGAATCCGACACTCTCTTTGACCTCCAAGGCATTGCACGACACGGGTGCACCAACCTACATGCAGACAATACATTCATACACATATGAAAATAAATTTAAAAAATTAAAAAAAAAAACCATATAGAGAGTTAAAACACTGGTCAAATGGCAGGGGAGCAGAGACAAACTATCACTGAGCCACCTGCACGGTTGTCAGTGGAGCCAGGTTACTGCTCTGATGTGAATGTGGCCTGTGTCTCCCTCAAGAGTTCCTGAGCTGGGAGCTTGTTCCCCAGAAAGGAGGCATGGACAGGCAATGGGATTGTTAAGAGGCAAGGCCTAGTGAGAAATCCTAAAACAGGATGCTTCCTCTGATTTCCTGTCTCCACCTTAGGATATCTTTCTTTCTCATGACCTTCTGTTCTCAAACCTCTTTGTAAGTACCCAGCTCAGGCATTTTTGATTAACTTTACTGGACTCTCAATTTTACAATTAAATTTATAACAACCAATTTTAAATCTTAAATTCCTACCCCCAAAATCAGTACAATTTTTAAACACTATGAAAATTCAGGTGCCAAATATCCTTTTTTCTCATATTAACTAAGAGGAATGGACTAGTATCAGGCCAAGAAAAGAGATGAATTTATCATCTAGGAATTTCTAGCTGGAAGGGACTTTGAACATTTATCAATTAATTGGGTTCCTTGTCTCTAAAAAGAGTCAACACTAGGCAAAAGAGATGGCTACTATCTACACATACTGATTTTCAGACCTTTAATTTATATCCTAACACATGAATTTCTTCTAGTGAAAAAGGAATACAGACTTATAATTCGAAAAATGACTCAGCAAAAAGCATTCTGGGCCAGGCCTGGTGGTGAAAGCCTTTAATCCTAGCACTCGGGAGGCAGAGGCAGGTAGATCCTGTGAGTTCAAGGCCAGCCTGGTCTACATAGTGAGCTCCAGGCAAGCTGGGACTTATGTTATAGGGAGACCCTCTCAAAAATACCAAAAAAAAAAAAAAAAAAAAAAAAAAAACATTCTGGGAAAGGTACTCAAGAAGAATTTGCCAGATATAGTTCCACTGGTTTGGTTGATACATATTCTAGCAGTAAATGAAGGTACGCCTTGCAGCCTTGCAGTGTAGTCAATCCATGCTTCAGACAATTTCTAGCTTTCGTAAATTAAAAATAATACTCTATGCATTCTGACTTGCACCTTGCTCTCACAGAACATGGCCTTATCCTACCTGGCTAGATCCATGCAGCTGTCAGTGAGGCTGGTGGACGAGTTGAAGTACTCTCTGCTGGCAGCCAAAACCAAGTCAAGACTTCTCTCATAGCTGACCCTGTACGAGGGTTTTCCTTTATGGGCTGCATTGGGTGGAAGATTTATTGAACAAGAACTGCAGTGCATCATCTGTCCTGCCAAGTGGATGTTCTCAAGGCGACTAGAGCAGAGAAGGCTTTCTGTAAATATCTGGGAAAAAGAAAAATCTGGAGTTACTGATAAAGAGCAAAGATTCAGTTCAACAAAATCAAGGCTCCGAAATCCAAATGACATAAATTAAAAATATGTGCACTCCAGATATAGAAATTTTATAACTTTGTACATGTACTAAATAAGCATACACTATCCTCATTAAAATGGCTAATTAAGGCGATATAATGAATATGTACGTACTTAAAGTTCATATTCATTAAAAATGGAGCTGAAGGGGGCTGGAGAGATGGCTCAGTGGTCAGGAGGACTGACTGCTCTTGCAGAGGACTGGGATTGGATTCCCATCATCTACATGGCAGATAACAACCATTTGTAACTCCAATTCCAGGGGATCCAATGCCCTCTTCTGACCTCCTCAGACACTGCACAACATAGGTGCACTTACACACATACAGGAAATACACTCATACACATAAAATAAAAATCATAAAATATTTTTAAAAAAATGGAAGTGAAGTTATACATGATGTCAGACACCTATAATCAAAGTACTTGAAAGCCTAAGGCAGAATTACCGCCAAGTCCTAGCCAGCCTGAGCTACACAGAGACTGTGTATAAACAATAAATAAAATCTATTAGTAAATTATTAGATATACTGCTCTACTCATAAGTGTACCCATTCTACTGAAAGTATAACTACTTCTGTTTTTAAAAGAAATGTATGAATATAATATATGATAAATATACAAATTATAATTGCTTAAAACATATAATTCTACATTCTCCCCCTTTGCGGTATTAAGGGAATCAAACAAAGGGGTTGGGTATGATAGACAAGTATTCTATCACTGAGCTACCCTCCTCCAGCCTCAATCTGAATTTATTCTTAAGACTAAATAGTCAAACTATAAATGTCAAACTCACACATAGACATTAAAATTATAACATATACCACTGAATGTTTTTTCAATTTTTATATTAAAATTTACCCCAATAAAGTAAGAGATACTGATGGAAGGCATTCTTGCAAATATCTTGTTCCATTAGCACTGACTAGCATTAAAATTGAGATTATTGTATGCTTACTGCAGAAAAAAAATTTTTTAATGTGGCTCTTTTACCCATATACTAATAATATGCCATACGATTAATACAAAAACTTCTAAATTTTCTTCCTTATCATCCATGGTTAGATGAGGATAGTGAAGAAATTGAAGAGACTAAGATTTAAATTTCATGGATAACAAAAGTTTCCTTATGAATACAAAGGCTATCTGATATTCATAGTTTCACTTTATTACTTGTTCTTTTGGGCGGAGGAAACTTTATTGTAATGTCTACTAAGGAAAAGTCACTCATATCTAACAAAGATCCTCTTGCAGAGGATCCTCATATCTAACAAAGGTCCTCTTGCAGAGCCCAGCACCCAGATGGCAGCTAAGAACCATCTTTGACTCCAGTTCCAAGGGAATCCAACGCCTTCTTCTGACCTCTGCGGCATTGCACAACACGGGTGCACCAACTTACATGCAGACAGTACACTCATACACATAAAAAAGTAATAAATTTAGGGCTGGAGAGATGGCCTAGCGGTTAAGAGCGCCGACCGCTCTTACAGAGGACCCGGGTTCGATCCCCAGCACCCACATGGCGGCCGAGAACCATCTGAGACTCCAATTCCTGACATCCAAGGCATTGCACGACACGGGTGCACAGACCTGCATGCAGACAGTACATTCATACGCAAACGAAAAAAAAAAGCTTTAAAAAAAATAATAATAAATTAAAAAATATATTTAAAAAATACTTTGCATAAATGTGAAACAGGAGTCACTGACATAGAGGACAGCTGCAATCCAGCTGTGAAGGAAGACAGGACAGACTTAGCTTAGGTTTGTCTACAATACATTAAATAAGTTTTGATTTCACTGTTTGAGAGTTTTGCCTTTTTGATGGTTTGTTTCTGTGCTAGGAACTGAACTAAGGATCTTTACTAGGCTAAGCACGCATTCCACCAGTGAACCCTATGTCCAATCATTAACTTTTAGTGACCACCAAAACCTACATTAGTGAGAAGTCATCTGTAATTCTGAATTTTCTGCGAACTGACAGGCTAAACAGATGGTACTGCAATACACAAAGTGGATAAAGGTAAGTGTGAAAAGGCTTCAACTCTAAAGCACTTGTCAGTGATTAGCTGTAGTAGTCAATATGCTGAGAATTACACAGTGCACCTGGGCAGAGCTTGTCCCTCATCAACCTAACCTACCCTAGGCAGGCAAGACCATACAGCAGCTGAGTTGCAGACCTGGGCCAATCACAAGGCAACATGACGACGACTGCACTAAGAGGAGAAAGAAATGCGAACAGTACATAAACCCTAACCTTGCCCCCAATAAACAAATCCGTGGCAGCTCGCCCTCTGCCTGCGTTCACCTGATTCTCAGGGTCTGTGTCTTGACTCTGCGCCTCTCACCCCCTTTCGTTCACATCAGACCATGAAATTCCCCAGCAGGCCTGGGGGATTGTTTACAATTAGCTGTTATTCAATAGTATTAGACACCTGCAGTTACCTCATAGCAAGCACTGGAATCCAGGCCGGTGTACACATTCTGCTGCATAGTCAGCATGTCCTGCAGCAATGTTCTCCAATGAGACTCACTCACAGGAGGCTGCCTGGGAGGAAAAGGAAGAGGAAAAAAGTTCATGAAATCTGTCCTCAAAAAACCAGCAGGTACTCTATCAGTCCACATATCACACCAACTCTCAAATGGTAATAGAGCTAAATATCATTTAAATTTCCAAGGGAAAAAAAAAAAAAAACTAGATCAAAGATAGAAGAGGAAGCAAGCCAACTTCAGAGCTTCTGCAAGCCAGCTCCTGTCACAGGCTGCGTAGATGGGAAAGTAGAATACCATCAAACACTATATGACAAAGACAAACAGTAGAGTCTCTATGGTGTAACAACAAAAAAAAGCACAGTAAAATAAAGCAGAGCTATCAGAAACAGGGTTTGGTTTCAGATTCCATCTTCATCAGGGCATCCCTCACAGAATTTGGTGAGTTAGGTGGTTTATTTAGTTTTGATTGTTTTCTTTAGGGCTAGTCTCATCATATATCTCAGGAGGGCTAGCCTTGAAGTCACAATGTAGCCCAATTACTCCTGATCCATCTGCTTCTACCTCCCAGTATTTGGACTACAGGCATGTACCACCAGGCCTGGCTACAGGGGCGTCATTCTGAATTTCATTTGAACATTAACACACAGAAGACAACCTCAGGCCACTCTTTAGCTTAGGTCTGCTGAGAGTAGATTGGTCTCCCAGCCAGGGGCTCTTTTATTAGGCAGGCATGGCCAGTGGCGAAACATTGGCCAGCCACAGCTGCAGTGCAAAGTTAGCCAAGGGCAGCTACAAACACAGATATAAGTATCTCTTCAGTAGGATGAGTCCTTTGGGTATATGCCAAGGAGTGGTATAGCTGGATAATATGGCAGATTCATTTAGTTTTTAAGAGTTCTCCAGACATCTTCCTATATGAGTTGCACAAGTTTGCAATCCCACCAGCAGTGAATGAGTGTTCCCTTCTCCCCATATCCTCTCCAGCATTTGTTCTCTTGATCATAGCCAGTCCGACTGGGATAAGGTAAAATCCTAAAGTGGTTTTAATTTGCATCTCCCTAATTACTAACGATGTTGAACACTTTTTTTTTTCTTGAATTTAATAAATTGTTTTCTCACAAGGAAAATACAACTTGCTTAACAAAACATGCCTAACACACAATAAATGTTGAAAATACAAAGAGATGTTAACATAGGTTTTGTTTAAAAGGGAAACTGTTTTGGTTAAGAGAGTTTCTGCAGTGGGGCTGGAGAGATGGCTCAGTGGTAAAAAGCACTGGCTGCTCTTGCTCAGGACCCTGATTTGGTTGCCAGCACCCACATGATGGTTAAGAACCATCGGTAACTCCAGTTCCAGGGAGAATCCAATGCCCTCCATGGGCACTGCACAACATGGGTGCACTTACATGCATGCAGGTAATATAAACATAAAATAAAACTAATAAATGCAGATGTTGAACACTTTTAAAGATGTTTCTGAGCCATCTTTATTTCTTTACTGAGAAGTCTCTGTTCAGATCCACAGCCCATCTTTTTAAGGCCATTTCTCTCCCATCCTGTGGGATTTCTCTTCACTTTGGTTGTTTCTTTTTCTGTGCAGTAGTTTTTTTGGCTTAATGAGGTCCCACTTGTCGATTATTGACCTTAAATTCTGAGTAACTGATGTCTGATATAGAAAGTCCTTTCCTGCACCTGTATCTTATAAGGTCCTGCTTATGTTTTCTTCTAACAGTTCAGAGTTTCAGGTTTCACACTGAGATCTTTGATCCATTTGGAATTGACATTTGTGCAAGATGGGAGATGTGTCTAATTTCATTCTTGTACAGGTAGAAATCTAGTTTTGCCAGCACCATTTGTGGAGGATGCTGTCATTCCTCCAGTGTGTGTTCTTGATACCTATTAGGTGGCTAAAATTGTATGTACTAATGTTTGAGTTTTCAATTATGTTCCATTGATCTGTGTTTCTGTTTTGTGGAAGTTCCATGCTGTTTTAATAACTACAGCTCTATAATAGTTTGAGGTCTGATATGGTAATCCACCTAGCATTGCTCTTTCTGCTAAGGATTGCTTTGGCTATCTAGGGACTTTGTGATTCTACATGAATTTTAGGATTTTTTTTTTTATTATTGTACACTGCTAATGGTATATAGGAGCTGGGTGTAGTAGCCCATGCCATTAATCTCAGCATTAGGGAGGCAAGAGCAGGAGACCCTCTGTGAGATCTGTACCACCTGGTCTACACAGCCAGTTCCAGGCCAGCTGTAGCTACAGGGAGATCCTATTTCAAAATAATAATAATAATAATAATAATAATAATAATAATAAAGTCTTCATAATATAAGCTTAATAATCTGTGTAGGAATGACTTTTATAAAATGGACAGAATCTGGACTAATGACTTTTTAACCCTGCAACCACAAAATTACAAGGTTACTGAAACCATGTGCTCCTGTATCCTTGACTTCTGACACTGACACCTCAGAACCCCAATTTGTTGTTCCACCTAAAGATAGTAAATGAGTGTGGGTATGCTTGAGAATTAACAAAACAAAATGATGAAAACAATGAAGACAGAGAAGAATTATTTGACTTTGTGTGTCTGAGATGTTTTAGGCCTATGGATGAAAGGGCAAGATTGTCTGAAAGACAAGGGAGGATATAAAATAGCAGTTCTCCAGAACTGAAGCTGGAAAAATGGTTTTGAACAAAACTATGGGTGAGGCCTGACTCCAGGAAGTAGTTTCAGGGTAAAGTTCCACAAGGTTTCACGAGACAGATGAATGGAATGGGTGTCCTCAAAAACTAAAAATGCTGTTTAATATGGCTAGGCCACAAATCTATATGGATTTCAATATCTTAATCTGAGTTTTAGCCTCCTGCTTCCTATATTATTATGTTTAACTTAAGTAGAATATATGAAAAGTCCCCCAATTTTTCTCATATAATAAGTATATGAAAAATGTGAATAGGTGTATCTCAATCATAAAGTCATTTTGTTTTAAGTTATATACACACTGATATGTTATCAGGGGAACATTCTATAATTCTCTTTGTATCTCTCAAAAGTTCATCTTAGTTGAGTGTATCTGAGCTTGGAGTCATTGTTGTGTTTAATCTATAATAATCATGAAGTTCTAGACAATAATGGACCTCAACATCTGCAAAGAGTAGATTCTGTTTGTCAAATACCAAATAAATGTTCCAATTTACATTATTTTTTTCTTTTTAACTTAATATATTGCCTTTTAAAAACAACACTATTGCCAGGTACAATGATATGTACCTGTTATCCAAGCACTCACTATTTTCCCCTGCTGGGAATGGTGCATGTCTTTAATCCCAGCATCCAGTACTTAGGGAGGCAGAGGCAGATGGATTGATTTCTGTGAGAATCAGGCCAAGCCAATCTACACAGTGTTTCAGGCTAAATGGAGCTACAAGGAAAACCTCCTAAATAAAAAATAAAAAAAATAAAAAATAAAAAAAATCAAACCAAATAAAATTTTCTTTTAGCACTTTCATTTTTGGAGCCTAGGTCTCAATATGTTGACCAGGCTTGCCTCAAACTCCTGGGCTCAAGCAATTCTTTTGCTTCAGCCTTCTTACTAGCCTATTCTGTCATGCTTGGCTTCATCTGAAGTTTTAATGAGTATATGTTTCACTGCCTTTAACATTTTATGTTTATTAGAAAAAAATAAACAATTATTCTTATTCCATATGTGATAAGGCTTAAGAGAATACACTATTTCTTCAGCACACAAATGTATTTTTTAATTTTTTTGCAAATATATATTTTTTAAAAACTGGTATCTCTAAGAATTCTAAGATAAGCCACAAAATATATACATTATTTTGCTGATCCCTGAACTTTTGGGGTGAATTTCAAAGAATTGCAGGACTCTCTTCACAGGTTCAAAGAAGAGAAATAAAATGTCTGAATCAAGTGTCCACCTGATATCAACTCAACAAAATCAGACCTTGGCCTTGTCTAGCTGAACTCAAGTTCTCACAGCCCAGCTGTTCTTCTGGAAGCTATCAATTCAGGACAGATGGTGTGACTGCTTCCTCACACATGGCTAGCCATAAGTACACATTCTAATTAAAATAAATTATAACACATCATTTATAATGGCCTTTCTTATTCAGAAAACAAAAGTAGAATATGAAGAAACTAGAGTTTAGCAATTAACAGAGGGATTCCTGAATACGCAGTATTAGTTGCAGGTTTGGAATAGAAATAGATTTTGTTTTAGGAAGAAATAGTACCATATCAAGATGATAAAACCAGGATTCATGATAGATGTGGTGGGCTCTGCCATTATTTATGATGAGTGTAAGACTACTTTAGAGGTAGTTAAGGCTAAGGCATAGTCACATACATAAGGCATTAAGATTGGTATCAATCTGATGAGTTTAAAAATAAAAAGCCATATTCTCCTAAATATCCACAGTAAACAGATCACCATGAGTAGAAATTGGTATCAGAGATTTTGGAAGCATGTGGGGAACTCAAAGAGCCAGCTCTAGAAACAAGGCTTTCCAACTGTGGAAGAGGAGGTTCTCAGGTAGCCATGAGCACCTTGGAAGCATTGGTCACTTACAAAGTTAAAACCTAAGTAATCAAAACCTTAGTTCATTCAGTAAATAATTAACAGGACCACTGCTGTGTAAGTTTCTTCCCATTTAAAGTACACAGAGACTATAATATGTAATGAAGAATTTACAATCTAGATGAAAACTTAAGGCACATACAGTGTATGTGCAAGAGACAGGGACAGTGATAAGAGGAAGACACAAACTACTAAGAAATTCCTAAGACAGAGAATTCAGTTCTATCTGGAGAATCGGAATATTGAGAGTATCTTCTTAGTACCGAGTTTCATTTATTTTTCTTTTCTTAATATTCAGATTAAACTATACCTTTACATTCTAAAAATTCATTACTGAATCCTCTGTCAATGAGTCTGCACCTTCAGTACTATGTGGCTTACAAGTTCTTCTAGGCTCCTTTTCATTTTCACAGTTTCCCCAAGTGATTAGATTCAGATGCCAACCTTATCATACATACAAAGGGATCACCCTCAAAGCTCTGACTCCAACACAGACTCCCCTACTTTCCTTGATACCATCCTCACAACAGGACTTCTACCTAATGTTTGTCAAGCATTCCAAAGTCACAGGTCCTTCCCACTGAGGCTTTGTTATGTATTGGCCTGAAAAACTAACAGAAGGGGTAAAAGCTTCCTAGCTTGCTTGTGAGCATTCAGAAATTACCTCCTTTGAAATATCTTTGAAAGTCTTTTGCCAATTTTTCTATAAGGCAACCTGTTAGCTCCCAACTTTATAATTACTCTGTTGGTATTCATTTAACTAAGCATATCTCTGACAGACTAAGGAGTACTATATTTCTTGCTTCTTTTTTTTTCTTTGATCTTTATTATTTTGTATGTGTATGAATGTACTGTCTGCATGTAGGTTTGTGCACCCGTGTCGTGCAATGCTGCGGAGGTCAGAAGAGGGTCTTGGATTCCCCTGGAACTGGAGTCCTCCTGGAACTGGAGTTACAGACGGTTGTTAGCCGCCATGTGGGTGCTGGGGATCAAACCCGGGTCCTCTGCAAGAGCAGTCAGTGCTCTTATACCGCTAGGCTATCTCTCCAGCCCTTCTTGCTTCTTTATAAGGCTGATATCAAGCAGCACTGACACAAAAAGAACATGTCAAATCTCTTACAATAAAATATTCACAAATATGAAAAATAATATATTCATGATTTAGAAATGTGAATATTAACAAAGCATTCACAAACTAATATGAACTAAAATTCATAAATAAATGCATAATTAAGAAATGTGAATCTAGAGGATGCAAAAAGGAAATGTGACTATTAACTAATGAATTCAGTTTTCCTATCTCTTATAACTCTAAATGAATTTCCAAAGAGAAACTCAGAAAAATTTGTAACTCCATCACAATAAATGTTCTAATTTAACTGATGACAATCTAGGAGACAAAAATCACTAAATTCAAATATTTTACTTTATAAATTGTATCACCATATTTTTTTTTAATTTATTTATTTTTTATGTGTATGAATGTACTGTCTGCATGTAGGTCTGTGCACCTGTGTCGTGCAATGCTGCAGAGGTCAGAAGAGGGTGTCGGATTCCCCTGGAACTGGAGTTCTCCTGGAATTGGAGTTACAGATGGTTCTCAGCCACCATGTGGGTGCTGGGGATCAAACCCGGGTCCTCTGCAAGAGTGGTCAGCACTCTTAACCACTAGGCCATCTCTCCAGCCCTGTATTACCATATTTTCACTCTTATTCACCCATTCATTTGAGAACATGAGTATTCATGGGTACTCAAAGGGTATGAGTTATGTGTTACACAGCTCTGGAGAGTACAAATTTCACTGTACAATCCATATGGCCTGTGATCCCAGGTTTCTATGCATATGGACTATTCTCTAGTTCAGCATTTTAGCTAATAAATTAATCCAAACAAGAAAACAAAAGATCAGTGCATCAAAAATCAATCGTCTGGGTATGATGGTGAATGCATGTAACCTGAGGAATCAGAAAACTGAGGCATGAAAATCAGGAAAATCAGGAGTTTAAGACTAATCTGGGCTACATAGGAAGACTCCAACTCAAAAATGTATATAATATAATATGTACATATAAGAAGCATTATCTATACACTAAAGAAGAGCAATCTAAAAATGCACTTAAGAATACAACTTCAAGTACCAACAAATATAAAATACCTAAGGAATAAATTTTACATAATAAGTAAAAGACCTGAATACTGAAAACTATAAAAATATCAAAAAATGTTCAAACCGAAATAAACAGATATTCTGTGTTCAAAGAATTCAAGGCTCAGGTTGATTTAACATAGCGGAACTCCCAATATCCAAAGCAACTCCTATCAAAATCTCAAATGAAGCTGGGCGTGGCAGCATGTGCCTATACCCTCAGTGATCAGAAGGCTAAAGCAGGAGGGTAGTAAGGTTGAAGCCAGCCTAAGGTACCATGTAACACATTGAGGCTAAACCTTGTATGGAAATGCAGAGGCACTAGAAGCAAAACAAATATGAAAAGGAAAGCCAAAGTAGAAAGAATAATATTACCTAATTCCAAAAACTCTGACAAACCATAAATTTAGAAAGAAATTTAAAAAAATAAAATAAAATAAAATAAAAGGGTCACAACACAAAACAAAAAAGGTATAAATCTGGGAAAGGGGCCTGGAGAGATGTAAGAGGAGGGCAGCAGTGGGAGGGAGTTAAAAGAGTGGAGGAATGACTGCAAACAGAATGCACTATGTGTGTGTGTGCCAAATTGTCAAAGAACAAATTCAACCAATAAAAAAAAAAAAACTGGAAAAAAAGCTTGTGCATTGGAAAATACAGTAAGAAAATGAAAAAGACAAGGTGAGCATATGAGAACTGCTACACAGCACATGTCTACCGAAAAAAGTGGGTCAAAAGAACGTTAGACAATTCTAAGATTCGGTAAAAAGGAACAGCTCCATGTTTTAGAATGAACAGAATAGATGTATAGATGGAATAAAATGATTTGAAACTTATGCTCCCTGTTATTACTCAACAGAGAAATGCAATTAAATCTGGAATGAGATACTACTTCAAAACAGGCAAGATAACTAAACTTAAAAAAAGGTGAAAATACACCTGAGTTGATGGGGATGTGGAGTAACTAAACCACTGCTAGTGACTGAAAAAAACACTACCATCATTTAAGTACTTGGGAAATTGGCAATTTTTTTTGTTTTGTTTTTTTGGTCTTTTTGAGACAGGGTCTCCCTGTAGTCCCAGCTGTCCTGGAACTTACTCTGTAGACCAGGCTGGCCTTGAATTCACAAAGATCCGCCTGCCTCTGCCTCCCAAGTGCTAGGATTAAAGGCGTGCGCCACCACGCCTGGCGGCAATTTTTTCTTAGCATCAACCATATGATCCTGCCATTCCACGTTTATGTACTCCCCAAGAGAAATGAAAGCACGGGCCCATACTGACACTTGTACATACATAATCCACAGGTGCCATACTTATAAAAGTCAAAACTCAAAGCAACCATAAAGAAAGTGACATAAATCCTTAAAATTCAGCAAATAAAATAGTATAATCTACTGACCATGATACACCATGAAAGAACCACAAAACAATTATTCCAAGTGAAAGAAGCCAAATAAAAAATACGGTAGGATTCAGTTATATAAAAATCTAGAAAATCAAAAGCAATATATAAAGGGATAGAAACTAAATCTCTAGTAACCCAGGTTGATGAAGCTGATGTAGAAGGGATTATAAAGAAGAGGCAACTTGTAAGGGTTATCTTTCATATTAATTATCCTGAATATAGAGATGGTTTCCTGAGTATACACATATATCAAAACTTACAGAATTATAGACATTACTATCTATAGTATATTATTAACCAATTATAATTTATTGGACTTGTCAAAAAATAAAACAAGCAATGCAAAAAACATGGTAAACAAAAATCCATCAACTGTATCTATCACTTACTTCCGACCGGTGTGCCTGGTCAGTCTAACCATCAGGCTGTATGCCTCTTCTGAGCTGGACTGAGTGTTCCTAACAAAAGAAACTGGCTTCTCCAGTCCATGTTTTTCTAAAAGTTCTGACACACTGTAAGTAAAAATAGAAATGTTTAACATCTTCCTTCCAAAAATATGAGACTAAGTATGTTAAGCATTTAACTTATATATAGGTGTTTAGTGCCAATCTATGCACGCATGCACACTAAACTGGAAGTTGTGGCACATGCCTTTAATCCTAGCACATTGGAGGAAAAGATAGATGGATCTCTATGAGAGCAGTTGGTCTACAAAGCAAGTTCCAGGCCATCTGGGACTACAGGGAGACTGTCTCAGAGAATAAACCAAAGTATCATGCATAAGTACAGTGCAAAATTATATGTTACATTAATTCTTGCCAAAACCAAAACTCATAATTATACCAAATTCAACTTTCCCCATTGAGCTGTTTTAGCATTATACCTAGACTAAATAGTATGCTCTTCTAAAGATAAAATCTTTAACTGAAAATCTTTCTTGTGAGCTCTCTCCTCTAAAAGCAAGTATCAGTAAAATTTCTAAATGTGAAACTTCAATGCTCAGCTTTTACTCTTGGCAATACTCATATGTTATGATATATGGACACATTATGGTCTTTTTTTAAATTTTTTTTATTAATTTTATTTATTTCTGTATGTGTATGAATGTACTGTCTGCATGCAAGTTTGTGCACCCGTGTCGTGCAATGCCGCGGAGATCAGAAGAGGGTGTCAGACTCCCCTGGAACTTTTAAATGCAACTTAAAATAATCTTACAGTAAAGTCTCTAATTTGAGTGAATAAAATTTCTAATTACCGATCTTCAAATAATTATGCTTTCAAATACATATAGCTATTATTAAATAATGTTATCTATAATTATATTAAAAGAATACTTTGTTAGTATTTTTTTTCTTTTTTTTTCTTTTTTGGCAGGGTCACACATATGCCAGACTGACCACTAACTTGCCATGTAGTAGAAGATGACCTTGAACTTCTGACCCTCCTGCCTCCACTTACTGTGCTGTCATTACAGACACATGCCACCATTTGGAATCTATGCTGAGGTGGGAATCAAACCCAGGCCTACATGCATGTGAGGCAAGCACTCTGCCAACTGAGCTACATTTCCAGCTTCTAATTTCTATTTGATGTTTATTTACAGTACAATATTTAAGAAATAAATTATATACAACAAAAAAATGAAAACTAGTAAATATCAGACTTCCTAGATGGAAATTTAAGAATGTTTCAATCTCAAAGAAAGATAGCATAACATTTTATTATAACAGTAAAGAATATCACAAAAAAATACATGAACATTCCAACAGTTTGACATTATTCATATAGTCAATGAAATATATTATTGTGTTCCAAAATCTAAGGCGTATAATTGACATTGCTTTCTGACAGAAGCAATGGCTGCTGTATAAAATATCATTTCTTATGTGCCTACTGTGAGGGATTTCATTTAATCCAGTATTACTTCTAACATCTTATGAATTAAATATTATAGATAGGGAAACCTTAGGTTAGAAAACCACAGGGCTACCAAGTAGCAACATTTGTATTTAAACACAGGCTTAGCTGGGCATGGCAGCTCATACCTATTATCCCAAATTCAGGGGCTAAAGAAGGTTGATTACTGTGAGTTTGAAGCTAGCTTGGGCTACAAAGCAAAAGGCTCTGTAAAAAAAAACAAAACAAGTAAAACCACAACTAAATATAGTGATACATACCAATGTATCAATGAGGCAAAGGCAGGAGAATGGCTCAAGAGTTCAAGGGAACCCATACAAATACAAGAAGCACACAGCCTGAACTATATAGTGAGTTCTAGGCCAGCCAAACGTACATAATAAGGAACTATCTCAAGGAAAGGGAAAGAAAAAAGGAGGAGAAAGAGGAGAAAGAGGAGAAAAAAGGAGGCAGGGAGGAAGAAAGGGAGGGAGGGAGGGAGGGAAAGGTGAAATAAAAAGACAGAGAAAAATCAATATACACCTATCAACGTCAATATATATATATATACCTATCAACTTATCTGCCAGAATAAGATAATAATATATACATCATTGAAAACATTAAAGAGAGAGTCAAGGAATTACATATTTAGACTGAACACATGAGTATCAGACAGGCCTAGGATGAAATGCTTGTCAAACCCCTCAATAAGCAAAGACTCTTTCTCACCTGAGGATTTGTTCCAGTTGGTCCACCATGTCATGAAGAGATGTGGTTACTTTTGTCTTATGACTAAAGAATTAAAACAATAAAACTTTGAGTTCAGTAATGGTTCTATAAAATACAAAACAATTTCATGGCAGAGAGAATGTTTCTCTTACATATAACATATACTTTGTCCCCATAAAATTTTAGGCTTGTCTCCTACAAACCATCCAAATAACTACAGAATGCTACTGGTTCCTTGAGGAACTGACAGCACAGTATTCAAGCATATAATAAATTATGCCAGATTCACTGAATTAATTCAATCAATAGTCTATATGACTGAAGAGATTAATATTAAAATTAGTAGAATAAAACAACATTCTCTGTTACAGATTACCCAGAAATGAGCAACTATATTTTCAGGTACTTTGGGCTTAATTTTACTTCAAGGAGAAAAAGGAACTATGAATCAACTGTTCATCTAAAGAAGTACACACCTGATATTAACCAAAAAAAAACAAGTCTTGATGAGAAAGACATAAAGAATAAAACCACAGATTCCACTGTGGAAGAATCATTGCCTGTGTTGGCCTTCTCATGCCCTATCTCAGTTCATATCACTCCTATGAGTGTCATTAGGATTCTATACATTCAGAAGAGTTCTTTAACATAATGACTTTTTCTCTCCTACAGGAAATCACATCAACTTCAGCAGTAAGGATCCAGGGATAAGAATACCCATCAAGCCGGGCGTAGTGGTGCTCGCCTTTAATCCTAGCACTTGGGAGGCAGAGGCAGGTGGATCTCTGTGAGTTCATGGCCAGCCTGGTCTACACAGTGAGCTCCAGGCCAGTTGGGACTAAAAAAAGGGAGACCGTCTCAAAAATAACAACAACAACAAAAAAAGAATACCCACCAAGAGGTAGTCGTTAATAAGGAACAAATATAAAGGCAAAGCCTTTTGAGGGAACTGGTGGGCAAGGAATTTCAAGAGCCATTAATATTAAAAGGAAGACACACACACACACACACACACTTAGCAACAACTATATCTGTGGGACCACAGTAAAGTTGGCACAAAGCCCTCTTCATGTTGATGTCCTGGGTCTAAGCTTTTCTCTACTGACAGCCACCAACCTGACCACTCAGATCTTTCAGAGCAATGCTCCTACTGAATTCTATATCTGGGTTTTATTAGTAAGAAGCTCAAGAGAAAACCTTGTCCTGTACTTAGAAATTCTAAAATGTCCCAAGTTGAACATGAAGCCTCTTGACTTTTAAAAAGATCACTCTGCCAGGCATGGTGGCACACTCCTTTAATCCTAGCACTTGGGAGGCAGAGGCAGGCAGATCTCTGTGAGTTCAAGGCGCTGCCGTCTCACAGATCTAGTTTCAGGCAGATGGGCATACAGGTATACCGTGCTCTCAAAAAGACAAAAAAAAAAAAAAAAAAAAAAAAAAAAAAAAGATCACTCTAACCTGGACAAAATCTAGATGATAATGATTAAGTGTAACTTACAAGGATAATTTCTTTTCTTTTCTTTTTTCAGACAGAGTCTCACTATGTAGCCCTGGCTAGCCTGAAAATTGCTACATAGACCAGTCTAAGATCAAACTCAGAGATATCTTCCTGCCTTTGCCTCCTAAGTGCTAAGAATAAAGGTAGGTGTCACCAATTGTATTTTTTAAAGGTTTTTAACTTTTTTGATGCATTTTTATTTCATGTGTACATTTTGTCTGCATTTATGTAAGTGCACCTGTGTCATGCAATGCTTACAGAGGCCAGAAGAGGATTTTGTAGCCCCTGGAACTGGAGTTAGGGACAAGTGTTAGCAACCATACGGGCGCTAGGAACCAAAATGAACCCAGGTCCTCTGCAAGAGCAACCAGTACTCTTAACCATTAAGCCATCTCTCCAGCTCTAAAAACCAAGTTTTAGGCTCTGAATCACAGTGATAAACTGGAAACAGGCAATTTAAAGTCCTTCAAAAGGTCATGCAGCAAAGTTAACTTCCATTAGCACATACACTCAGCCAGAAATATTTTCAAATCTTCATTTGGGAGTATCTGTCATGGATATTAAATAATACAATGCACTTCCTAGATAAATTGACATTCAAAAATAAAATGGCAAGAGAAATTTTTAGCAAGTTCAAATATGCTGCCTAGGTAAGATGTACAAAATTTTAATCGGCTTGAATAAAGGACTGCTCTTGTAAATGGAGGTTAGAAGTCAGTGAGTCTTTTTAACTGTCAAGGATAAGAAGCATTAAATCAACTAAGAAGCTGGCATACTTCCAACCCAGGCTCTTCACCACACCTGTTCTCTGTGCCAAGGGTTAGTGAGGGGTCTCTACTTCTCACTGCCCTGTGCAGAAGGCACTCTGATATGCTCCAGGCTATGGGTTTGACTCTCTTTTTCTATACAACACTGTTGGAACATTCTATTTTACATGCATACTGAAACCAATGGATATAAAGTAGCCTTTGGCCACACTTTTATAGATTTGGAGAACAATCATATGTTGATGCTACTTTGTAATGTACCTTGCCTAGCACTCCTCTCCCCCAAGAAGACCGAAGAAAAGAACTACTAAAGCACTACTACAGCTACCTTCCAGCCACAAATATAGTGCTCTGATCCCTTCCTGGTAATCAGCACTTAGAATCCTAATGAAGAGAAGGGAACAATCAAGATTGGTAATGCCACAGAATGTAAGATCCCCTAACATAGGAAAAAAAAAAATTCAAAACTTAAATGACACTAGTGATCTAGCTGGCAAATAGCATTAAAATGGAAAGGCTTGGGTTTATCATAAAAGAAAAGAGATCACAGAACTACAGAACAGATTTAAAGGGATGTCTAATTACATATGACAGATTAAACCTGCACACTTATTTCTATTCCTTTCCAAAACTATTAGGTAAAATAACCAACAAGAGAGGGAGGAGAGGTATATATACAAAGAACAAAGAGAAACAGAGAGATGACAGTGTTTCAGAGAAGGAAACAAAACATAGAAGATGGGAATTAAATGGCAACAATCCTAAAGTACTCTGCAGTAGAGCTACAGGCAACAGAAGACACCACTACACATGTCACAAAAGCAAGAGATGGAAACAATCTAGAAGACACTTCCAAAAACCAAGCACTAAAAGCAGGAAGACTACTGCCTGAAGGCTTATGATATGCCAAATTACACACTTACAGATGTGCACACATATGCACATACAACATGCGTGTATACACACATGCACACAGCCAGCCAACTGTGTCTCCTGAAAGAACATGTGGACATTTAGAAAGATGTGGAGGATATGTGTTTCTAGAATGGAAAAGACCAATGAACAATACATTGAACTGAGACTCACAATAAAATATGTCCTTAGAGTATTTAAGGACACTAAAGAGGACTAAAGATACTAAAACCTCCCACAATGGTAAAAACACTAAAAACCACTACAATTAAGAATGATGTTAGAATTCTCAGTAGTGTGAAAAGGAGTAAATAAAGCAAAGCCTTCACAATCCACAGAGAAAGGACAAACCAAGACTTGCATGGAGGGTCAGACCACCCATCTTAGCATAAGGATACAATTATGACATTTTCATTATGGTATTCCCAATATTCTCTTAAAAATTACCACCTAGAGCTGGAGAGATGGCTCAGTGGTTAAGAACGCTTACTACTCTGGCAGAGGACCTGGGTTCAATTCCCAGCACGAACATGGTGGCTAAGAACTATCTTTAAGCCAGGCGGGGTGGTGCACGCCTTTAATCCTAGCACTCAGGAGGCAGAGGTAGGCAGATCTCTGTGAGTTCAAGGCCAGCCTGGTCTACAGTGTTGAGTTCCAGGTCAGCTGGGGCTACAGGGAAACCTGTCTCAAAAAGACAAAAAACAAAATTATCACCCATGCAATCTTTGATAGGAAGTGATTTGAGACTGTATTCTATCACAGAGACACAAAGTCCCCAAAGAAGGTAAGGGAGCTGGAGAGATGGCTCAACAATTAAGAGCACTGATTGCTTTTGCAGAGGACGCAGATTTGGTTCCCAGCATGTGCAAGGCAGCAAACACAATCCATACCTCCAAAATTTCAAAGCCAAAAAGATACATGCTGGGACAATAGTCTACCACTAGGCTGATGTCCTTTACCATTCATATTTTCCTCTACTCAAGCTGACAGGTATGGGGTCAGATAAATCCACTATGGCTGAGTATTAAGAGAGCTGGCTTTTTTCCCCAATAACCTAGAAGGCAGGTTACAACCCAAAAACCTACAAGGCCGGCAGGAGATGGGAGTCTTTCCCACTCACCATACTGGACATCAGGCACCTGCAGCCCAAACCCCAGGGGAGTGTAGCTTGAAGAATAGCATTCCCAAGATTATCTTTCCTGAGGCATGTCTGCGCTGTTCTCTGGAGGCAAATGGCACAAGCCATGAGCTTATCTCAGGGGGCTATGGATTTCTGCATCAATCAAGATAATGGTGTGGTTTTTGTGTTTCAGTCCATTTATATGCTTGACGATATTTATTGATTTTTGTATGTTGAACCATTTCTGCATCTCTGGTATGAATCCAACTTGGTCATGATGGATGATCTTCTTGATGTGGGTCTGTATGTGATTTGCCAGTATCCTGTTTAGAATTTTGGCATCTGTGTTCATTAAGGAGATGGGCCTTTAGTTCTCCTTTTTGGTTGTATCTTTGCCTGGTTTTGGTAATAGAGTGATGCTGGCTTCATACAAGGAATTTGGGAGAATTCCCTCTGTTTGTATCCTTCTAAACAATTTGAGTAATAATGGTTGTAAGTCTTTTTGAAATGTTTTATACTATTCTGCCGTGAAACCATCTGGGCCTGGGCTTTTTTTAGTTGGGAGGTTTCTTATTACATCTTCAATTCCTTCATATATTATGGGTCTGTTTAAGCTGTCAATCTCTTCTTGGTTGAGCTTTGATGATTCCCAGGATTTCAGATATTCATCCATTTCTTCTAGGTTTTTTAAGTATTCCCGTATGATTGTCTGGATCTTTTCACTGTCTGTTCTGATATTTCCCTTTTCATCACAGATTATTTTGATTTGGAGTTGTTCAGATTGTATTGATTTGGAGTTGTTCCTTCTTTCTTTTGGTTAACTGGGCTAGAGGTCTGTCTATCTTGTTTATTCTTTCAAAGAACCAACTTTTGGATTCATTGACTTTTTGTATTGTTTTCTTTGTTTCTATTTCATGGATTTCTGTTCTGATTTTTGTTATGTCTTCCTGTCTGTTGCATTTAGGGTTCATTTGTTGTTGTCTCTCAAGTGTTTTTAGCTGCAGGGTTAGATCATTCACTGTGCTCTTTCTGTTTTTCTAATGTAGGCACCCAGGGCTATAAAATTCCCTTTTAGGACTGCTCTTAAGGTATCCCATAGGTTTTGTTGTGTCGGATTGTCACTGTCATTCAGTTCCAGGAATGCTTTTCTTTATCTCTTCCTTGACCCATTCATTATTCAAGAGTGTGTTTAGTCTCCATGTGTTCTTGTAGACAGTAGGGCTTATCCTGGTGTTGATATTGAGCTTTATTGTACTGTGGTCTGATATAATGCATGAAATTATGTCAATCTTCTTGTATTTGTGGAGGTTTCTTCTGTGTCCCAGTATGTGGTCGATTTTGGAGAATGTTCCATGGGGTGCTGAGTAGAAAGTATCTTCTCTGGTATTAGGGTGGAATATTTGGTAGAGGTCTATGAGGTTCATTTGGTGTATCATCGTTCAGTTCAGATGTCTCTCTGTTTATTCTTTGTCCTGTTGACCTATCCAAAGGACTCAGTGGGGTATTGAAGTCCCCTACTATGAGTGTACTGGGGTTAGTGTGTGACTTGTGGTCCTGGAGAATTGTCTTTATAAAGTTTGGTGCACCAGAGTTTGGGGCATATATATTTCATGAGTTTGGAAATCTGTCTTTTGAGAATGTTTTCTTTGGATAAAAATGTTAATGGCCCTTTGTCTTTTCAGATTTTCTTTTACTTTGAAGTCTATTTGTTTCGAGATTAAAATAGCGAAACACCTGCTTTCTTTTTGGTACCATTTGCGCCTTTGAATATTTTTATTTCCATCCTTTTCAACTTTAAGGTGGTGCCTGTTATTGAAGGTGAGATGTTTTCTTGTAGACAGCGTATGGTTGGATTCTGTTTCCTAACCCGTTCTTCCAGTTTATGTCTTTTGATTCAGGAAATCTAGCCCATTAACATTTAAGGATATTATTGAGAGATAGGTTTTTGTGGTTGCTGTTGCTTCCTTTTCGTCGCCCTTATTAGCCATTTTTTTTTTTTTTTTGCGTTTTTTTGTTTTAGGTTTCCTACTGTTCTGCAGTTATGCTTTTTAATTTTTTATTGATTTCTGTACGTTCTAGGGTGGGCCTGGGGATGGTTGCTGTTGCTCCTTTCTTCCCCTGTCCTTGAATTGCTTCAAGTATTCCTCTGAAAGGTTGGTTTTCCGGGCATGAATTCTTTTTCACAATCTTGTTTATGTCCCATGGAAAGAGTTTTCTCTCTCCCTTCAACTACAAGCGACATTTTTTTTTTGGCTGTTTTTTGACTGAGGAAATAGTAACCTGGGTTGGCATCGATAATCCCCATTTAAAAAAGTTAACACGGGGAATGCCTTTGCTCTCCAAACGTTTTCTTTCCGTTTCTTTCTTTCTTTTTCTTCTCTTCTTTTCTTTTTTTTAAAAAAAAAAGTTCTCTACAACAAAAAATGTAAAGTCAGTTGTATTCTGATAGGTTTCCCCTTATAGGTTCAACTTGTTGTTTTTCTCTGTGGCTTAAGAATTTTGTGTCTTTGGGGTGTCTAGCATTTTAACTATGATTGGGGCCCTTGGAGAGTTATGTCTTTTCTGACCTCGGTCTTCTGGAGTTCTATGTGCTACTTCGTATTTGTATTGGTTGTTGACTTTTTTAAGGTTTGGGAAATTGTTCATCTATTTTTCTCTTGAAGATCTGATCATTTTGTTCCAGTCGCTTCTCCTGGGATCTTCTCCTTCCTCTATTCCTATTGATGTGGAGGTTTTTTTTTGATCTTTTCATAGTGTCCCACAGTTCCTGGTTGTTCCACTTTTGTGTATTTTTAAATTTCTCATAATCTTTCCTTGAGGTTTTTAGTTGTTCTGTGTTATCTTCCAGGTCTGATATTCTTTGCTCTGCTTCCTCCATTCTGCTTCTGAGGCTTTTTCCATTCCTTTCCTCTTGATTGGATGAGTATTTGATTTCCTTTTTCATTTCCTCTTCTGATTTCTTTAGTATTTCCACTTCCTTTTGGAGCTTCTCAATCTCTTCCTGTAGCTCTTTGCTTAGCTGGTTGGTTTCCTTATCTTTTTCAACATGGGATTTTTTTCAGTGTTTCCACTTCCTTCTGGAGTTTGTCGTTCTCTCTCTCTCTAGGTCCTTCTTGAGTTTTTCATTCTCTTTTCTTAATTCTTTGATTTGCTCTTTATAATCTTGGACTTCTTTAAGTATGTTCACAATTGTACTTCTAATATCTGTGTCCTGGGCCATCCCCAGGGAGATCCCACTGTAGGAATCTTCGACAGGGTTAGTAGGGCTTGGTGTAGAATTATCCTGCACCTTTCCCATGTTGTCTCTTCTTCATGTCCCTGACATATGGTTTTCTCTTTGCCTGTATTCCAAAGTGAATCCCAAATGCCTCTTCACTGTGTTGAAGGCTTGCTTTGCTTGCCTCCTTCAGATACCTTCGTCTTTTGATTGATTTGTTTTTCTCCTTTACTCCTTGCTTATGGAGTGTTGACTTGTCTAAGCTTTAAGCTTTCTATTGGAAGTCTAACTCACTCTTCCCTCCCTTTCTGTTCTGAAGGGTCTACAAAAAATCCACTTGGATACTCCTTCGGCAATCCCAGTTGGGGGGGGGGTGCTGTTTAGCCCTGGTGCCTGTGCTTCAGGTGGTCTTGGGAGATCCCTGATCTCAAGACTCACACAAACCCACCTTTTATACCAGCTGGGAGGACAACTCTGCCCCCAAAGCTACAAAAGCCAATCGAGAGCCAAAGATGAATAAATCAAATCATACAATCTGCCTGGCTGAAGCAGCCAGCTCCTACCTGTGCTTCAGGTGGTTTTGGGAGATCCCCCCAATTTTTCATTTTTAACACATCCCCCACCCTCATAGGAGCTCTCCACCAACCTGCAGGAGTCCTAGAATGGTTACACATGCCAGTGGGGGAAGCTCCCCACCTATTAACTGAAATGGGTTTCCTGGCAGCCATGATAAAAAATGGGAGCGATCACTCATAACAGACTTTAGGGAAAGAACTCCATGTTATAATCACCCCTTTCTTGCTTATGGATAGCCAATGGCTGATGCGTAATCACACCAGCATAGCCATCAGCCTTATGGGATTCCCAGGGCAAACAGACAAACCATTATCGTAACGACAAATGGATCCCCACTTTCCCACTGTTAACCTGGCCTCCCTGCCTCTTCCTGGAGGCCTCCATCAAACAGGCAACTCTAATTTTCACAAATGGGAGAAAAAAGGAGCCACAGCCATAATTTATGACACCTCGGATCAGCCCCCCAAAATTTTATTTCACTCCATTCCTGACCACTCCCCACAATACAAAGAACTATCTACGCTGTCTACCTCACCCTCAAGGAAACCAATAACCTCTCACCCTTTTCTCAGTATTTATGTTGTTAACCTACTACCTTTGCTCTCCTGGTCTTCTGTTCAAGTTCATTTGCCATTCTGGGGAACGTCCTATGCTCCCTCCCCCTTCCCTCCAGGCTGCACCTGGCAGTCATGCCAGGCACAATGCCATACCTAGGGCCAAGAGGCTGATGATCTAGGAAGCAGGAACCTCACAACACAGAGGAAGCCAACAGACAGGCACAATTATTTCACAGTGGATTGAAAAACTATTGACTGCTATCACTCATTTAACAAAAAAAAAATAACCATTTATTTGACAGGAGGACAGAAGAAAAAGAGCAAAGGGAAAGAAAAATCTAAACATGGAAGCCTTCTTATCTAAATGTTTAATACGGAATTAAAGAAACTGATAGCCAGAGAAGTTGCACAACTTGGTTCAATCATCAAAGGCATGAAAACAAGTGTACTCGCTCTTCATTCAGTGCTCATTCATATTGTGAGTGTCATGTGCTCTTCTCCATGTGGGATACTCATGAACAAGACTGAAAGGGGAGACTAAGGAAATGACAGTGACTTGACATCCAAGGAGAGAACTACTGAACAGGAACCAAGAACACAGAATTCACAGAACAAACACAATCAGTCTGTAAATAGGAGAAACACTAAATTAAAGACACAACTAAAAACTCAAAGAAGTCACTACTAAAAATTTTCAGTATTTTTGATATGGTGCTACGTTATGGTATCATGTTTAACAGAATGCTAGCAAAAATTACAGTTATAGTAGAACTTCCCATATAATAATAGAAGAAAAAGAGATAATCTCTAACACCAAGATAGCAATTATTTTATTATTTTATTTTTTCTTTAATTTTTTTGAGCTTTTGTGCATTTCATACAATATTTCTTAATTGAGTTTATGCCCTCCCCCCATCCATGCCCCAACCCCTACTGATGCATTCTGCCTTACACATTAAGTCCTGTCTTGTATCTTTTTCTCAAGTCTTTTTTTTTTTTTTTTTAACTTTTTGATGCATAAGTTTACTGTTTGGGTAAATTCTCTGAGCAAGTCTTTTTGTTGCTGTTGTTCCCTTTAAATTTTTTTTTTCTCCAAAAAGTTCTGGGATCACCAGCTCCATCTTAGAATCTTGAGTGCTGGGATCACAGGCTCCTTCTCCACATCTTGAGTCCTGGGATCATGGGCTTCATCTTGGCATCTTGAGTGCTGGGATCACAGGCTTCATCTCAGCGTCTTGAGTGCTGGGATCACGGGCTCCATCTCGACGTCTTGAGTGCTGGGATCACAGGCTCCAAAAAGTTCTGGGATCACCAGCTCCATCTCAGCATCTTGAGTGCTAGGATCACGGGTTCCAACTCAGCGTGTTGAGTCCTGGGATCACCGGCTCCATCTCACCGTCTTGAGTGCTGGGATCACAGGTTTCATCTCAGCATCTTGAGTGCTGGGATCATGGGCTCCATCTTGGAGTCTTGAGTGCTGGGGTCACAGGCTCCAAAAAGTTCTGGGATCACCAGCTCCATCTCAGTGTCGTGGCTGCTGGGATCCCGGGCTCCATCTTGACGTCTTGAGTCCTGGGATCATGAGTTTCATCTCAGTATCTTGAGTGCTCTATTTTTTTCTTACATATGCACATCTTTATATTTTACAGGGCTGGGAATGGGTCTCAAGGCCACATACATGCTAAACAAGTATTTACCACTGAGCTATACCCCAGACCACATTTTTTTTCATAGTCTCAAAATTTTCTATTGATGAACACTCGGAGAAGCATTATTTTTGTTTTAAATGTTAGAATAAAAAGACTCAATCAAATTGGCCTGCTATAGGTTCTTACCCATATCCCCTTTGTGGAAGACATTCTAAGATGTCATAGCAGAGAGAGAGCTGGTCACTCCGTTCACAGTTATAGACACACTCCAGTGCTATTGCCATCAGCTGGTCCTCATCAGGAATAATTTTTTGCTGCAGCTAGAGAAAACAAAACAAGCTGTACTAAATGTCAGTTTCTCCGTAGCCCAGTGCGACTGTCAATAGAATATTAAACAGTGAAATTAATGACCCAAAGAAAAAAATCTTGATATTTTTTTATAGCTTACAGACTTTGGGGGTATTTAATAATTCTAAATGAAAACACATTTTAATTACAGGATCAGATAGAAAAGATAATTTGTAATCCATAAACTTTGCATCTTCTAGAAACAGCCTTCAATTTATGACCCATTCAAGATAATGTAAATAGAAGACACAATGAATTAATAAGGCAGTTCATTAAAAATAACATTTCTAACTGTAAAGCCAATGAAATTTTTTAATTATTAAAAAATGTTAGAACCTATTATTTTTAGTATGCATTGTATATTACTCATTGCCTGTACTGCACTGATGTTCTATAGAAATGAAGCCAAGTATAATGTAGTAAAACAAAACCACAGAACAAACTCCATTTCTGATGTAGAACGATGGCCACGTTAGGCCTCTTTCCATATAGAATGCCCATTACTCATTGCTCCAAACACAAAAGTAACCACCTGGTGCCTTATTTTCCTAATCTATAAACTCAAGGCCTTCCCAAGAGGTTATAGGGAGGGGTAAAGAAATTAATATATGTGGAATGCTTCTGCTATTCCACCACAGAAACCACAATGGAAGCCTATGAAGACTAAATGAATTAATACATGAAGAACCAAGAAACGAAAAGAAAAGAAAGCCTGAAGCCATTTCATAGGGCTCTAGTGAGAGAACCCATACCACTGAGTAAGTACAGCATCTACTAGAGTTATATTCCAGTCCTATTACAGGTCGTTTATACAGCAAAGAAAGTTTAGGATAATTCTGGTAACAAGTGTTCTACTGGATTTCAACATTTACTAGACACCAGTATACACAAGCAAAAAAATGATGGCAAAGCTGCCACACATAGGCCATTGTCTTAATAGGAGAATCAGGTCAATGGGTGTACATAAAAGCAGCAGAGGTGACTGAAAAAACTAAAGTTTTCTAAAGCAGACAAGTTAAAGGATTCACACAATTATCTTCAAGATATTATGAAAAAAAATATTACCATCAATTTGGAACTAACACTGACAAAGGATTACACAAGGTTACAAAGTGACTGACTGGTAAAATGAGGATAAGGAGGATATAAGAAATATAAATACTGTTAGAAATTAATACAATTGGCTAACCTGTAGGATTGAGATTCAGGCCACTGGCTGCAGGGCTTGAGACAAGCAGCACAGGCTGTGAGTATCCTATAAGTGTCTCCCTGTAGGAAGACTAAAGGAGCCTGAGGGAAGGTACTGCAGTGAAGAGCTTAGGAAGAGAAGAAAATACCTAGGAAGATAAAGAAGCTCCAAAGCAGCCTGGGAGGCCACCTGAATCAGAAGCCACACCCCTCACGCTTTATTTGATCTCCCTATGTCCCATACTCCCATGGCTGACACACTAACAAGCCATTTTTAAGTTCAATGTTCTAGAATTTATATTTGATAGTGTATGCTCAAACTTTAAAATGAAAGGCTTTTAATGGTCCTTCAATGTAAAAAGTAAGAAACTTCTGCTTTGTACTCAAACTCATACTGACCTCATACCAATATGCTTTTCTTTGAGTCAAGAGTCTCACTGTGCTATCTAGTTCCATCCTAATTCCTCAGTTAAGCAATGCTCCTTCCTCAGCATCCCATGTGGCTGGACTACAGGTTATGCCCTCATGAACCAGCTACCCTTCAGAAAGTATCACTGTACTCAATCTAGTTTTGACTTGCTATCTGCAGGGAACCTGTTCTAGGACTCATGATAGCAAAATGTATAGATCCTTAAGTCTTTTTTAAAAAATGACATGAAATTTCTCAGCTTCCTGGAAGGCGGCAACTGACCCAGTGAGCAGCAAGCCACACGACCTGGATTCCAGGAAGGCAACAAATGGCAGCCCAGCACAGGCAGATGGAGGAGAGCAGCCCTGCTACAGCTCCAATTCGGGCCTGCTAGGCCCTGCAAGCACGATTCCCCATGTACAGCAACTGGGCCCATGAACCTCAGCTCATGGCTACAGGGAGCTCCAATCCCAACTCAGCAGGCTCCACCATCTCCACTGCTGGTGCACAGTACTGGGCTCCTGACTCCAAGAAACCCATCTCACCTTCAAGGACAGGCACTATCTTAAGGTGAAAGGGTAGACAAAATATTCCAAGCAAATGGTATGAAGAAACCAATAGGAGTTGCTATTCTAATATCAGACAAAAAAAAAAGACTACAAAATATAAAACTAATCAGAAGAGATTTAGAGGGTCATTACATTCTTATCAAAAAAACAATGAACTATGAAGATTTCACAATCATGAATATATACATGCCAAACTCTGGGGCACCCAACTTCATAAACACAATTCTACATGACTTTAAGGCACAGACTAATCCCAACACATTAATAGTAGGGGACTTCAATACCCCACTATGCCCATGACACAGATCAACTGGACAAAGAATAAACAGAGAGACAGCTGAGCTGAACAATATGATACACCATATAGATCTAACAGGCATCTACCCAATATTCCACCCAAACAGCAAAGAATATACTTTCTATTCATCACCCCGTGGAACATTCTCCAAAGCTGATCACATACTGGGACACAGAACGAAACTCACCAAATACAAAAAAATAGAAATAATTCCAAGCATTCTATCAGACCACAATGCAATAAAGCTTAATATCAACACCAGAAGAAGCCCTACTATGTACAAGAACTCATGGAGCCTAAACAATACAATTCTGAACAATGAATGGGTCAACAGAGAAATAAAGAAATAAAAGTATTCTTGGAATTAAACAAAAAGGACAATACAACCCAACAAAACTTATGGGAAACCTTAAAAATCAGTCCTAAGAGGGACTAAGTGCCTCTATTAAAATAAAAAAAAACAGAAAGAGGACAAATAAATGAACTAACTCTACAACTAAAAACATTTGATGTCTAAGTTTTTGTAAGAATGCTAGCAGAGTATACACAAGAAGAAAATCAACTATACAGGATCCCTAAGCCTCTTTCTTAATGTCCAGTGTCCTTTGTCTTAAGATTTGATGCAATATAATAATGCTAGACATAAGAAAAAGATGTCATTTAAATTAAATTTGACTGTTACTAATTTTCTGTAACATTCTAGAAGTGGAAGTTGGACACTTTGTGACTTGTACAAGACATTGACGGTTACACAAGCAGTTATTTTTCTCAATACAAGGCCCAAGGTAGACTGGCTCACTGAGAAAATGCATGTCAGGAACTTCAGTTTCTGCTCTGCATGGTGACATGGACCAGGAGAGAGATGTCATCATGAGGGAATTCTGACTGGGATCAAGCTGTGTTCTGATCACTACTGACTTGTTGGCTCGTGGGACTGATGTGCAACAAGTGTCTCTGGTTATAAACTATGATCTACCTACCAATCCTGAAAACTGTATTCACAGGAGTCGATAGCAGCAGTTGATGATGAGATGGCACTCAGAAACGATGATGTAATTTAGGATGTGGAATCAGAAGCAAAACAGCACACTGTTTGAATAAAGAGTGAAATTGGCAGAGGCGGGGTGATTTGAGAGGAAAGGTGTGGCTATAAACTTTGTTACTGAAGAAGAGGATTCTGTGTGACATTGAGACTTTCTACAATACTACAGTGGAGGAAATGCCCATGAATGTAGCTGACCTGATTTAATTCCTGGGATGAAAGTTTGGAATGCAATGCTCCATGTTGCTGAATAAGCGATCACAACATGCATTGTGCTTCTTTGGGAATATTGGAATCTTGTCTCAGTGCTCATAACGGATCACAAATAGACTCTGATAGCAAAGCAACTTTATTCCTGAACTGTTGTGAGGAGAGGGATTGGCTTTATCCTCTTTAGAGTTAGACTGTTTGGGTGGATATAAAAGATGGGGGGTCTGGGCTGGAGAGATAGCCTAGCGGTTAAGAGCACCGACGCTCTTGCAGAGGACCCGGGTTCGATCCCCAGCACCCACATGGCGGCTAAGAACCGTCTGTAACTCCAATTCCAGGAGAACTCCAGTTCCAGGGGAATCCGAGACCCTCTTCTGACCTCCGCGGCATTGCACGACACGGGTGCACAGACCTGCATGCAGACAATACATTCATACACATGCAAAAATAAATAATAAAAAAAAAAAAAGATGGGGGGTCTGTAAAATCTTTCTTTCTTAGAAATTTATTTTCTAGTTCTGTAGAAATGGTTGTATTAGATGTTCTCTATCATTTAATAATATACTTGTGGACTAAGAGATATAAGTGCTGTAAAAAATCAGCCAATTGCCGGGCGTGGCGGGGTGGCGCACGCCTTTAATTCTAGCACTTGGGAGACAGAGACAGGCGGATCTTTGTGAGTTCAAGGCCAGCCTGGTCTACAAGGTGAGTTCCAGGACAGCTGGGGCTACAGGGAGACCCTGTCTTGAAAAGACCAAAAAAAAAAAAAAAAATCAGCCAATTATGTTAAACTAGCATATCTGCCTTTATTGTGCTTGTTACTAGCCTGACTAGAAAGACCTTTAAAAGTGATTTTTTTGAATGCATTTTGTTTGGTGTTGTATTTATTCAATAAAGTATTTAATTAGTGCTAAGTGTGAACTGGACCTTGTTGCTAAGCCTCAGCAAGCATATCTTAGGTAGGGTTAAGCCCCCAGTAAAATTTCCATATTCCACATGTCCTAATGAAGTTTGAATGTTAAATAAACTGTATATTCACTTTAAAAAAATTTTGACAGACAACAAATGAATCCCAAATCCAACAGATAAGAAGAAATAATAAAAATCAGAGTAGAGATCAATGAAATAGAAACAAAGAAAACAATACAAAAACAAAAATCAATGAATCCAAGAGCTGGTTCTTTGAAAGATAAGACAGACAGACCTCTAGCCCAGTTAACCAAAAGAAAGAAAGAGCAACTCCAAATCAACAAAATTAGAGATGAGAAGGGAAACATCACAACAGATAAGGAAAAGATATATGAGAATACATTAAAAGCCTATACTATATTAAACTTGAAAACCTAAGAGAAATGGATGAATCTCTGAAATCATGAAATTCACCAAAGCTTAACCAAGAAAAGAATGACAACTTAAACAGAACCATAACATATGAGGAAATTGAAACAATAATGAAAAACCTCATAATTAAAAAACACCCAGGTCCAGATGGACTTACCTCAGAATGCTATAAAAGACATTTAAAGAGGACCTACAATCATTATTATTCAAATTATTCAAAAGAATAAAAACAGGGGGAAATGTCCTAAACTCCTTCTATGAAGCCAGAATCACTCTAATAACAAAACCAGGCAAAGACACAACCAAAAAAGTAAACTAGACCCATTTCTTTAATGAACATAACTACAAAAATACAAACCGCATACAGGCACACATCAAAAGGTTGTACACCATGACTAAGTTGGATTTATACCAGAGATGCAGGAATGGTTCAACATACTTAAATCAGTAAATGTCACAAAGCACATAAACAGACTGAAATACAAAAACCACATGGTCATCTAAATTGATGCGGAAAAGGCCTTCTACAAAATCCAACATACCTTCATGTTTAAAGTCCTAGAGGGAATTGGACTGGAGAGAAAATTCCTCAACATAATTACAGCCAAATACAAGAAACCTACAGCCAACATCATTCTGAGGAAAAATTAGAAGCATTCCCCTTACAATCAGGAACCTGGAAAGGCTGCTCCCTATCTCCACCCCTTTTCAATACAGTGCTTGAAATGCTTGCTAGAGCAATAAGACAGAAAAGGAAATTAAAGGAGTACTAATTGGAAAAAAGGAGGCCAAACTATCCCTGTTTGCAGATGAACAGTATACCTAAGAGACACCAAAAATTCCACCAGAAAACTCCTAAGAAATGATTAACCGTTCAGTAAAGTGGGAGGTTACAAAATTGAGAAAAATCAATAGCCTTTCTTAGAAGTTACCCAAACCCCACTAAAATTCCCCTAGACCCTGTATAAAAGGCCTGTGAGCCAACTTATCAGGGTCGGAGCCTTTTCCCTCCCACCCCAGCATGCTGGTTTACTTTTTCCCCTAAATAAAGTCTTGGTTTTCCATCCTTCCAAAAGAAAGCAAGGGAAGCAAGGGAAGCAGGGAGAGAGGAGAGAGGAGAGAGGAGAGAGAGGAGAGAGGAGAGAGAGGAGAGAGAGGAGAGAGAGGAGAGAGGAGAGGAGGAGAGAGAGAGAGAAGGAAGGAGGAGAGAGAGGAGAGAGGAGAGAGGAGAGAGGATAGAGGGAGAAAAGGGGAGAATGTCGCTTCGTATGGCTCGAGCTCGGTGCAGTCTTGCTCTTTAGTTCTCATATTCTATTCTTTCTCGTTTCGCGTTATCTTTCCGCCTTCTTCTCGCTTATGGTAAACTTTCTCTTGCTCGTTCTCTCGGTCTCTTCTCTGTCTCTTTCGCGTGCTCGCTTGTCGCTTGCTTTCTCGCGTCTTCACTCCCGTCCCTCCCTGCCCTCCCTACCCTCCCTCCCTCCCTCCCGCCCTCCCTCCCTCCCTCCCACCCTCTCTCTATGTTCGCTCTCTCTCCTCCCTCGCCTTTCTTCATGCCAACAACAAGCAAGTGAAGAAGGAATTCAGGGAGACCTTCCTATTCATAATAGCCTCAAAAAATAAAAATAAAATATCTCAGAACAAACCTGACCAAAGACACTAAAGATTTCTACAGTGAAAATTTTAAACCCTTGAAGAAGAAGACTGAAGAAGACACCAGAAGATGGAAAGACCTCTCATGCTCATGCACTGGAAGAATTAATATAGGAAAAATGACCATCCTACCCAAAGTAATATACAGATTCAATGCAATCCCAACCAAAGTCCCATGACTTTCTTCACAGACTTAGAAAAAAAGGCCTAAAATTCCTATGAAAAAAACAAAAGACCCTGGATAGCCAAAGCAACCCTGAGCAAAAACATCAATGTAGTGGGGATAACTATACCAGACATCAAATTTTATTACAGGCCTATAGTCATATAAACTCCTGGTACTGTCACAAAAACAGACCCATAAATCAATGGAACAAAATTGAAGACCCAAATTTGAACACATGCAATTTCAGCCAACTCATATTTGACAAAGGGGCCAAAAAGACTCAATGGAGGATAGACAGCATCTTCAGCAAATGGTGCTGGCAAAACTGGATCAGCACTTGTAGAAGAATAAAACTAAATCCCTACCTTTCACCCTATATAAAAATCAACTTCAAATGGATCAAAAATATCTATGTGAAACTTGAAACTCTGATAGTGATAGAAGAAAACATTGGTAGTAACCTACAAGATATAAGTGTAAGAAAAGACTTTCTAAACCAGACAGCATCTGGACAGGAAATAAGATCAATAATCCACAAGTGTGACCTCAATAAACTCAAAAGCTTCTGTACAGCAAAAGACACAAACAAAGAAGTGAAGAGAAAACCCACAGGGTGGGAGGAAACTTTCACCAGTGATCTGACAGAGGGTTAACATCCAGATTATATAAATGACTCATAAATCAAAGGAGCAAGAAAACAAATGACCCAATCAAAAAATGGAGTAAAGAACTGAACAGGGTCTTCATAAATGAGGAAGTAAAGATGGCTGAGAAACATCTTAAAAAGTGTTCAACATCACTAACAATGAAGGAAATGCAAATTAAAACCACTTTAAGATTTCATCTTACCCCAGTAAGACTGGCTGTGATCAAGAAAACAAATAATACCAAATGCTGGAGAGGCTGTGGGGAAAGGGGAATGCTCATCCACTAGTGGTGGTAATGTAAACTCATGCAACTCCTATGGAAAGCAGTGTGGAGAACTCTTAAAAGACATGCTTCCTCAGGCATAGCCACATTTCCTAAAGCCTCCAAAAGCGGTGTCACCAACTAGAGCCAAAATGTCCAAATACAAAAAAAAAAAAGTCCAAATACTTGGAGCCTTTGGGGACCATTCTCATTCAAACTACCATACCTCTAACATGTACTTGTTTTTTATTTGTGCCTCAAATCTGCAAATATTCATTTAAACACTTGATTTTGACATTTTTTTATCAGAGTAGGAGGGAAAGAAGCCCTAATAGCTGACCTTCAGCTCACAGATTATTTTGTCCCATACAAAACCTGATTATAAACTGGTCTCCCTCAGGCTCTATGGGAAGCTTTATACAGTCAATAAAACTGAAGATCCCTCAGACAGCTCTGCTTTAGCCACCGCCAAGCAAACAAGACCCAACTTTACTACAAACCACAAATTTTTGTTAGGCAAGCCTCCAAAAAGAAATCTGCTCAGTGTGGTAACCCTTCTAATCCAGAGTGCATTCTGACAGAGCTCAGTGTCTTTGCTGCCTTATGTGCTAATGGTAGTGTATAGTCTCCTTCCACTTCTAGACCAGGAAAATATAATGGCCACCCTATATAGGCACTGCTTTCTTCTCTTAAGTATTTCTCAGATTTTCTCCCTCTTCAATTTTAGCCAGGAGGAATTTCCTTTACTTTTTAAAAAAAGGTCAGTTGTGCAAATAAGCAGTATTTTAATAACTTAATGAGTACTTAAAGATAGTTTACAATGAAAGCATCTTAAGAATATATAGCTAGGCTGGGCATAGTGATGCTCTCAGGAGCAGAGGCAGATACTTCTCTGCATAGTTTATACAACAAGTTCTGGGTCAGCTGGGGCTACAGAGAGACCGTGTCTCAAAAAAAAAATAGTACCACTTATAATTATATCTCCATCTTTATGTTTTTCTTAGGTATTCTCTGTGTTCTACAGTAAACAAGAAGTTTAAAATTTAAAAATAAAACTGTTAGCCAGCCACAGTGCTGTACAGCTGGAACCCCAGTACTCTAGAGGCTGGTGAGGGAGGGTAACCACAAGTTTGAGGATAGTCTGCCCAACATAATGAGAACTTGTTTCAAAATTTGAAAAAACAAATTAAAATTGCCTAGTGAATTATGTAATCGGAAATGAACTAAAAAGATGACACCTCACTAAACCATGGTGAGTAGTTAAAAGCCTGTTTATTAAAGAATAAACATTTAAAGCAGCTTTTACCTAGCTTCTATCAAAATCACTCAATAAATTGTCAAAGCCACATCCAAAGGCTGTATTCACTAATTAATAATCACTTATACCTAGACTGGGCATGTAAAATTCTGTTTTAATAAAGGGAACACAGTTCAGATGCACAGACCACATGTTTGAAGCTTATTAATTTAGAAGACAAACAATAAGGGATTCTGTCCTGGGGTCACTTAAATTTGTCTATCCAGAAGCCACCAAGCTTTAAGTTTCTGCACAAGTTTCCTTTTCCAAAGAAGGATGGAAGCAAAGAGCAATGGCCTCAAATCAGAGGTGTGTGCTTCAGGGTGTGATGAAACAGAAAAAAAGTTGGAGGCACATGAGGGACTGTCAAAAACAAACTGCAGGAAAATGTAATGGAAGCACACGGATACATTTTCTAGGACTGCCATTTCTCACTGTGACTCTGGTCACCAGTATTATCACCCTCTAGTATTCCCTCCCATTTTCCTGTGGAAGGAGTGCTCTTCTCTTGCTCTGTAATAACAAGCTTTCCCATGAGACTTTCTTCTCCCATAAAATGTGAAGTAGGTGGAAAAATCACTTTTGAGCTAAAACTTTGAAATCTACTCTGTGATTCTACAGTTCTTTTTCAGGATAGAAAAGGGGACTGATTGTTTCCACTGGAGTGCTGATATGTCTAAGACATGGAATATGGCAGAACCCAAATGCAGAATATTTGAGAGAAATGAATGGTTGCTGTTATAAGCCACTGAGATTTAGAGATCATTTGTTAGCGTAGCATAACCTGGTCTTAGTGTGATACAGAAGTTAGTGCTCCTGTTATACTACAACAATTCTCCCTGAATAACTCTCAGGAAAGCATAGGTCAATCCTTTTATAACCAAATAAAAAGGAAACAATGTACCCTCTCCATTCCAGTAAAGCAAATAAATGAGGTCATCTACAGTAGGTAGATCATCTCCCCATTTACAGAGAGGCTGTCTCAAAATGAGGTGATCTACAGCACTAGTACCAACCTTTCATTTTATTCATTTGTCCTAATAAAACATACTTAGCACATGATCTTAACTAGGCACCATGCTATTATCTGATGATACAGAGATGGGAAAAAATTTTGAAGATATCAAAATTTCGAAGATATACAAAGAGGGGGCAAAATGCTCTGAGGAGAATAGAGCATGATGAGAGATAAGCGGAGAGCCCATGCGATCGATGGAGGAGAATTGAGAGACAGTATTTTACAGAAAGACGAGAGAGCAGTAGCAGAGAGAGCAAAGAATAGAAAGAAGATCGAAGACGCCCAAGAAAGAAAGAAAGAAAGAAAGAAAGAAAGAAAGAAAGAAAGAAAGAAAGAAAGAAAGAAATCAAGCATGAGAGAGACAGTCAGAAACATGAATACAAATATTTCCAACACAGGGTGAAAGAGGCTGTAATAGAGACAGTACAAAGACCTGTCATAGCACAGATAAAACATGGATGATTTCACAGTTGAGAGAAACTAATGGAGTAAGGCCTCAAAGAAGAGACAGTTAGTTGTAAAATAAGTGAGGAAGAGGGAGGAAATTACCATATAAATAAAAGAATTAGCCCATTAAACATAGAGAGTCAAGAAAGGGCCCTGTTGGGGTAAGGAATTAAGAAATTCTGTGAGAATGGCTTCATGTGCTCATAGAGAGGATAGAGGCAGACTATAGATAAGCCCCATTCAAGCCACTCTAGAGAGTTCAAGGGACCACTAGGCAAAAAGCAATTAGGAACATTTCCATGATTATGAAACCATCAAATCTGTGCTGCAGGAAGATGACACTGAGAGAAATGTGGAGGTGGTGCTAGAAAGGAAGAACCTAACACATCACTGTTATTTGGTCTGATACTCATATATTTCAACAAAGGCAAATGGCTATATGTTTTATTCAAAAGCACATGCTAAATTGCCAGGTAAAAACAACAAAAAGCTGACGATATACAAAGGATTTACAAGATTCTGTATGGAAGAACTACTGTAAACAAGATTGTTGGAAAGAATTTAAAGTCAATTCTTTGTTCCTCATAAAACATTCATATTCAATCCATCCTGCTTCTCATGTAGTATTCTGCTGCGATAAGCAACCCGCAGGACGCACAGGAAACTACCACAAATGTAAAACCAGATGCTAAGTGCAAACTGATTATAAGAAGATGGAAAAGTTTTTAAATAACCAATGAGTAGATACATTTCTGACAGATGACCCTCTTAGAAGCCAAAAAGCCCTAAGATACAGCAATGCTTTCCTTTCCACTTGGGACACACTACCCTATGACCACTAAACTTACTGAAGATTGTACTGATCACAAAGGCAAGTGTGAGGAGGTAGACTTAATCAGAACTGAAAATTGGAAAAAGCCCAAAATTCCTTTGGCTTAAATGCTAGGCTCATTCCAGGGCTAGACAAACTGTGCCATCTCCCCAACCACCACCCCATCCCATCCCAGCCACTACTGCCTGAAAAAGCATATTTGCCCCGTAACTACATTAAGAGGTTTTCACAGTGCACTTAACAAAATAGCTGTACTTCTAGCAAATCCAAGCCCTTTAGAAAATTATAAATGTAGTCTTAGTTAACTATAATAATTATCAGGAATGACTGAAAGCTATCCTTATAAGAACCTAAGATTTCATAAAATATTTGAATGTCCTAAGGGAAGGAACCTTCTCTTATTAGTGATAGCACAAAATATGATGGATAAAAACACAGATACAGAATTAGAATACTCTGAATCTAGGTTCTTCAAGATACTGGTTTTTTTTATTTCATTTATTTTTGTATGTGTATGAATGTATTGTCTGCATGTAGGTCTGTGCACCCGTGTCGTGCAATGCCGTGGAGGTCAGAAGAGGGTGTCGGATTCCCCTGGAACTGGAGTTCTCCTGGAATTGGAGTTTCAGATGGTTCTCAGCCGCCATGTGGGTGCTGGGAATCAAACCCGGGTCCTCTGCAAGAGCAGTCGGTGCTCTTAACCGCTAGGCTATCTCTCCAGCCCCATGAAGGTTCTTTTGCCTACTGTATAACCCTAGAAAAATCACATAACCAATGGATAGCACAAATTTCTCGAATTATAGGATAATAAAAATAGCCAGTTCATATAATAGTTGTTAAGAAATTATTTAAGTAACATTAATGAAATGTTTTTTACAGTAAGAATTCAACATCACCTATGAGTCGTGGTAGTGACAGTTTCCAATGTATCATAAATATGAAAGGAATGAGTCAAAATAATCATAGTTGTATAAACTTTTGAAAAAAACATGGATCAAGGTGCACAGACTCAGTGAGGTGCCAGGAAGGCAAGGCGGAACTGCCTTGACCCTTGGGGGGCTTGATACCCACCCCCAAAGTCCCAGCCTGGGCTCCAGACAGGTGCACGGACTCAGAGAAGCAGAATGGAAGAAGCAGAAAAAAGACCTGCAGGATAACATGGAGCAACTAGAATGCTCAAGTAAAGATTATGAAAAATTTTAAAAAACACAAGAGTGGTACAACCAGGAAATGTGGGACACTATGAAAAGACCAAACCTCCTCATCATAGGGATAGAGGAAGGAGAAGAATCCCAAGACAACACTATTGACCAGATCTTCAACAGGATAATAGAAGAAAATTTCCCCAAACTGAAAAAAGACAAATCCATACAAATACAAGAATCACATAGAACACCAAATAGACAGGACCAGAAAAGAAACTCCCCACACCATGTTAAAATACTAGATGCTCAAAACAAAGACAAAAGACTGAAAGCAACAAGAGAAAAACAAGTTACATATAAGGGCAAACCCCTCAGAATCACAGGTGGCTTCTCAGCCCAAACTATGAAAGCTAGAATTACAGGGACCAAAGTATTCCCTGTGCTAAACGACTTTAGATGCCAACTCAGACTACGATATCCAGAAAAAATGTCAGTTACAGTTGAAGGAGAAAGAAAAATCTCTCACTACATGAACAAAATGAAAGAATACATGTCTAAGAAACCAACACTTCAGAAAATCCTTGAAGAATTCCAAAGAATGGAGGAAAGGAGCAACTATCCCCAAGCAATTAAAGAAAGCAAGCAACAAAAGCATTAACAGAGTAAATACAAACCCAGACTAAGAATGCAAACAAAAAATAAACTAAAAGGAAGCAACACACATCTCTCTACAACAATGTTAAACACTAATGGTCTAAACTCTCCAGTCCAAAGACACAGACTGGGAGTATGGATTAGGAAACTGAACCCTTCTATATGCTGTCTACAAGAAACCCATCTCACCCCCAAAGACGGACACCACCTTAGAATGAAAGGATGGAAAAAAATATTCCAAGCAAATGGTACCAAGAAACCGGAGTGGCTACTCTAATATCAGACAAAATAGATATCAAAGTAAAAGTAATCAGAAGACACAAAGAGGGCAATTACATCCTTGTCAAAGGAACAATTAACTATGAAGACTTCACAATCCTAAATGTCTATGCACCAAACTCTGGTGCACCTAACTTTATAAACATTACTCTGTAGGACCACAAGACACAGATTAATCCAAACAAACTAACAGTAGGAGATGTCAACACCCAACCGAGCCCCTTGGATAAATCAACTGAACAAAAAATAAACAGAGAGATATTAGAACTGAACAATACAATACACAATATGGGCCTTGCAGACATCTACAGAATATTCCACCCAAACACAGAGAATATACTTTCTATTCAGCACCTCATGGAACATTCCCCAAAATTGATCACATACTGGGACGCAAAAGAAATCTTAACAAATACAAAAGGATTGAAATTATTTCATGCATTCTATCAGACCACACTGCAATAAAGCTCAATATGAACACCAGAATAAGCCCAACTAGCTGGAAGAACAGATGGAAACTAAACAACACCATCCTGAATAATGAATTGGTCAGGGAAGAAATAAAGAGTGAAATAAAAGTATTCATGGAACTGAATGAAAAAGACAATATAACACAACAAAACTCGTGGGATACTTTAAAAGCAGTCTTGAGAGGGAAATTTATAGCCCTAAGGGCCCACATCAAAAAACCAGAAAGGGAACAATAAATGATCTGACACTGCAGCTAAAAACACTTGAGAGACAATAACAAATAATAACAAACTCTAAACCCAAAAGACAGGAAGAAACCACAAAAATCAGAGCAGAAATCAATGAACTAGAAACAAAGAAAACAATACATAGAATCAATGAATCCAAAAGCTGGTTCATTGAAAAGATAAACAAAATAGCCAGACCTCTAGCCCAGTTAACCAAAAAAGAAAAAAGAAAAGAGAGAGAGAGAGAGAGAGAGAGAGAGAGAGAGAGAGAGAGAGAAAGAAAGAAAAAGAAAGAAAGAAAGAAAGAAAGAAAGAAAGAAAGAAAGAAAGAAAGAAAGAAAGAAAGAGTGAGCAACTCCAAATCAATAGTATTCATGATGAAAGGGGAAACATCACAACAGACAAAGAAAAGATCCAGATAATCATATGGGAATACTTCAAAAACCTATACTCCACTAAATTTGAAAAACCTAAGAGAAATGGATGAATATTTGAAATCCTGGGAACCAAGACAGCTTAACTAAGAAGAGACTGACAGTTTAAACAGACCCATAATATTTGAGGAAACTGAGGATGTAATAAAAAAACCTCCCAATTAAAAAAAAAAAACCAGGCCCAGATGAATTCACAGCAGAATTCTATAAAACATTTAAAGAGGACCTACGACCATTTACTACTCAATCTGTTCAGGAAGATACAAACAGAGGGAATTTTCCAAAATTCCTTCTATGAAGCCAGCATCACTTTAATAAATTAAAAAAAAAAAAACAGGCAAAAACACAACCAAAGAAGAAAGCTATAGACCCATCTCATTAATGAACATAGATGCAAAAATTCTCAACAAAATACTTGCAAATCCAAAACAGACCCACATCAAAAATATCATCCATCATGGCCAGGCTGGATTCATACCAGAGATGCAGGAATGGTTCAACATACATAAATCAATAAATATCATAAAACACATAAATAGACTGAAAGACAAAAACCACACAATCATCTTAATTGATGCAGAAAAAACCTTTGACAAGATCCAGCATCCCTTCATGTTTAAAGTCCTAGAGGGAATAGGACTGAAATAAACATTCCTCAACATGATCAAAGCCATATACAGCAAACCCACTGCCAACATCATCCTAAATGGAGAAAAATCAGAACCATTTCCCTTAAAGGCGGGAACCCAGCAAGGCTGCCCCTTATCACCACTCCTCTTCAACATAGTGCTTGAAACACCTGCTAGGGCAATAAGACAAGAGAAGGAAATTAAAGGAATACTAATCGGAAAAGAAGTTAAGCTATCCCTTTTTGCAGATGATATGATAGTTTACCTAAGGGATGTTAAAAACTCCACCAGAAAACTTCTAGAAACCATTAAGAGTTTCAGTAAAGTAGCGGAATACAAAATTAACGTTGAAAAATCAGTAGCCTTTCTTTACACCAACAATAAACAAGTGGAGAAGGAATATAATAAGACCTTCCCTCTCACAATAGCCTCAAAAATAATAAAATACCAGGGAATAAACCTAACCAAAGATACCAACAATCTCTACAACAAAAATTTTAAACCCTTGAGGAAGGAGATTGAAAATGACATCAAAAGATGGAAAGATCTCCCACACTCATGGATTAGAAAAATTTATATAATAAAAATGTCCATTTTACCCAAATTGATATACAGATTCAATGCGATCCCAATCAAAATCCCCATGAGCTTCTTCAGACTTGGAAAAATATCCTTAAATTCATATGGAAAAACAAAAGACCCTGAATAGCTAAAGCAACCCTCAGTGAAAAATGCAACATAGGGGGGATTGCTCTACCAGACTTCAAGCTATATTACAGGGCCATAGTCATAAAGACAACCTGAAAAAAAAAAAAAGGCAACCTGGTACTGGCACAAAAACAGACCCATTGACCAATGGAACAAAACTGAAGATCCAAACTTGAGCTCATACAATTTCAGCCACCTCATATTTGAACAAGGGAAAAAAAAAAACTCAATGAAGGAAGGATAGCATCTTCAGCAAATGGTGCTGGCAAAACTGGATCACCATTTGTAGAAGAGCAAAATTAAATCCCTACCTCTCACCCTGTACAAAAATCAACTCCAAGTGGATCAAAGATCTCAATGTAATACCTGAAATCCTGAAGACAATAGAAGAAAAACTCAGTAACAACCTACAAGACATAGGCAGAGGAAAAGACTTTCTAAATCAGACAGCAGCTGCACAGGAAATTAGGTCAACAGTCAACAAATGGGACCTCATCAAACTCAAAAGCTTCTGTACAGAGAAAGAAACAATCAAGGAAGTGAAGAGAAAACCAACAGAGTGGGAGGAAATCTTCACCAGTGATTCATCTGACAGAGCATTAACATCAAGAATATATAAACAACTCAAAAAACAAATACTCATCCTACTGCAAAGATACGTGCACAATCATGTTTACTGCAGCTCTCTTCACAATAGCAAAGAGCTGGAACCAACCCAAATGTCCCTCAACTGATGAGTGGATGACAAAAATGTGGTACATCTACACAAGGGAGTATTACTCAGCAGTAAAGAAAAATGACATCATGCAAGTAAATGGATGGAACTCGAAGCCATTATACTAAGTGAAGTAATACAGTCCCAGAAAAATAAGTGGCGAATGGTCTCTCTCATTTGTGGATGCTAACACCAAATCCCCAGATATCATGAAAGGCAAGCTGAACAACATTCTTGTTTTATTTCTATTTATCTGAAAGCAACTATGTTGTTATAATGTAAATTAACAGGTTCTAGAATCAATCCACCACTTTCAGACTCTGTAATTATTGTATATGAGTGGAATGTATGTATGCATATTTTAGAATAATATAACATTAAAGGAGGAAAATGTAAATTCCTAAACATAAAAAAAAAGAGAAAGATATAGAATAGTTATGGCAGAGTGCATGATCTGGGTTGAGGTGGAAAGGGGAATATGTCTAAACTGAACTGAGAAAAGATATCTGAAATATATAAAACATCAATAAAAGCATTATTAAAAAAAAGAAAAAAGTGGATAGACAATATTGAAACATTTTCAAAGACTAAAATCAAAACCATGATTTTTTTCTTAAATTGAAATTCCTCCTAAAACCTGTAAAAAAAATTTATAAATAAACCTAATGCTATAGACTAGGGAAAGAAATGAAAAGAATGGGAAGAAATTAGACTTTCTACTTACATCGGGTTTGGAATGCTGAAATATCTTCAAAGGAAATTTCAAGTCTTCTTTTGCTAAAGTTACTAGATATTCTTTTAATAGCTCATTGGCTGCACCAGGAGACTGTTTCTCGCAACGGTGAAGAAAAGGAACCATCCACTGGTAGGCATTTGTCACATATTTCTCCTCAGAACACTGGAATATAACCAAAATAAACAAGCAGCCAATAAAATGTTTTATTATACTGTACAGGTTAGACTTATGTTAAGCAGTGGAAACCCCATACTTTCTAAAACACTTCAGGGACCCACTCACTTGAGGTCCAACAGGTAACAGAATCCGTCAGCTTCTCCCAGGGCTGGTACACTGGCCATAACCCCACAGCCCATCTCTGCTGACTATAACTGACTTGGGCCCACATGTCCCCCATCACACCTCTGGAATACACAGCTGCTGCTACTACTACTTAACCTTAAGGTGCTCCAGAGCAGAGAGGGAGACAGAAAAGAATATGTAAAAAGAGAAAGAGGGACCCCTGAGGCCAACTGAGGGAGTGAAAGTAGAAAGGATAGGAGCACAGAGACAGATGAGTAAAACACAACTAGCAAAGGATCCATCTGCATCTTTGTTCTCTTCTTGGTTTTCCTTTACATACACCTTTATAATACTCCAAATGGTACGGGTGATTTGATTCATGACCCCTAAAATTGTACCATCCCTTGTCTTAATTTCACCAGGAGATAGATAACCCTAAACTCTTAAGCAGAGTCTTACACACAACACAAACCAAAATTCACTAGATAGATTCTAGGAAAAAGAAATTATTCAGAAAAAAGAAGTTAGAGGCAGAGAGAAAAAAAGCAGGTGGATAAGAGAGGACAGATGATGAGGAGGCAAAAAAGGAAAGAAAAAGTTTGGTGGTGGGGGAGCAGGGATACACAGAAATAAAGAAAAGAAAAGCATAAAAACAGCTAGCAGTTTTTATTCCTAAATAACATATAAATATATCATTTTGGAAAACAATATAAGGAAATTAACTGTCCTTTATTTAATTTTATTTATTTAAATGTCTCAGGCTCAGTAGATATTTCGTATTTGGTTTGTAACATGTAGTAATCAAAGTCCATAGGGAATGTTTAAAGGAAGAATTAAATTACACCTACATGATTCATCAGTAATCTTAGTTTTTCAATGTCTTTCATTTGCTGGAGTTCTTTCAAAGTAAGGGTTAAGTCACATCCAGCTTCATAAACCATTGTTTCCAAAGTCACCAAATCATCGCAGAGAACTAGCAAGCCAGGAATCCGTCGCTCCATTCCAAGGCGAATCAGTGACAAGGCACAATCAACCTAAAATTAGATAGCAAAAATTCCTTATAAGTTCAAAGTGCAAGACACCGGGGTAGAACCTAATTCTTACATAACCATTTTGCAATGTTCCATTATGAGAAACATGTTTCTAACTACAAAAGTATTAAAGTTATTTACCAAATATTTAAAAATTTACCAAATATATCAGCATCAAACTTTTGCAAATGAATCAATCAGCAGGACTGACACAAATGTGAAGAGAAAGATAACATCTTAATTCTATAGAACACTACAATTTGTAGCACATATTTATGTACACATCTTTATTTAGAATAACAAGGGGAGGAAAAGACAGTGTATCAAATAACAAAGGCAAATAAACTCAACTAGGGCTCTGCTTCTAAAATGAAGATGCACTCCCCAGCTTTTCCCCTTCAGTGCCTAACCATCTGCAGCCTCCCTTATACAAGGCACTCCATAAATATTCATTTCCTAACTAAAACAAAGAATTGTTTTCCCTCCAGTTGCTCAGCAGACTGACATTTGTCTTCTGTTGCCTGATGAAATTTACAGACTGACATAGTCTCTGACTGATGGGAAAATCACTTAGTGTGGCCTACAACCATAACTTCTCACACTACCCTTACTCTCTGGTTCCAAATTGAAAATTATTCCCTGAGGGCCTAGAATAAGGTAACACCAATCTAGGTGTTGGAAATACATAGATGAGTGGATGAGATCTCTGCAATCAAAGATTTGGACATTCAGAAAACATGGCAATTAACACATGGTGAAGTAAGGACTGTGTCTGAAATTCACAGAGACTTAAGCCAACCTGAGGGCATCAGTTTCCCAAAGAAGGAGCACCTAAAATGGGCCCTGAAGAACTAATGAATATTATTAGTTCAGTGAAGGTGACAAAGGAAGAACAGTCTAGAAGGCAGAGTCACAGTGCACTTCAAAAGTATAAATTAGAACCATGTGACTCAAAAGAAAGCACAAAGTAACGGCTTGAGTACTGACAAGGGCTGGATAATGAAGAAAAAGGTTCACAAAGCTAAACCATTCACTGCTTATCAAAACACTTGACCCAAGGTTTTCCACTAAGGCCTGAGATCTGTGACTTTTACTGGGGAAACAAAAACAAACATCTACCCACCCAGATAAGGCCCTGATGACAAAGAAAGATTCTACCCAATTCTAGCTTGGTGAAGCAATGATTTCAACTAAGGCTATTACAGGAACATGGATAACATATGAGCAACTACAGCACCAAATAGCCTCCTCCTCCCCACAAATTGTTTACTGCTCATATATCCTCAGGGAAGGAAACGGCCTGCTGTGCTGCCTGTGAGCTATCTCCTTTCTTCACAAGGAAATGTTAGTCAATCCATCCTAGTGAGGGTCTCACGCAGGTAATCATAGCAACTTTAGTTTTAGGATTGCAGAAGCCATCTCATGTCTGTAAGAAGAGTTTCACGACAGAATGTCATAAACATTTATACTTTAGGGGGAATACTCAGTATTGACTGAATGATGAATTTATGTGAATGATGAATGAGAAATAAACAGAAAGCATAAAGATCATTTGAGAGAACTGCAGCTCTTAGTGTTAGAGGATGCTGCCAGAAATGCACTGCTTCACCTGTTGACTCACTACTTAGCACATTCATTTCTTTACTGAGTAAATATTTGCTGAACACTCTCTATGTACTAAACACAAAACAATGAGGAGCTAAACAAGGGCAGCATAACTACAGACCTATAGGAGAATGTGTTAGGTCTAGGCTTCCCAGAATTCCAATGGACACACAAATGTCTACTTCCTCCAGAGGCTGTCAATCTCTGACCTCTCTCTTCCCCTGTACCTGAGGTCCCGCCCCATGGCTATAAATGGGTGGGGCCCAGTCGCCATCTTCTGACCTCTTCCCCTGTACCGGAGGTCCCGCCCCATGGCTATAAATGGGTGGGCCCCAGTCGCCATCTTCTGACCTCTTCCCCTGTACCGGAGGTCCCGCCCCATGGCTATAAATGGGCGGGGCCCAGTCGCCACCTTGCTGCTCCTGCTCCTGTTCCACCCCATGCCAGCAGGTGGCCCACTCTGGCAGTTCCAGTGGAAGTAAACCATGCTCCCAGAGTGACCTAAGTCTCATGTGCCTTTTTATCTGGGGGTTTGCGCCTTTATAACCTAACAGAATGAACATACCAGATAATTAGAAAGCATCAAAGCTGCTCGGACCAGATGACAAGTACAGGTAAGGAGGAAGATAAATCTACAGTTGACCTGGCCTCTTTTCTCAGTTAGAGGCTGTGTGAGGACAAGAGAACACTCACACAAAGTGTGAATGCACTGTGCACTGCACATGCACTGTTGAGGAGCCTATGGACTACCTCAGTGCAGATGCCCAGCTGTAAGAACAGGAATCCACTTAAAATGGAAGTAATATATTTGGCTGGAGAGGATATATGGGAACTGTCAGCACATAAATTACAGAGCAATAATTGAGGAAAAGATCTAAGTGGAACACACTTATAGACAGATTAGTGTCAACAGCAGCACCCTGGTAAACAGCAATCAGGGATAAGGCACAGAGCAGCAGCCAAGGTAGCAATGGGAGCAGACTAACATGGATCCCAGGACAAGGACAAGAAAACCTGACCGAATGTCACAGAAGACCAGGAGAAAAAGATGTCTGGAATGAAGTAGGAAACGTTATCAAACTGCAAGACACCGAATTACAAGGGACAACCCTAACATAAAAGAAAGACTGCCAGCTTGACAGACGGCATCTTCCAGCATCCAGACTTAGAGGAAATGAAGAGGAAACAAAGCCGAGAAGGTTGAGTCCAAGAGCAAATGACTGTTTCTAGGCCAGCTGTGATGTAAACAAGAAAAACGGAGACCTGCAGGACGACAGATCTGCTTTACTTTTGGTTCTTACACAACAGAAGGGATTTGAACTTTCTGTCCTAAAAAAGTATGTGGGGATGGCTGGGGAATAGTAGACTCAATGAAGGGGAGTTAAAGATATGGGTAGGATCCAGAGCATGGGTGTTCTAGTTTGCCTTCAATTGCTGTGACAAACCACTCTGACCAACACCAACTGGGGGAAGAAAGGGTTTATTTGATGTACATCTCTCAGGTCACAGTTCATCACTTAGGAATCCCAAGGTAGGAACCCAGGGCAGGGACCTGGAGGGAGGCGTTAAAGCACAGGCTATGAAGGAATGCTTACTGGCTTGTTCCTGTGGCCCATGCTCAGCCTGTTATCTTTTTTTTTTTTTTAATATAGAACAAACTGCCCAGGGTGGCACCATCTACAGTGGGCTGTACCCTCCCAATCACTCAACAATCAAGCAGATGCTCCACAAACATGGTCACAGGCCAGTCCAATGGAGACAATTCCACAACTGAGGCTCCCTTAACACAGGTATGCACAACGGGTAAAGAGAGTAGCTGTGAATTCAAGGAGAGAAGGAAAAAGAAAAGGTCCTGTTGGAAGGGAAGCACTAGATTCTCAAATACAAGGCAAACCAAAATCAGTTTCTGAGGGTGACAAGGAAGTGACAGGGTAGGAGGATTAAGAGAGAGAGAGAGAGAGAGAGAGAGAGAGAGAGAGAGAGAGAGAGAGAACACAAAGACAAAGACAAAGTAGCAATGTAACCTAAAAGAAAACTACTTAGAACAAGAAAGCCTCCCACCCAACCCAAAATTCTCAAGACTGGCAGGCAACAGTGAAGACCAAGGGGCAAGAGAGCAGCTGAAAGAAGAGCTGTTGAATAAGTCCATGGGTGAGCACAGTGGGCAGAGCAGGAGGCAAATATGGAGAGGACGGGGACTACTTCACTGAAAAATGTAAAAGTACAATTCATATTTATTTATTTTGGGTCTTTTTGAGACAGGGTCTCCCTGTAGCCCTAACTGGCCTGGAATTGCTATGTTTATCAGGCTAGCCTTGAACTCACAGACATCTGCCTGTCTCTCCCTCCCAAGTGCTGGGATTAAACACATGTACCACCATGCCTGGCATAATTCATATTTAAAATACTATTTTTAAAAACTTCAGAATAATTTTCAGAAAACCTGACACATAAGCCATAACCCTATGCAAATAAGAGTTTGAACATAAGAACATTAGCAATTTGTGTCTGCTGTCCTCCCAAATGTTTACCAAACTAAAAAAATTTTTAATTAAGCTGCTAAAACTTGAAATGAAAGTTACAAAACTGTACCTCAAACTACAAGCCTTCAATGGATAAAATTTACCACCATAAACATTTTATGGAACAGAACAAACAGGTTTTGTTGAAGGCATTTATAGGCACTAAGGAAAAAGAAGTCCCACATCAAATTAAATCCCTAAAAATGAAAAAGATAAAAACTATGTCAGGTATCACTTTGCAGTGTAAATGACAAGAAATGCCAAAACCTTACATAAAGCTGAGAAATAAAAAAAATTCTATTGTATGTTTAAACAAAAGACATGACAGAACACAGCCAACTAAAGAGCCTCAAATCACTTGCTTTATCATGTCCCTAATTATGTAAAATGAAATCAAGATGTCTAAAACTTTTACTAAAGTTATTTTTTTAATATTTTATCTACTACTATTACTTTTCTGTATGAGTTTATTGGCTGCATGTAAGTGCACCCATGTCAATGTAATGCCCACAGAGATCAGAAGAGGGCATCAGGTTCCCCTGGAAATTGAGTAACAGATGGTTATTGGCCATCATGTGGGTATTGAGAATCAAAGTCAGGTCTTCTGCAAAAGCAGCCAGTGCTCTTAACCTCTGAGCCAACTCTCCGGCCCCGGAATTATACTATCGTTTCTAATAGAACAGTATTTGACATACAGTGAAACTGGGCAAAACAGTTTCCACATAGTTCCTGCCCTTCTTCTTCCCCGCCTCCTCCCACCACCACTGCCTCTGTCCTTCCCCAACCCTCCATACTTCAAGAGCCCTCATCAAAGAGGTACATTTGTTCTGTTGGTTATATGTACTGACACATCATCATCATGGGAAGCCCACAGTTAACATTCAGGTTAACTCCTGACTTGTACATTCAATAGTTTTGACCACTATATACAATAGCATATGTCTACCATTACAGTAGTACAAACAATAGTATCACTTCCTAAAAATCTCTCTGTGCTCTCCCTGCTCATCCTGATAACCCCTGGTAACTATTGACAGTTCCACTGTCTCCATAGTTCACCCTTTTCCAGAACATCGCTGCCTTGGAATCCACCGTTAGCCAACCATTTCAGATTGGCTTCTGTCACTTAGAAATATGCATGTTCAGGGATAGAGAGATGGCTCAGGGGTTAAGAGCATAGACTGCTGACCCGAGTTAGATTCCCAGCACCAACATGGCGGCTAAGAACCATCTTTAACTCCAGTTCCAGGGGAATCCGATGCCCTCTTCTAACCTCCATGGCATTGCACAACACGGGTGCACCAACCTACATGTAGACAGTACATTCACATACATATAAAATAATAAATAAAAAAAGTTAAAAAAAAAAGAAATATGCATATTCTTATAGCCTGGTGGTGCATTTGTTTTCCATGGAGTAATATTCCATTGTGTATATGTAGATATCACAATTTAATCACAGAATGACATATCTGTCTTCACCATCCAAAAGAAACACACCACTCAAATACAAAATGGTGGGACTGGCTCAGTGGTTAAGAGCAGAGAATCCAGATAAGGTTCCTAGCACCGACATGGTGACTAACATTCATTCTTAACTCCATTTCCAGGGGATCTGGTGGCCTCATTAGGGCTCTGAGGATAGCAGGAACACACATGGTGTACTCATGAACATTTAGGCAAAACACTCATTCACATAAATTTTAAAATAATTTTTTTAAAGATAGGCAAAAGGTCCAGAGTCACAGTCTATTAAGTAAAGATTAGAGATGAGTATTTGGCCACCCTAAGGTTCAGTACTCTGAATCATGAGCCCCTGTCTGAAGCAACTGTAAGCATCTCTATAAAGGTACCCAGGAACTGAGAGTAGTTAGGCATGATCTCAAGGAAAGCAGCAGCTCAGAACAGTGCCTGAAAGGCAACATCACAATCAACCATGTTAGTGCACTGAAACAGGGGACTAATCAAGCATTTCTATGTTGATACAATCATTTAAATTAATATGGTAATAAGTCTATTAAAATATTCAGAAAAATCAGAAACATTATGTACTATTTTTTCAGGTTACATTTAAAAGAAAGATTCTGAACAACTTTCCTTGCATTTGCTTTGTAAGAATCCAAAAGTTACAAAAGTTTCTGAGCAAATAACAAATGAACAAAAGTAAGAAGAAATACTCATTTTATGCCTTACAAATTACATCTACAATTTCTGGCACTGCTGTACATATCCACTACATGTACTAAATCTTAAGGACCCAAGACAGCACCTCCAGCATCTCTTTTCTCACCTGTCCAGAATAGTACTCTATATCCCCTGCTCTGCTCTGATACCAGTCCATAACTCTCTCCACTGCCAAGTGAGGTGTCCTGAACTGCAGTAGCTTGGGCTGTGCAGCATACAAGAACTCACTTTCATCTTGGAGGCCAGGCTCTACAACCATTCTGCAAAACACAAAGAAAACAATTAATAACTGACTGGAATACCACAGAAAACACAATGTTTGTAAGAGAAAGACAAAGACAGAGATGAAAAGAGAGCAGGTTACAGCAATGAGAGAGAAACAGGGTGGGGAGAGGGGAGGGTTTATTTTCTTACATGCAAACTTTTAATGAAATTTAATGAAACATTTTGGGAAACATTACTTTCTCACTGGTTTTCCTGACTTCAAAAATCAGAATGGAAAAATAAATTAAAACTATGCACCAAATCAACCAGATAGGTATTAACAAAAGTTAAAAAGCTTTTACAAAATGCACACAACTAGGTACCTTCTGTGGGCCTGCTAACTTAAAACACCTATGCTAGCCAAGAAGTCCAATTTGAATCAGAATTAAGAAATTATGTTTTCAGTCTTCAAAAAAATAGAACTATGTTGTATTTGTGTTGATCATACACTTCTACAGGGCACCAGCAATGCAGTACTGCATTACATCTGCACATCCTAGGACTGCTCCACAGCATTCCCATCAGATGTGAAAAATAAACATCTTAAAGGAACCCACATAAGGATCACACATTATAAGAAGTTTTTATAAGGATAGCATGGTCGATTGCTTTCCAAGTAAAGATCAACAAGAGAATGAAGCACAAATCATGTCCTAAATTGTATTTATAGCCATTAATTTTACTCAGATTATTGACAGCTGAGTATGTGATCAGCAACAGCCCATAAATATCCAGTTTATCCACATGCCTGAGACCACCTACTGTGCATACAGCTGGTGCTGCAGTAAAGCTTCAGATACCCAGCTCTTCTCCTAGTGAGATTTTTTTTTAATTTTTTTTTTATTTCTGTACGTGTATGAATGTACTGTCTGCATGCAAGTTTGTGCACCCGTGTTGTGCAGTGCTGCGGAGGTCAGAAGAGGGTATCGGATTCCCCTGGAACTGAAGTTCTCCTGGAATTGGAGTTTCAGATGGTTCTCAGCCGCCATGTGGGTGCTGGGGATCGAACCCGGGTCCTCTGCAAGAGCGGTAGGCCATCTCTCCAGCCCCCCTAGTGAGATTATTATTATCACCTGGGATCCTTCCCCACCACCTCAAACAAAAGTCATCCTGAGCCTTTTAAATCTGCCTCATTTGAGCAGAGAAAGAAAGCCAGCAGAACTCAAGAGTTCCTGAGCCGATCTTTTAGACTATTGCCTGTAACCCTGCTCCATGGCCTCTGAAAGGACCGAATGGCTTCTTCCTAGAAGCACATTGTCCACTTACTCCAGCATGCCCTACGTGTGGCTGGGATAATTCTCATATTTCTGGCTGGTCTTTTTCAGTCACTTTGCTACACTATTCTACTCTACCCAACATTAAGTACTACCATTTCCAAATACCTAGTCCTGCTCCCATCTCTTCTCTTCACTTACACCAAACATAAAACCATTCTGATTTCAAATTCCACTCATGAGATGGGGTCTGTTTCACCTTAGAACATCTTCTGGATGTTCTAGAAGTGATAATATGCTTTAAAGAGCATTTCAATCTGAAAACCCATAGCCTTCAATTCTAATTACTGGCTTGAATTATTTCTTGTAATTTTCTTCTCTAATATCTGTGTCATCTCTTTTTTAGTGATCATAACTTGAATGGTAGTCTTGTTTTATTAAATTTTTGACCTTATATTCTAGCTTTGTATTTTATTCTAATTTCTAGGGAAATTCCTTGATCTCATCTTCTGATATTCCTAATTTCCATACATGACCATATTTCTGAACGCTCATAAGTTCTTTTAGTTCTCTGTTCCTATTTTATACAGTGCTAGGTATTTTAGTAGGCTAAATCTTTGAGATTTTTTTTAATGTTCTTTCACAATTTCTATATATGGACAATGCATTCCAACTAGTCTCACCAACACCCTTCTATGGGTGGGATAAGGGTCATTTGCGAATATCACTGTGTCCCAGCAGTGAATATCACTGTGTCCCAGCAGTGCCTAAGTTTCTGGAGCCATCCCCGGGATCCCGAGGCCTTTTTTCTGAGGCTACTCCACTTCTTCAGAGTACAGTTCTCCATACTTCTACATGAGGAATAGCCTGCCTCTGGGAGAAAGGAGGAGGAAGGAAACCTATTAATTTTCTAAATGCCTGTATTTTCAAGCTGTCTCTTCACCAACCCCTCCCCTGCTGGTGGGCATAATCTCTAGAGATGAGGCACTGAAACTCGATTACCCATGTGCTGGGCCAAAAACATAAATCTCTGGTCTTGTGGAGGAAAAATATGGAAGGAGAACCATTAAAGGGATCCTCATCTGGTTCTGACGAGTGGAAAATAAAAGAATTCCAATGCTCCTCCTGCTGCCTGTTCACCCACACTTTACCACCTGCACCCTTTCTGCAGTACTTGACACCTCAATATTTTGAGGCTTTCCTAAATTCAGTCTTACAAAAATGAAAACTAAAACCGAACTGAGAAAAAAATGTGTATAGAATTACTACCATAAAAATATATCTGCTTATTTGGTGGGTTAAATAAGAATATCGTAAAATGAAGAAATATAAAAAAAGATCATTGTTTAGCTGGGTGTCGTGACACAGGTCTTTAATCCCAGCACTCGGGAAGCAGAGGCAAGAGGATCTCTGTGAGTTCAAGCCTATCCTGATCTACATAGCAAGCTCCAGGCCAGCTGGGACTAAAGGGAGACCCTGTCTCAAAAAGACAAAACAAAAGATCATTGTTTAAATAGCTCCCTTTAACGTTTAATATTTTCTCATTACAATTTTTTAATTAAACCCAAGTTAATAGTGGTTTTTGTAAACTCTCTGAATCAAAGAACACCATCAAATAAGACACCATGGGTCACAAAAAATTTTCATATCCTACAGAGAAATGGAGATGTTTTGTACTGCCTCATACTGACCTGCATTCCAGTTCTTCACACCAATCTTTAGCTCGGTGTTTACGTTCAGCCCAAGGAATGATCATCAAGGAGTCACCACTGCAACTTAAATTTTAAAAAATTATACATAAACATTCAAACTATTAGTAACTAGCTTTATAAAGATTATGAGTACAATTGTTATAACCAACAAGATTCCTGTTTATGCTATTGTAAATGGTGCATGATATGATATATACAATACACAAGTAGTAAAGACCTCAGTGCTGATTTCCTTTCATTTGTTATATTGCTCAAAAAGAAAATTCCAAAGAAAACATGTAATGCTAAATTAATGACAGGATATGTTCGCTCTCATGTCTAAAAGAATAATCAAGAGCCTTTGTTGTATATTTCATATCAACAAGACTAATCTGCCACAAGACTTCAATCTATAGCAGGGCTATTTAAACTGAGCTTCCAATAACTATGGAAATTATCTGTGTTTCATCTAACACAGTAGCTCACTAGCTACAAGGACATGTATTAAGCACTAGAAATGGGGCCACCGACAGTATGAAAGTAACTTTTATTATCAATTAACTTCTATTTAAATAGGTACATATGACTGGAAGCTAGCATTAGTCCTAGAGGAGAGGCAATAGTAGCAAGAGTAAAAAAATTATTTTGCAGGTTGACAAGCATTGTTAAGAGACAGTCAAAAACAAAATCTGAAAAAGGTAAAGGAAAGAAAGCTGATCAGATGGAATCAATAATCAATTTAAGGCTGGTGAGATGGCTCAGCAGGTACTTGCTGTCTAAGCCTGGCAACCTGAATTCAGTCCTGAAACTATGTAAAGGTAGGAGAGAACTTACTCTGCACATGTGTCATGGTACACACACCCGCACTAATAACAATATTAATTATAATTTGGGGGGTGTTTTGATACAGGGTCTCCCTGTACCCCAGCTGTTCTGGGAACTCACTGTGTAGACCAGGCTGGGCTTGAACTCAGAAAGATCTGCCTGCCTCTGCCTTCCAAGTGCTGGGATTACAGGTATGCACCACCATGACCAGCAATAATAATAATTTTTAAAGAATAAGTTTAAAAGAAAAAGAGATAAACCCAGTGTTAAAATATTGGAACAATCTGCTATGAATGAAGAGTCACTGGAAACAGAAACAAATCTATCTTTTAATAAGCTATGCAATCTTTGAGAAGTAACTTTCTGGGGCAAAGAACTTAAGTAAGATAGACCTTTTACCTCTAGCATCCACAAATCCATATCAAGACCAGAAACATTCTTAATGAAGAATAAAGACTAAATTTAAAAAAAAATGTGAATTTTCTTGTGCAGCACAGGAAAATATTTTTCCCATGTTTCTGATTATCAATAGTGACATTTTACAGACTACTTTGTGTTAATTTATGAACATGCTCTGCAAAAGAAACACTTCATAAATATTTGAAAATTATGTTGGTGAAGAGATTGGTCTTTCCCTTGGCTCAGCTAACCAACAGAAAGAAAAAGCAAATCCAAATTAACAAAATGAGAGATGAGAGGGGAAATATTACAAGAGACACCAAAAAAAAAAAGAACACTGTAAGGGTGTAAGGGAATACTTTAAAAATCTAAACTCCATTAAATTTGAAAACCTAAACAAAATGGATGAATTTCTAGAGTCATGGACACCACCAAAGTTAAATCAAGAAGAAGTCAACAGCTTAAACAGACCCATAACAAATGAGGAAATTGAAACAATAATACAAAACCTCCCAACTAAAAAAGCCCAGTCCCAGATGGCTTCATGGCAGAATTCTACCAGATATTCAAGGAAGATCCACAACCAATACTGCTTAAATTATTCAAAAAGACAGAAACAGAGGGAGAACTCCCAAACTCCTTCTATGAAGCCAACCAGGTAAAGATACAACAAAGAAAGAACTATATAGGCCCATATCCTAATGAACATAGATGCAAAGATACTCAACAAAATACTCACAAAGGGCATACAGATGCACATCAAAAAGATCACTCACCATAATCAGGTAGAGTATATTTCAGAGATGCAGGGATGGTTCAATATATGTAAGTCAATAAATGTCATAGATTTCAGAGATGCAGGGATGGTTCAATATATGTAAGTCAGTAAATGTCATAACATATAAATAGACTTGGAAAACAAAATAATCACATGGTCATATCAATAAATGTAGAAAAGGCCTCTGACAAAATCCACCATCCATTCATGTAATAAGTCCTAGAAGGAATTGGTCTAGAGGGAACAAATCTCAATATCTTTAAAACTATATACAATAAACCCACAGCCAATATCATTCTAAATGGAGAAAAACTAGAAGCATTTCCATTAAAACCAGGAACCAGACAGGGTTGCCCACAATCTCCATTCTTTTTCAATATAGTGCTTGAAACTGCTGTAAGAGCAGTAAGACATAAGAAGGAATTAAAGGAAATTAACTAGTAAGAATAAGAAGGAATTAATTGGAAAAGAGGTCTATGGTGGTTTGAATGAAAATGTCCCCCCATAGGCTTCAAGTATTCAGACATTTTATCCCCAGTTGGTGGTGCTCTTTTGGGAGATCTTAGAAGGTGTGGCCATGCTGGCAGAAGTACATCACTGGGGACGGGCTTAGAGAATTCAACAAGCCTTGTCAGTCTCCAGTTTCTCTCTCTCTTTCCTGTGTTCACTGGAAGATGTGATCCTCAACTTTCTGCTCCAGCTCCTGTCACCATGCCTCCCCACCACAATGGACTCTTAATTCTCTGGAACCATCAACTGTAAGCTCAAATAACCTCTTCCTTTTATAAGTTCCCTTGGTCATGGTGGTTTTTCACAGCAACAGAAAAGTGATTAATACAAGGTCAAATTATCTCCATTTGCAGATATGTGGTATTATACATAAGAGATCCCAAAAAAATTCCACCAGAAAACTGCTAGAAATTATTAATAATTTCATTAAAGTGACAGGTTATAAAATCAACTTACAAAAATCAGGAGTGTTTCTATATACCAACAAGCAATCAGAAAAAGCATACAAGGAAACCCTCCCATTCACAATAACTTAGAAAAAAAACCTTTAGGACTAAACCTAACCAAAAACATTAAAGATCTCTAAAATCAAAATTCCAAATCTTTAAAGAAAGAGATAGAGGAGGACACTAGGAAATGGAAAAAAGAAATCTACCATGCTGTTTTGGCAGAATTAATATTGTGAAAATGACCATCTTACCAAAAATAATCCATAGATTCAATGCAATTAAAATACCCACAACATTCTTCACAGAGCTAGGGGGAAAAAAAAAATCACTCAAAATTCATATGGAACCACAAAAGATCCCAGATAGCCAAAACAATCTTGAGGAAAAAGAACAATGCAGGAGGAGCATCACCATACCATATCTCAGGTCATATTAGAAAGCTGTAGTCATAAAAACAGCATGGTACTGGCACAAAAAGAGACACATAGATCAATGGAACAGAGCAGAAGACCCAAACATGAGTACATACAATGTAGCCACCTGATATTTGATAAAGGAGGGAAGAATACACAATGGCAAAAAGACAGCAATCACCAAATGATGCTGAACAGAACTAGATCTCCACCTGTAGAAAATGAAATTGGATCCTTATCTTTCTCCATGCACGAAAGTCAACTCCAAGTGGATCGAAGACCTCGATATAAACCTTGAAACTGCTAGAAGAATACATAGGCAGTACCCTCCAAAATATAGGCATAGGAAAGGACATTTTTCTTTTTTTTTTTTTTTTGGTCTTTTTGAGACACAGTCCCCCTTTAGTCCTAGCTGGCTGGAGCTCACTCTGTAGACCAGGCTGGCCTTGAATTCACAGAAATCCACCTGCCTCTGCCTCCAGAGTGCTGGGATTAAAGGTGTGCACCACCCCACCTGGTAGGAAAGAACTTTCTTAATCAGACATCAGCCCCTCAGACATTAAGGTCAAAAATCAATAAGTGGGACCTTATTAAGCTACGAAGCTTCTGTACAGCAAAGGAATAACCAAGTAAGTAAAGGGGAACCCACTGAGTGGGAAAAAATCTTTACCCGTTACACAAAGGACAGAGGATTAATATCCAGAATATACAAGAAAAACAAAGGAGCAAGAAAACAAACAACCCAACAAAAAGACGGGCTATAGATCTGAACAGAGAGTTCTCAAATGAATAAATAAAAATGGCTAAGAAACATCTTAAAAACTGCTCAACATCCTTAGTAATTCAAGAAATGTAAATAAAAACCACTTTAAGATTCCATCTTACCCCAATCCAACTGGCTAAAATCACTGGCGAGGGTGCAGTGAAGGACTCATCATACTATAAAGATATCTATCTGCACATCCATGTTTGCTGCTGCTCTCTTCACAATAGCTAAAAAATGGAAACCACCTAAATGTCCCACAACTGACAAATGGATAATGAAAATGTGGTACATCTACACAATGGAGTACTACTCAGAAGTAAAAAAAAAAAAAAAATATGAAATTTGCCAGTAAATGGATGGAACTAGAGAGTGTTATATTAAGTGAAATAACACAAAGGCAGAAAACCAGCAACGTATGTTCTCCCTCATTTGTGGATTGTAGCACCAATCCAATATACATTAACACCAGGAACCAAGAAATTGGAATGGATACATGTTAGTAAATGAAAAGAACCCAGAAAATGGAAACAGGAACAGTAAGGAACAGACGTTACTCAGGGTAGGTGGGTAAACTGGGAGTATTGAGTGGGGGGGGGCATACAAGGGGACATAGTAGGCGCAAGGGAACTCAGGAGAGGGGGAAAGGTAGGGATAATGGGGATACTGGGGCTGAGGAAGGAGGAGGGAGGTGGAAAGGGAAGAGTAAAGAATAGAGATGATTGGACCCTGGGTGACTAGGGAACCCAGAGTCTAATATGATGCCCACGAAACTCCATGAAAATGCATACACTGTCTGAACATCAGTGCACAGGTAGTGTAACCTGGGAGCTGTATGACAAGGAATACTGTGCCATACAGAAGGCACCTCCATTTGAATGGCTGGTGAGAATGATCCAGGAGACTTTTTTTTGAAATAACACATGCTATCGCCAATGTTCTTGATTACCTACCAGAAATAGAAAATAAGACACTGTTGCTCAAGACAGGACATGCTTCAGAAATAGAGCTTAGAGTAATGGAGCAGGAACCGACCTGGAATCCTTCTACCTGAAGTTTAGCACTCATAATGCTAGATAATGTGCATAGGGAGACAATCATCCAACAGTCCAACTCAGCCCTAAAGCCAAATAACCATAATGAGCTGCACGGAAAACTACCTCTACTGGTGCAGTAGTGGAACTGTTATCTACAGGATAAACAACATTATCTAATTAGACTTAAAACTCTCTGGGAATGAACTCATGAAAGCCACTGTAAACTCAGTCAAATGCACAAGGCTGGAAAGGTCCTAGATCCTAGAGAAAACCCTATCAGTGTCATATCTCTAGACAAATGAATTTCTTATCATATGCTAAATATGGACTCTTATATTTGCAGACAAGCATACCATACACCATTCATCAAAGAAGCTTCCCTTTGCAACAGAAGGAGGGTACTGCAGAATCTCACACCTGATCAGACACGGAAAATACACATCTGAAAGATGCCTAATCCTAGAATAAACATCTACAGTTGAACCTCTACACCTAAGACTCATAGAGCAACGAGGAATGAGGGGCAAAGAGAAAACAACTACACCCCTCAATTCTCACCAGTAAAGCTCCCTTACACAATAGAGTGTGATGCAAACAGAAGGCCACAACTAGCCAAGCTTCAAAGAATGGAAGCTTCCAGACTGTGTATGCCTGAATAGGACTCCTATATTAAAATTCACCTACCCATGGCTCAGGCTCATTGCAGAAGAGAGGGCTGAATAATTGTTAAGAGCCAGGGCTGGTGCATGAATGTAGGGAAGCAGTGGCTTACAGACTACTGGAAGCTTCCACATGTGAATCTGTGGCAATATTGATATCAGGCATGGGACCCATGCCACCTCAGACAAGGTCTCAGTGTGGAGCAACAGAAATGGGTGGGGGACTGGCCCAGAACTAAGAACTACAAGAGACTGATTACTGCTAGGTGAGGAAGAGTATGCCTTATGTAAGATTTCCAGATATGGTGACTAGACTCCAGTGGATGAATCTGCACAGGACATGTGGGTTCAAAAGCTTGACTAGATAGGGCTTAACATGGACGATGTAATGCATGAGTTCTGATGGTAGGTTGTGGCACGGGGAGGGAGGGTGCTAAATCTGGTTAGGAACAACTGCATAAAATGTACAAATGCTCAATTTAAAAGAAAAAATAGATTGGTCTTTGTCTAAAAAAAGTATTAGGTAACTGCTGGAGGATTCTACAGCAATGGGGGTGCTGGTAAGATCCCAGTAGAAGCAGTGATGCCTCGTCGATCAACAGCACCAGCCCAAAGTTACTATTAAAGCAAATTAGTCAAAGCTGAGGGCCTCCCAATATTAAATGCTATGCTAAAATATAACTTTTTAGTCAGTACATAATATATAGTAAAATAAATCTCAAAGATACATTTTGAATATATCTGCACTCAGATTTTTAAATTTCTAAATTATTCAGATGCTGACAAACAGAATGGAAGGTATGGTATTATTAATTTGCCAGCAAACAATTTTATTTCCTTTCATGTCAGTAATACTTTTTTTCAAACTGATGGAATGAAAAGTTAAAAAGATAACATTTTGGATCCAGAGATGATGATAATGCCAACTCTACCAACAAGAACAAATTAGAGCAATGAATCGAGAAAGAAAAGGAACCTACCAAGCTATCATAAATTTTCAAATCAAATCAGATGTGGTTTTTTTAAGCTACAAAGGATGTTTTCAAAAGAATTTTTAGAAGATATTTCACAAGTTGATATGTGTGTTTTCTACACAAAGTATATATTAGCTACAAAAGTGATTACTAAAATGATATAGAACCCCTGGCAAAATGAGAATCTAGAATTTAAAAGTTATAAAATGCTTTTATGACTTTTCATTGAATAAAATTAAGAAACTCCATGAAAACATAGTAAAAATAAGTTCTGCTCGAAGGACCACAATGAAAGTTAAATCTAAAAAGCTCTGGTTAATAAAATGCTTTAGCTTTTTTGTTGTTGTTGTATGTTTGGTCTTTTCTTTTTTTTTGAGACAGGATCTCTGTGTAGCCCCAGCTGGATTGGAACATGCTATGTGAACCAGGCTGGCCTTCAACTCAAGAGAGTTCATCCTACCTCTGCCTCCGGAGTGCTGGGATTAAAAGTATGCACCACCAAGCCCAGCCTGCTTTATTTCCTTACAACTGTTTCTATAAATGACTTTACAATAACATTTTAAAGGATTATAATGTTTGTGACTGTGTGTGTTTTTAAAGTGCGATAAGGTCTTAATTTTGCTTCAAATATTAGCTAAAAGATAGCCGGGCATGGTGGCGCACGCCTTTAATCCTAGCACTCGGGAGGCAGAGGCAGGCGGATCTTTGTGAGTTCAAGGCCAGCCTGTTCTACAGAGTGAGTTCCAGGACAGCTGGGGCTACAGGGAGACCCTGACTCAAAAATAAAAAGATAAAAGGACCTGACCAAAAATAAAAAGATAAAAGGACCTACTCCCAAACCAGAATTAAGATTCCTTTAAGGCAAGTATCAGCTCAACTTGAATTCAGGAATCACCTGGAAGATGGGCCACTGGGCATGCTCGTGGGAGGTTATCTTTATTAGGCTGACATGTAAAAATCCACACATTATGGGCTGAGATCCTGGGTTGGGATCCTAAACAGTATAAAAAAGAAGAAATGAGCAGAGCATGTTTATTAAGCCTCCTCTGCTTCCTGGTTGTAGGTGCAATGTGACCAGCTGCTTCAAGCTTCTGCCACCTCGACTTTCCTGCCTTGATGGACTCTACCTTCAAACTGTCAGTCAAATAAACCCTTTAGGTTGCTTTTATCAGAGTGTTTTATCAGACTGCAAAAGTAACTAAGACATCAGAGATTTCGTAGTTTGCCTACTGTCATATTCCCAGCAACTAAAATAATTGTTGGCATTTGGCAGACTCTTAAAAACAAAGTTGACTGAGTTAAATAACAGAACAACAAAAAATAAATAAAAATGAAATCACGGGTAATATAAAAAGTGAAGACTAAAATATGGCAAAAGGAATAGTTTCTCACAAAAAAACAGATATGACAAGAAGTTATACTTATACAGCATTGAAGCCATAGATCTGAAGGATAAGGAACAATTTCCTAATATACATTAATATAATGATGGAAGGGCAAGCTACACAGGTTGCATATCCCTTATCTAAAATGCTTGGCAATACAAGTGTTTACCAAGCTTTGCAGGTTTGGGAGTATTGGCAGAGACTTTAAGGAGTATAAAATAAGCATGCAAAGGTTTTGGATTTTAGAGGAATGCTCAACCTGTACAAATTCCAATACTTAAGTTAGATGGACATTTTATTGTATGTCACATAGAAAAATGAAAAAGATAACACTAGGTACATCTCTAAAATTCACTGCTATAGTTCAGATATGAAATGATCCCCAGCCTCATGAACTGGCACATTTTGTTCCCAGTTGGTGGCATCTGTTTTATGAGAACATTGAACCCTTTAGGAGATAGGGCCTAGCTGGAGAAAATGGGTTAATATCTCCCTCCTTCCCTCCCTCCCCTTCTTCCTCCTCCCTCTGAGTTGACCAGATACTTCATGTTCCTGAATCCATTTCTTCCCACCAAAATGAATCCTGAATCATGAGCCACAATAAATATCTTTCTTCTACTAAGTTGTTTCTGTCCAATACACTGTCACAGTAATGAGAAAAGTAATAAACACACTCATGAGTCTTTAAAATTCAAAATAACTGATTTGTCCTGCTGTTATCCTTTTTTTTTAAAAAAAAGGATAAGTGTGTTTATTATTAATTTGTAAGCTATACAAAATAACAGAATGTTTGGGCTGAAGAGATGGCCTAGTGGTTAAGAGTGCCAACTGCTCTTGCAGAGGACCCAGGTTCGATCCCCAGCACCCATATGGTGGCTGAGAACTGTCTTTAACTCCAGTTCCAGGGGAATCCGACACCCTCTTCTGACCTCCGCAGCACTACACAACACGGGTGCACAAACCTACATGCAGACAGTACATTCATACACATAAAAATAAATAAATAAATAAATAAATATTAAAAAAATAACAATGTTTAAGAAAATTCAGAGAAAAACCTTTTCATTAATTCTATTATTTACCTTTAAGTATTAATCATGTAAGATAATCATAAATGGGTTGTGTGAAATTACAGTTAAAAAAAACAGAACTCACACTGTTACTTTACAGAACTGTAGAAAGTTTGGCTAACTGCAAAACAATAGACTCCAAAGTTCTAAAAACACAAAGCTGCATTGACGTAGACTTTATTTCAACCTATTCTTCCATTTCTTCACACTCTACTTGGAAGTCCTAAATTTTAGGTAGATCATCCTCACAAAAAAAATAAAAGACATGGTAAACTGAAATTATTTCTTTAAAAATGATGGCTGCTTTTGTTTTAGTATTCTTTATATTACAACTCTGTTCATTGTTTTTTCTAAACAATAGATTATGTTGGTTTCATTTGAAGGTAACATTTATTTGTCAGCAGGAAAGGAAATATTACAAGTTCTATTATATTCAACAATTTTCTCACCAATTATTTCTTACACCAAATATAAATGTTTTATTTCAAGGAAACTATCACAAATACACTTCCAAAAGTTCTTTTATGCATGTTCCATGAATTAAAGAAACAAAAGGCCAAACAGACAGTATATTATATTGTCAACTCTTATTCATTGATTGTGAGACATGGAGTTACATGTATTTCTATTATTTAACAAAAAATAAATATTCTGATAAAGCCTCTAAAGTAGTAATAATTGGTGCTATGTGTATAACTACACTGGGGTTACCATCACTAAGCAAGTCAAATCAATTTGAAACTCAGTGGAAAACCACTCACAGAACTAGCTACCACTCACAGCACCAAGACAGGAGGAAAAGGCTACCTGAGGGCATCAATTCTTCTCTTGACGAACAGGATTTAGTTTAATTAAGAAACAACTGAGAAAACTGAAAAAAAAAAAAAAACTTACCATATTCTCAGATGCTAACAAACTACAAAATAGAAAAATGAATGAAAATACCAAGGCTCAAAGCTAGAAACCATCAGTTCCCATCACTGGCTTAATCTCTAGGATGTAGCTGTCTTATCTGCTTAAATACTACAGCATTACTAGCCTCCATACAAACAAGACTAAAACAAATATTTTCTTGATTTCTAATCAATAGCAATTAATAACAAGCTATTAGAAGTCTAATCTCTGTGACAGAATTATAACTCTCTCCTGCACATGTGTAACCTCAAGTGCATCCTTCAGTCTACCTATGACTCATTTTCTCATTAGCAAAACAAGGGCAATAATATTACTTACCTCACTTAGATTTGAAGAAGATTAAGTTAGTACATATAAAGCCTTTAAATAGCACCCAACATACAGAAAATGTTTAATACTAACCATTATAAAAAAAAACAAAACAAAACTGGGGGCTGGAGAAATGTCTCGGCGGTCAAGAGCACTATATGCTCTTGCAGAGGACCCGGGTTCAAGTCCCAGCACCCACATGGCAGCTAAGAACGTCTTTAGTGCCAGGCATGGTGGTGCATGCCTTTAATCCCAGCACTCGGGAGGCAGAGGCAGACGGCTCTCTGTGAGTTCAAGGCCAGCCTGGTCTACAGAGTGAGTTCCAGGCCAGCTGGGACTAAAGAAAGACCCTGTCTCAAAAATACCAAAAAAAAAAAAAAAGACTCATAACACCAGCAAAGTTTGTCATAAGTAGTAAATACAAGATATATATGGCATTGGTTAATATTCCAAGGCTTACTGTTAAGCAGTAATAATATATTAATAATCATACCAAGTAATTATATTTTTTTCATACCTAGCAACTGAAATAAACCCCATTGGTACCATCCTGAGTAAAATGATACCTGGTCAAAGTATTCACAATAATAAGAAAATGTGATTAGTTATAAGGTAGAAAAAAAAAATTTCCAAAAGCCATGGTGTCCTTGCTAAATGTTTAAAATCAAGTTTAAGAATGAATTTTTAATTACTAGAAATATATGATTTGATCATTTCAGAGAACATCATTACAAAGAAAATCATTACAGTTTTAATGGAAAGGCACAAAGTCCAATGGATTCACACTGTAGAATCTCCCAGAAACATCAGTTATGTGACTAAGTTATAGAACTGTCAGTTATATTCTATAGAATATGACTAATGTCAGCCAAACAAGGGACAACAATGAGCAGTCATCACTGGAATGACACTGGCTTCTTCCATCACTGCCACCTCCAGCATATTAGGGAGGTGATCCTAATTTTGAAAGAGACAATGAAGGTGCTGAGAATAAGGAAGGATACCTATGCTTTCTTTAAGGGGAGTTACCAAGGGAAAAAGTAGCCTCCAACAAGGTACAATGCCTTTTTACTTTGCCACAAATAAACCTTTACTTTGCCACAAATAAGCCTAATTGGATTAATGCTGAAAATTTTCCCAAATAAAATATCCACATGGTAACCCTTATAAAAGTATTCAGTATTACATATATAATACATATAAATGCACATTTTATTTATAGTTATGTATGACTTTTTGATGTTATGACAAATATTCAAGAAAACAAGCTAAAAGGAGGAAAGTTTTACTTGGACTGATGATTTAAAGGTTTTAGTACCTGGCAGACAGGCTCCAAGGCTTTGGGGCTGAGATGAGGCAGAACCTCATGGGGAAAGAGCTTGATGGAGCAGGGCTGCTCGATTTATGGCAAACAGAGAGGAATAATCCGAGGCCAAGGTCAAGCTCAAGAGTGTGCCCCTAGTGGCCTACTTCCTCCAATTAGGCCCCACCTTCCACAGTCTACCAAGTCCCAGCAGTCTATGCAAATTTTGAATCTATTAAAGGATAAAATGACTGTTTAGTATGATACGGTAGACTATTTGGTATAATATAATCATCTCTAGAAATGCCCTCAGGTATATACAGGTGGACTTTGTTAATTTACTGAGTGTCTCTCAATCTAATCAAGTTGAAAAAATTAAATATCACATGCATTGACAGAAAACAGAAGAAATTAAAACTGGTCAAGTGCAAATTTCATCTATAGTAACCACGAAACCTATAGGTTCAAGGTTGTCAGAATTTCATTCACAAGGGAGATTACCTATGAAATGTGATAGCACTGAAGATCTGTAATATTCCAGGACTATTCTGATGCAGCAAAAGCTGAAAAAAAACCCAACTACAAAATAAGAAAGATAGAGAAATCTAATAAACTTTGCTTTCTAATCTCTACTACCCAGTTTAATACAGAACCAGTGGAGACAGTAATAGAGAAGTATTTACAATGCTTAAAAGCAATCAGACCCTGAAGAATCTTCTTTGGCCTATCAATTACAATGGGAAAACCACTTCCAGAACAAAGATAAAACTTTATGACATCTGAATTTCTCAATTACAAAGATGCAACCCTCCAAAACATTCATGAATTTTATCAATGTACATTATTAACTGTGACACCAATGATTTACAGTGCTAATAGATTTATAAACAACAGGATCAGAGGAATAAATATTTTATCTCCTTTCCATTCATACTAAAAAAACAGCACCAATAATGCAATGCCTAAGCAAAACTATGAACCACAGGAAGACTAATTTCTTCACTGTCACCATCAAAATCTCTGCATATTCCTGCCTCTAGATCTGTGCTGGGTACCTCTGTCAGAAGTAGATATACTAAAACTGAACATAGAGGAACAAGAGGTTCTGCTCAATGGGCATTTCACACACCATCTACAAAGCTAGCCAACTATGTCCAGAATATGACTATATTTTATACAATATGTATGAGCATAAAGTTCTAAATAATTGTTATAAATCATATAGACATATATATGAATATATTCAGCAGTCTTTATAGACAATATTTTATTTTGAATTTTATAGTAGAGAAACGGGCACAAAACACAAACCAAGATCAAGATGGCAGGTTTGGTAATCTGGTATGGGTCAGACTCAACTTCCATAATGGCTCCTTGTTGCTTAACCCTCCATTGGAGCAAATGTCCTCACATGGCAAAGGGATGAACAGCAAGAAGATGCTCCCTCAACCCTGAGTATCTTTGTCACATCACTAATCTGGTTCATGAAAGCTCTACCCCTTTCGCTTAATTACCTCCCAAGGCCACAATGCTTCAGAAACACTGCTGCATTTCAGATTCAACTCCAATATGAACTTTGGTCATGACCATCACTCAAAACATACCAATTCCTGATTATTATCTTCTATTTTGCTTATCATCTTTTTCAAAACTATTTATTGTACCTGAAAAAAATGTAATTACTATAGCATTTTTTTTTTTAGCAACATCTACAAAGTAACTGCTTTGTAAAAGCTGTTTCTAGCCAGGTGTAGTGACACACACCTTTAGTCTTAGCACTCGGGAGGCAGAGGTAGACAGTTCTCTGTGAGTTCCAGGCCAGCCTGGTCTACAGAGTGAGTTCCAGGACAGCTGGGACTAACAGGAGACCCTGTCTCGAAAAAAAAAAACAAAAAAAAACATGAAAACCAACAACAACAAAAAGCTGTTTCTATTAATAGTTCTATGGCCTCTATCAAGACCGCCATCGCCACCTACTGAATACCACTAAAATGCCTGGAACTGAGAGTTCCCAAAATTAGGCAAATAGCGGGGCCAAGAATTATGTTCAAATTGCTCACTAAAAGCTTTTGCTTCTTTCACTGTACCATGGTACCATCTCTCCCATTAAGCACATACTCACATCATATCAGTGTGATATAAATAAGGCTTTCTTCATAGTTTTTATGTACAGATTAAATGAAATGGGTACACACTGAATCAAAATATTTCTTAATGTGTGCTTTATTATAAATAAGAATTTAATTCCTGATGGCATTTTTCTTATTACAAATACAATGTTTAAACAGATTTGCCTATATCAGAAATTGGGACAAGTGTCTCCCAGGGTAATTTATATGTTAATTAGAGTATGATAAAGACAAGTATTGTTACAGACAAGTATTTACATATTAATAAAATCTTGACTAACAAAGACACTGTGTGAACAAAAATAATTATTTTCCCTGACGCAATTTTAACTATGTTATAATTTACTTAAGGTTCACATGTTCTGCAATCATTAGTCAAGGTATGTAGAGTATAGAAGAAAATGAATAATGAAGGAAAAGCCTTATCTCTATGAAGAATAATTTGGTTGCAGTGAGTAATGCTGGATCTACTAACCACATCTTTTTAGGAGGAGACATCAGTTTAGAAACAGAAAAACAAAGGGGAAGAAAAAGTACCCCTCCCAAACATTTTTAACTTTAAATGAAAACAGAAACTTTATACTAAGTCATATTAAAGCTATGTGGCAATAGTTACATCAACTTGACAACAGTAATGCAATTAAGATTAATTGTTAAAATAATTCCTATTTCAGGACACATTTCACCAATGGCTCTCTGCTTAGTTTGGGTTCACACTGTGAGAAATGCATTGCAACAAAATTAGAATCTAACCTAAAAAAAAAAAAAAAAGAAAACAAGTGTTCTAAACTCAATCTTGAAGTGTTAAATAAAAGAGAAAATAAATTAATCATTACAACCTAATTAGTAACCACGGTTTCAGGTACCTAACAAATAGCAATACTCCTAAAAGTTTAATGCCAAAACTTTTACTTTGAAATAATCATCTTAATCAGAGAAATTACCCTAAAACCATTTCCCCTTTATTACAGTAAGATAAAAAAAAAATCCAGCCAGCATCTCGAGTGCCCACTATACCAAGAGATATACAAGTTCACCACCCTCCTGACAGACCAAGTTCAAGACCCACTGAGGAGAGCAAGTTGTTCCTTTTTTGACACAACCAGTAGATCTTGGATTCAGAAACTGCAAACAGTCTGTTTATAAAATATGCTTCTTTCTGCTGACCACTGCCTCAGGACCAGTCCCTACTCCAAACCCAGAACTCACAGTCACTGAAAGACAATCTGTACAAATGGGAATTGAATTAGAAGATAGCTAATCGAAGGAAAAAGAAATGCTTCTGTGTTTTCCTTGAGAATCAAAAACAGTAAAATTTACTATTCTGATCTTAAACACAGTTTTATTGTAACACTGGAGTTATGGTGAGACTATAATACCCTATTAAAAGTGCTTGTTTAAATTTAAGGGCACAAACAACAAGAACAAGCCTAGTCTACCTAAGTAAAATGAGATTTCATACTTCTTTGTTAGAAATTATACACACACACACACACACACACACACACACACACACACACACACAGTCCCACTCTGTAGCCCAGGTTAGCCTCCAACTCATGACAGGCACTTTTTCTGCTTCTGCCTACCAAGTGCCAGGATTACAGGCTTGAACCATCATGCCTTGCTACTGATTCATTTTCAACTAGGGAATTAACTAGGGACACCATCAGCACCTTGTGAATAAGTAAAATTATACTACTGTCAATAAACAACTTCATATTAATTATCTATTCAGACTAGCCCTTTTCTATCTGCTCAAATGTCCCAAAGAGAAAATCAAACTAAACTCTATTTTCAAAGCCTTGATTTAAACCTTATCACCTTGTCTCTTCTAAGGCTTTTTGGATTTTCCTCCTTTCTAACAGAAAATAATCTCTCCCATGTCTAAACCTATCTGCATTCTTCACATAAAACATAATCTTTTAGGAGCTGGCAAGATTGCCTAGCAGTTAAGAGCGCCGACTGCTCTTGCAGAGGACCTGGGTTCAATCCCCGGCACCCACATGGCCGCTGAGAACCATCTTTAACTCCAGTTCTAGAGGAATCCGACACCCTCTTCTGACCTCCGCAGCACTGCACAACACGACATGGGTGCACAAACCTACATGCAGACAGTACATTCATACACATAAAAAATAAATAAAATTAAAAAAAAATGTTTTAAAAACAATCTTTTAAAGACTGATGGTTGGTTGGTTGATTAATTAATTGACTGAGTGTATAGGTTGATAGGCTGATTGATTGAGTGTATAGGGTGTGCATCTACCATGATGCTCATGTGCAGGACAAGTGAAATGAGTTGATGTTCTCCTTTGGCCATGTAGGTGTCAGGATCGCACTCAGTCTTCAGGCTTGACCACTAGGGCCTTCACCCACTGAGCAACTTGGCCAACCCTATATTCTAATTTCTTTTTTGGTCTTTTTTGAAACAGGGTCTTCCAGCTTGCCTGGAACTCACTACATACATCAGGCTGGCCTTGAACTTACAGAAATCCCCCTGCCTCTGCCTCTGCCTCCTGAGTGCTAGGATTAAAGGCACATGCCACCATGCCCAGCATTCAAGAATTATTTTTAAAAATACTAATACAGAGAAGTTCCCTCCAGTTCGGAGGATCCAATTATCACTAGGCGATTAAGAGGAGGTTTTCCACAAGGAGTCAGGCAAAAGAGTGATGCAGCCTCTCATCTCACATTGGGATTCAACTTCATTCTTTTTACAGCACAAACAGAAACAAGCCCAAAGGTAGAAATCCACTCTATGTTTCACTTAATCATAATATTAATTTCACAAAACGTGAATCACGCATTTAGGGTGTTTCAGTAAGTGAAATAGGCAAATTACAAAAGAAAGCACTGCACTTCTACTTTACATAACATTCAGAATCCACAAAATGGACAGCAGTTGATCGAGCAAGAATGACTGAGGGTTAGCAAGGAATCAATCAAGGACACATAAAACTTTCAGAACACATAGAGGTCTGCAGGTCACAGGGAAGAAAAAGTCTACCAAATGGCATGCCCATCAATGTACTGCACTGCTTTGCAAGGTTGTTCTAAATGAAGGTACATAAAGGTGGTTTGTGTTGGTTCAGATTGTGGTTTGAGGCAGGTTCTCATATATCCCAGACTTGCCTTAAAGCTGCTATGTACGCTGGGCGTGTTGGCGTACGCTGGGCGTGGTGGCACACGCCTTTAATCCTAGCACTAGGGAGGCAGAGGCAGGCGGATTTCTGTGAGTTCAAAGCCAGCCTGGTCTACAGAGCAAGCTCCAGGCCAGCTGGGACTAAAGAGAGACCCTGTCTCGAAAATACCAAAAAAAACCCCCAAAAAACAAAACAAAAAAACAAACAAAAACAACCCAGCAGCAGCATAATATGGTCTAGAAGCTGGATATGGTGGTAGACATCTGTCATTCCATCATTTAAGCTAAGACTGTGAATTAGAGGCTAGCCTAGGCTACAGAGCAAGACCCTATCTGAAAAANGTTACAGGCAGAAGCCACCACACCCAGCTCTGAAAGGTTTTTTGTTGTTGTGGTTGTTGTTGTGGTTGTTGTTTTAACATAATACTTTTATTGATGTCGTGTGTATTTCAGACATCAGTTTTCAGTTCAATTTAGACATAGTCCCCTTTCCCTTCCTCCCACCCCATCCCAATTCATGCATTCTGCCATACATGTCCAGGATCACTCTACAAGTTTTTATGCTTCAAGAAAGTAGGAGTTTCTGGATACCGAGACTAGCATATAGTGACATAAGCTTTGGTTGGAACACATGAGGGCCATGGGGTGAATCCACTCGCCACCGGACAAACACATGAAACTGCACCCACACAAACCAAGCCACATTCTATCTCCTACTCAACAATTACCCACTCATTTCCTGTGCTCACTAAGGGCAATGAAAGCCACTACAACCACGCCTGGAGTTTCAAGACTCCAGCAGATTTCTGTCACCCTCCTTCTTCTACTTCCTCTGTCACCATCCTGCTACTTCCCTACTCACACTGGCTTCTAAGAGGAAGAACTTTCTCCGCGCTTTATCAAAGTGTCATGTATTGGTATTACATAGCTGTTTATCAGCTAACAGATGTAAAACTGCATTACAAGTATTTTAAAAATATTTTGTAAAAAAAATTATTTTTTCTCTTCCTGTAAGCAGCCTAAGGTGACCTGAGAAATGGTTCACTATTCTCTTGATCCAAAAAACCCTACAAAATCATGCAAATCAAGGGGTTCGAATCTTTGTGTTCACTTTAAGAACATCCATTAAACTGCCCAGGCCATCAAGGGTATACATATCCAAAAAAGCCACCCAGTATCTGAAAGATGTCACTTTTTTTTCCCTTTAAAACAATATATTTAATTTGGTCCAAATGCTAAAATATTATTATTTAAATGTGAACACAATAAAAAATTTAGTGATATATTATACATGTTTCTCCGTTCTAAGTTCTTTGTTTTGTTCCCTTTAATTTTATATTATTCCAAAATATGCATATATATACTCCACACATAAATCAAAATTACAAAGTCTGAAAATAAACTATAGGTAAATTCCAAAACACATTTAGAGATTCACTTTTTTTTCTTTTTTTGGTCTTTTTGAGACAGGGTCTCCCTGTAGCCTCTGTAGACCAGGCTGGCCTTGAACTCACAAAGATTTGCCTGCCTCTGCCAGAGATTCACATTTTTAACAGTAAAGTTGCATGCAGGTAAAAAGATGTGTAACTTTACATTCTTTTTTTTTTTTAGAATATGAATACCTATCTTTCATCCATATATGGTCATTACAATGTGTGACTACAAGTGGTAGGACAATTCTAGAGCCCATTAAGAGATTCACATTGGAATAGCGAATAGCACAGTTGCTCTCAGATACAATGAAATATAATAATAAATTGGCTCAGTTTGCCTGCCAACTGGGGATTTGGTGTTAGCATCCACAAATGAGGGAACCCATTCGCCTTTTTTGGGGGGGTGGGGGGGACTGTGTTACTTCACTTAGCATAATGGCTTTGAGTTTCATCCATTTACCAGCAAAGCTCAAAAGACGTCACTTTATTTTTTTATTTTTTTTAATAGACATTGCCTGTATTTTTTATTTTTATTTTTTTATGTGTAGGAATGTACTGTCTGCATGTAGGTTTGTGCACCCGTGTCATGCAAAGCTGCGGAGGTCAGAAGAGGGTGTTGGATTCCCCTGGAACTGGAGTTCTCCTGGAATTGGAGTTTCAGACGGTTCTCGGCTGCCATGTGGGTGCTGGGGATGGAACCCGGGTGCTCTGTAAGAGCAGTCGGCGCTCTTAACCGCTAGGCCATCTCTCCAGCCCCCAAGACATCACTTTAAAGAAGCAGTGTGTGCCATTCCAGCAGTACAATAGTGGAGTTGGTAGGTGTGCAACGGCCAAACAGGGGGACTGGACACAAGGTCGGTGGCCCAAAAAGCATGCTGAATTTTTGCTGTACATGCTTAAAAATGCAGAGAGTAATGCTGAACTTAAGGGTTTAGATGTAGACTCTCTAGTCACTGAGCATATCCAGGTGAACAAATCACCCAAGATGCGCTGCAGAACTTACAGAGCTCATGGTCAGATTAACCCATACAGGAGCTCCCCACGCCATATTGAAATGATCCTCACTGAAAAGGAACAAATTGTTCCTAAGCCCGAAGAGGAGGTTGCACAGAAGAAAAGATATCCCAGAAGAAACAAAAACTTAGGGCAAGGGAATAAATTGAGCATAAAATAAATGCACATAAAAGGAAAAAAAGTATTATTTTTATTTTATGTGTATGAGTGCATTGCTTACATGTATTTAAGTGCACTCATGTCATATAATACCTACAGAGGCCAAAAGAGGACGTCAGATCCCCCTGGAACTGGAATTAGGGATGGTTGTTAGTTACCATGTGGGTGCTGAGAATTGAAACCAGGTCTTTTGAGAAAGCAACCAGTGCTCCTAACCACTGAACCATCTCTCCAGCCCCAGTTTCTAATTTTTATTAGTGTTCCAAGTGTCCCTAACTTCATTTCTTCAACATGCCCTGCAATTTCTCTGAATGATTCTGTACTGCATAGATCTTTAACAATGCATGTGTCACAGTATATCAGAGATAAGTACTCAATGATGATTTCATATTTTGATAAATGTTCTGTACTTATAGGAGAATAGAAATCTGGATTAACAGAACACAGGAATTCTCTATTTCCCTTCCAACTTTTCTAGAAAAAGAAAATTATTCCAATAAGAAGTCTAAAATAGTAAGTGTAGAAAGTGTCTAAGTATGGAGAACCAAACTTTAGTACAGACTCTGTATTAATAACGGCTAACAGCCAATGGTTGACACCCTATAGCACTTTCTTGACGCCAGGTACTGCTCCAAGTGCATTATTTATATGCACGTTAATCATTCTTGAGCTCATTCTCATGTTACAAGCAAGAAGTGGGAAGTGCAGCTGAGAAGATAAACCCAGATCATGAATGTAGGCAAGTGGAGAGCCAGCACTCTCACCCCATGCTACATTATTTTAGACATTACAGACAACTAAGCTATCCAATATCCAAATTATTCTGTTCACCAGATTACAGTTATCATTTTGAAAAGATTTTACATGCAGAAGAGAGGCTAAGGTAAAGAAATTTAGTCATTCTAAAATGTGCTATCAAGTACCAAATATTACCCCCCCAAAAAAAAACACCTCTTTTGTATACAGACTATCTCTATTAAATAAATGAGGATGCTAACGAAGATGGTAAGGAAAGTCACCTTTGGACTTTCAGACAGCTAAACTGAATATAAAATGTAAATATTTCATAACAGTGACTAAGAGTAGGTAGCTAATAAAATGATGTATCACCTATGACAAAGAAAATCTAATTTCAAAGCTTTACCACATTTGATCACATTTCATCAATGTCAAATACACCTGATGATTTAAGAGTAATAATATAAAACACAAAACAGCACATAACAGTTTCCCAGCCATGAGAACCATAAAATTTGATCAAAATTGGCTCATCAGGAGCTGGAGAGATAGGATCCAAAATATACAAAACACAGCAAACAAACCAACAAGAAGGCAAATCAGTCAACTCTGGGCTCATCAATGAGCAAATCTGAAGCCTACCAGGTATGAATCTGGCGTTCCACACACAGGGAAAAACCCTCTCTTCCCAGCATTTGGCCAGATCAGAATAAGAACCCATGTTAAATAGACGCCAACAGCTAGACTCTCTAAAAGCAAAAGTTCCTCCCTGAGCTGGGACCCCCAAGGCAAGTGTCAGAGTGCTATTCTGAGTCCTAATATAGAGAATAACTCACTTAGAAAACTGAATCAGAGCTAGGCATGGTGGCACACGCCTTTAATCCTAGTACTTGGGAGGCAGCAGCAGGTGGATCTTTGTGAATTCAAGGCCAGCCTGGTCTACAGAGAGAGTTCCAGGACAGCTGGAGCTACAGGGAGACCCTGTCTCGAAGAAGACAAAAAAAAAAAAAAGAAAACTGAATCAGAATCATGAAGTATTTTAAGCCATAGACTAGAATGAGATTCACAAGGCTCATGGGAGGGCCCAGAAGTACAAGTGCTTAAAGGTGCTATAGAGTAGAAAGTGCACCAGTGGAAGGCGGAAATTATGATACCCACTGTCTAACTATGAACAATAACTCTGGTTGCCACACAAAGATCAATACAGGAAGACTAATAGCACAAAGTTTTACTCTGACCACTTTGTTCCATACTGCTCTTCTCTCCCTCCCTTCCTCCCAAAGTAACTGCAAATGCAGAGATCATCTGTTTCTTATGTTTTGGTTATGTAATAGGTGCTCTAAGAATGTTTACAGTCCTTCTTGTTCTGTTTAAAAGAGTCTATAGGCCGGGCGTGGTGGCGCACGCCTTCAATCCTAGCACTTGGGAGGCAGAGGCAGGCGGATCTTTGTGAGTTCAAGGCCAGCCTGGTCTACAGAGAGAGTTCCAGGACAGCTGGGGCTACAGGGAGACCCTGTCTCGAAAAGACCAAAATAAATAAATAAATAAATAAATAAGGCTATAGATAGATGTCCTTCTTGTTCTGTTTAAAAGAGGCTATAGATAGATGTCCTTCTTGTTCTGTTAAAAGAGGCTATAGATAGATGTCCTTGTTGAGAATGGAAGAAGCTCCAGGTGGGTGGCTGTTCTACCTAAGCTCCAGGTGAGTGTGCTACCTAAGCTCCAGGTGGGTGTTCTACCTAAGCTCCAGGTGGGTGGCTGTTCTACCTAAGCTCCAGGTGGGTGTTCTACCTAAGCTCCAGGTGGGTGTGTTACCTAAGCTCCAGGTGGGTGGCTGTTCTACCTAAGCTCCAGGTGAGTGTGCTACCTAAGCTCCAGGTGGGTGTTCTACCTAAGCTCCAGGTGGGTGTTCTACCTAAGCTCCAGGTGCTCCAGGGTTCTAAAGGATCAGTTTTTGTTCTAACCCATTGATAAGGCCTTGATTTTCTTATTCTTAATTGAATTACTCATTCATTATAGGTGGTCATTTTCATTTCTGTCTTTTCCACTTTGTTTGTTTGTTTGAGACAGGGTCTTCTATAGCCCTGGCTGTCCTATGGAGACTAAGTTGGCCTTGAACTCACAGAGATATGCCTGCTTCTGCCTCCTGAGTGCTGCGATTAAAGGCATGTGCAACCATGTCTGACCCTTTTCTTTTCTTGTTAATATCTATCTTAAAAAGAACCAACTTTTGGATTCATTGACGATATGATTGTTTACTTAAGGGATGCTAAAAACACCAGAAAACTCCTAGAAATGATTAATAGCTTCAGCAAAGTGGCAGGATACAAAATTAACCTAAAACAATCAATGACCTTTCTTTACAACAAGCAACTGGAGAAAGAATTCAAGGAGACCTTCCCACTCACAATAGCCTCAAAAACAATAAAATACCTAGGAACAAAGACACCAAAGACACCAAAGATCTCTACAACAAAAATTTTAAACCCTTAAAGAAAGAAATTGAAGAAGACATCAGAAGATGGAAAAACTTCCCATGCTCATGGATTGGGAAAATTAACATTGTAAAAATGTCCATTCTACCGGAACTCTTGTATAGATTTAACGCAATCCCAATCAAAATTCCCAAGAGTTTCCTCACAGGCTTGGAAAAGAAAAAGTCCATAAATTCATTTGGAAAAACAAAAGACCCCGAATAGCCAAAACAATCCTGACTGAAAAGAGCTACACAGGGGGGATCTCTATACCAGACTTCAAACTATACTACAGGGCTATAGTCATAAAAACAGTCTGGTACTGGCACATAAACAGACCTGTTGAACAATGGAACAAAACCGAAGATACAAACCTGAGCACAGACAATTTCAGCCATCTCATATTTGACAAGGAGGCCAAGAAGACACAATGGAGAAAAGGCAGCATTCAGAAAGTGGCGTTGGCAAAACTGGATCAACACGTGTAGAAGAATGAAATTAAACCCCTACCTCTTAGCCTGTACCAAAGTCAACTCCAGATGGATCAAAGACCTCAACGTGAAACCCCAAACTCTGAAGGCAATAGAAGAAAAAGTGGGCATGAGACTACAAGACAAAGGCATAGGAAAAGACTTCCTAAATCAGACAGCAGCTGCACAAGAATTAAGGTCGACAATTGACAAATGGGACCTCATCAAACTCAAAAGCTTCTGTACATCAAAAGAAACAATCAAGGAAGTGAAGAGAAATCCCACAGAGTGGGAGGAAACCTTCACTGCAGATACATCTGACAAAGCATTGATTTCCAGAATATATAAACTACTCAAAAAACAAAGAAAAAAGAAAACAAATGACCCACTCAATAGATGGAGCAAAGAACTGAACAGAGACTTCACAAGCGAGGAATTAGAGATGTCTGAGAAACACCTCAAGAACTGCTCAACATCACTAATCATTAAGGAAATGCAAATGAAAACCACTTTAAGATATCATCTTACTCCAATAAGACTGGCTAGGATCAAGAAAACAAATGATACCAAGTGCTGGAGAGGTTGTGGGGAAAGGGGAACACTCATCCACTGCTGGTGGGAATGTAAACTCGTACAGCCACTATGGAAAGCAGTGTGGAGAACCCTTGGAAGACTTGGAATGAACTTGCCACCCGACCCAGCCATACCACTCCTGGGCATGTACCCTCAAGACTTACGCCACCACAGAGATACATGCACGGCCATGTTTATTGCAGCTCTCTTCACAATAGCAAGGAGCTGGAACCAACCTAAATGCCCCTCAACTGACGAGTGGATAGAGAAAATGTGGTACATCTACACAATGGAGTTCTATGCAGCAGTAAAGAAAGACGACATCACGAGCTTTGCAGGAAAATGGCTGGAGCTAGAGGACATCATGCTGAGTGAAGTAACACAGTCCCAGAAAAACAAACGATGAATGGTATCCCTCATCTGTGGATGCTAGTGCCAATTACCTAGTTGTAAGTATTTCTTGTGCATGGCCCCTTGAGCTTTTGTCCAAAGCAGTTGGGAGTGATGCATATTGGAAACAACAACAACAACAACAGAAAGGACTGCATCAAAGAACTGACTGAAACAGTGAACTTCTGCTCAAAACAGTCAACTTCCACATGGAGAATATTGAGAAAGACTGAGAAAGAGATGAAAAGCATGTTTGGCAGAATGCATGAGCTTTGGTGGGGTGGGGGCATAGGGTGGGGAACACGGGTCTAGATTTGATTAAAAAATATATAAATAAATAAATAAATATCAAGTTACACAATCATCAAAAACAATAATAAATACATTCAAACCCAAAGAGAGATTACCTTACAGTAATCCCTATTCAATCTAACTTATTTTAGAATAGAATTATTATACTAATGTTCTTGTAAAGTACACAATTATAAAATACACGATTACCATGTAGATCTGAAATTATCTGAAAAGAAAAATAGCATCACAAGATTTTATTTCTCTTTACTTTTATTAGAAAAAGATTTAATTTTAGTGCAAAAATAAATAAGGAATTTCTCACACATCCTTACAGCTATAATCATAACAGTAAACGAATATGAATTCAGATGCTTAGTGCTGGGCCTACAGGCCAGCACTGTCACGTGGCCATAATAAATAAGTCTTCTTAAAAGAAACACATGGATATATTCGGAGTGCACATCTTTTTTTAACTTTTTTTAATTTTTTTTTATTTTCATATGTGTATGAATGTATTGTCTGCATGTAGGTCGGTGCACCCGTGTCGTGCAATGCTGCGAAGGTCAGAAGAGGGTGTCGGATTCCCCTGGAACTGGAGTTAAAGACGGTTTTCAGCTGACATGTGGGTGCTGGGGATCAAACTTGGGTCCTCTGCAAGAGCAGTCAGAGCTCTTAACCACTAGGCTATCTCTCCAGCCCCCTGAGTGCACATCTTAAAGATGGATAGGCCATTAGCCCCAGGTTCGGAGACACAAGACATTACATATACCTATACACACTACAGCATACTACTAAATTTAAGTCTCAGATTTTTGCAACAGAGTAAAGACCACAATTACTGGGGTAACAGATGTAAGTATGGATCAAATATGTAACAGCTGCTCTGGGTATGTGGATCAGCAGCATTAACACCCAAACCTAAAGCTGTGACATAGGAGAGGCAGCAAAGGAGCAGGAAGCCAGATGACCCCATTTCACAAACATCACTTAACACTGAGTTCCCAGGAGCTAGAGTTAGTAACACTGCAATCATAACTATCATGGTCTCTGACAGTAACTTACAGTCTGTAAGCAGATTGCACATACATCAAATCATCTGTTACTGGAAAAAAATTAATATGAGAAAACAACACAGAGACTATCAACCCACTAAAAAATGAGTAAACTCAAAATCAGAAAAGAAGATTGGTACAATCAATCATCACTTCACTGAATGTAAAGCTTTCACAAATGGATGTCCTGTTACTTTTTGGCCTTCTGCCTTGATGCAGTAACTGACCTAGGCAAGGTGTGTTCTGTGTGCCTCTCCATTGTCTGCTGTCACTCAACCTGGGGCTAATGGTCTATCCATCTTCATGCTGTGCACTGAGGCAAATCTATCCTTGTGTCTTTTTTCAGAAGAGTTATTCTGGCCATGTGACAGTGCTGCCCTATAACACCAGCACTCAGGAGCCTTAGAAGCAGAAAGTCACTCAAGTCAGGAGCCATCTTGGCCTGCATGGTAAATTCCAGGCCAGCTAGAGCTCCTTAGGGAGAATCTGTCTCAAAAACAAAAACAAAACAAAACAAAAACTAGTTTGGCCTCTAAGAGATCTTGTGAAGCAATACTGCGACAGACTTAATGTCTGTACTGGCATCAAGTCTAGGTCTCGTGCTACAGCCTATAAATCAAATAGCTTTGATGTGACATAGCATTAGTCTGACTAATAGTTTTTTGAGTTCCCCTTTGTGTTTCTGATTTCAATCAAAGAGGAAGGCTATGGAGCAATGGAGGATGCCAACCTTGCTGGGTCCTGAATAGTATAAGAACTTCATTTCAATTTCTGAAAGATACAACTAATTCAATTAGACACTTATTAACCTAAAAAAACTGTTCTTAGCCAGAAAACAATTTTAAGTTAAAGTGATCCTATACTGGTAAATACATTTTTACTCATTTAAAAACAGAGTTTGAAATTTAAGATGTTCACAATTAACAAAAAAAAATTATATGTAATTAATAATTATTATAATATATAAAATTTATAAATTATACATATAATAAAATAGAGTGACATACCAAGCTTCAGGCAACAGGACAGCATATTCATGTGGTGAAGTAGTTTCAGGGAAGTTGGAGAGGATTGCAAGGCGGTGAGGAAGTAGGTCAGAGCCGTGGTAAGTCAGCAGAATTTCTAGGGCTTCTACATTACTTTCCTGTATGAAAGTGTCTGCAATGAACCTCATGAATAAAATACTGATTTTTATGAGAACACTCAAACGGTGAAAGCTAAATTTCGGGAGCAATTCTCAAAAACATACTCTCCTTTTCGCTGGCCTGCAACATGTTTCTCAATCTACTACAAAATTGTTTATTTTTTAAAACTCTAAACAATGGATATCTTTAAGTATAACTCCATTTTCTCTACACTTTTAATATTACAACAAAACAGTACAATGGTATGTGCATGCAATAACATTAACTACACAACTCAAAGATTTAATGTTATTATCTATAATTATTCTGGTTGCAAAAAAGCAATTACCCGAGCATAAGTTCTTGCTGAAAGAACAATATTCTGGCTTCTGAACTTCTTAAAGAATTCAGCGTCATATCTCTGTTCAGATGCATGAGGCACCCCTAGGATTTCCTGAGGGGAAACAGTGATTTAATGAATAGGCTTTCTAAATATGAGTGAAAAGAAAATATTAAAAACCTTTACAACTGTGCCTGCCTAAATAAATAAGGCCTGAATTAGTTTATTTCAGCAATCAACCACTAAGTTAAGTACTTTTTAGTTTTTTTTAACTTCCCTTTATTTTCAAAGTGGGTATATTTATAAGTATTATTAATTTTCAAATTCATAAGTAAATAAAACAGTGAAAATTAAATTGATTATATTAAAAGAGCCAAAACCCACCTAATAACAACAGATCACCAATAGTTATGCACAGCTGGTGCACTATGTAAAAGACGATCACCACAGGAGAAACAGAACATGATTTTACTACTGCTAGAGTAAGTGATGTTAAATGCTTGAATTAAAATCTAGCAGGAAATGAATCATCTTTCAAATATTTTACTTATTATTTTTATTTTATGTATCTTCCCTGCATGTATACAAGTGTACCCATGTTATGCAATGCCTACGGAGGTCAGAAGAGAGCATTGGATTCCCTGAAACTGGAGTTACAAGTGGTTTTCAGCCACCAGGCGAGTGCTGGGAACCAAACCTGGGTGCTGGAAACAACCAAGCCAGCACACATTCTTAATCACTGTTTCCCCTCAGGAAATCCTATGGGTGCCTGATCTTTGCTCTGTTGCAAACCAAGTCAGTGCTCTTAACTGCTCAGCCATCTCTCTAGCCCATACTTTATCTTTTTTTTTTTTTTTTTTTTCTTTCCCTGTAGCCCCAGCTGTCCTGGAACTCAATATATAGACCAGGCTGGCCCTGAACTCAGAGATCCACCTGCCTCTGCCTCCTGAGTGCTGGGATTAAAGGTGTGTGCCACCCCACCTGGCTCCCAACTTTATCTTTTAAAAAAAAGTACATGAAAGGCTCTGGAGAACTCTGAACATGAAATAAACTTTAAATGATATTAGGGAATTACTATTAATTTTGTTGCAACTAATGTCATTCTTATTTTAAAGTCCTTACCAGTTAGAAATAGACACATTTATGACGAAAATGGTTAAGAGTTCTGGGTTTTGCATTAAAATACTTAAAAGTCAGTTGTGACCAAAGAGACATAAGACCCAACACAAAGTTGAAAATGCTAATGGTTATGAATGGGTAGCTCGGGGTTCCTCAGACCACCCTCTACACTTCTATGAAAGTTCCAATTTTTTTGTTATGAAAGGCTAAAAAACCCTGACAGACTTAAGTCCACAATATTCAGATGAGTACACAGAACTGCTCCTAGATAGTAGTACACTAAGCTTTTCTTTCCTAGTCTCAGCTACAAATCTCACGATACTTTGATTTTCTCCTCCAACACCCTATTCCCCGGCCACCCTGCTCAGCAGAAAACATTTTTTTTCAGCTGATACTATTTTTTTCTTTTATTTCTTTATTTTAAGGGATTCTACAATAGCACAGTTGTTTTCAGATAACATTGACATTACTCAGTTTGCCATTCAGTTAGTTAGGTAACTGGTGCATTTTTCTTTTTTTTTTTTGAGGTAAGCCAAATTATTAATCATATGCAATGAATGTAACATTCATGTAAAACCAATTTGCAAGTATCTAAGGTCCAAATTTTGAACAACCCAAGGTTCCCATAGTCCAGTTGGAGATGCTTGTATGCACAGGCATGTTGATCAATTAGGAGTCCAGTCTATATTGCTGTAGTCTCACGATTCACCCCAATCTCTCCGCAGCCCTTACATTCTACCATGCCTCCTCTTCTACATGTTGTTCCCTAGGCTTTGGGGAAGGGGCACAAGTGGGTGAGAAGCAAAACAGTTTATTTTCTCTGGAGATGTCATTTTGGACTCTAGTCTGTTCTGGTTGTTCCCCTTCATGGGTTGACAGTTTATCCAGTGACACCTTTTTAATCCTGCTAACAAAGCACAAGCAAGTGGGTGTACAGGCATTTAAGCAGTACTAATTATTATGGCAAGCAGAGCTGTGAGCATAGAGACAGATGCTTGGATGGTATGCTAATCCACAAACTGTGGTTTCTCTATAAAGGGTGACAAGTTCATTTTGTGGCTTATAACATCTCCTAACCACTAGAGGACATAAGCTTGTGGCATCTGCTGTGAGTTATTCCTCCAAAGAGAGAGCTAATAGCCAATTAGATTTGGGATATATATACACACATGGCTGCCACTGTTGCACAGTATCTCCAGGCAGTTGAGGTGTAGCTGATACTGATGGAGGAGTCTTGCTTGTCTCAAGGAGACCAATATTTTGCTGTATTGCTTTAGCGGCCTTTAGTAACACTCTCTGGCATTTCAGAGGCCAGTTGTACATTAGCAAGTGACGTCTCAAAACATTTTTTCATGCTCACACCAGGTCTTCGACAACAGGGACTTACTGCCTTTCTCTTTGCATATATCCCACTTATAGGCAAAAGGCCTTTATAATTTTTTGGGGGGGGGCTTAAATCCCCTAGCCAACATCTCCTAGGCAGAATAATTCATTGCTGATATCAGAGCTTTCCTAGACTAATATATTTTGCTTAATTACACAGCTTATAAAGACTTTACTATTGAATTTCACTCTAAATAGAGAAGTATCCTTTCACAGTTCCTATGCCTATCAGTCACTTTAAAAAGGGTAGTTATACCTGTTTTATACGAAATTACCACTATAACAGTTGGCTCTAATTTACAGTTAGGGAATGACTTCAGTACCATCATGTTTTTCTTTTTCCTATAAAGGGGAGAGGAAGGTTTCTCAGCATCCAGAAGGTAAACTTCCTTAGGGCCCATTATAAACAGTTAACCCCAACAGAATTCAGAGAGATGCTCAGTGTCTGTGACACACAAATGATCTCTATATTTTTCTGAGTTATTCTATTAGTAAGGGATCTCTAAAGAAACAGAAGCAACAGGACGAAATATATAGCTATATACAATTTATTGATCTGCTCATGAGACAGAGCTCAAGTAGTCCAACAGTAGCCGCGTCGAACTGGAGAGGCTGAGAATCCAGGGAACTGCTCAGTCCGTAAGGCTGGATGTCTCAGTAGTCCCAATCTGGTGCTGAAGGCCCGATGGATTCCAGGAGATCTGCCGGTCTCAGTACATGCTGGGATCCGAAGGGCTGATCACAGCAGCAAGACAAACTCACCAGTGACAGAGAGGCAAGCCGCAGGAAAAAAGGGACCAGCTCCATCTGCCACGGCCTTTAATACTGCCTGCCAGCAGAAGGTAACACCCATATTTGGGGTGTGTGCTGGATAGCTTTAGTGTCAACTTGACACACCTGGGTTGAGGGAGCATCAATTGGGGAATTGGCTCCATTGGACTGGCCTGTGGCCACATCTGTGGAGTATTGTCTTGATTGTTGAGCAATGTGGGAGGGCCCAGGCCACTATGGGTGGTGCCACCCTAGGCAGGTTGGTGTGTACTGTATAAGAGGTCAGGCTGGGCATGGGCCAGGAGAGCAAGCCAGTGAACAGCATTCCTCCATGGCCTATGCTTCAGCTCCTGCCTCCAGGTTCCTGCCCTGAGTTCCTACCTTGGGCTCCCTAAGTGATGAACTGTGACCCAAGAGATGTAAGCTGAATAAACCCTTTCCTCCCCAAGTTGGTGTTAGTCAGAGTGTTTTGTCACAGCAATGGAACACAAACCAGAACAGGGTGGGCCATCCAGGTTGAGGTAGTCCAATCCGAAGATCCTTTTTCTCTTATTTGTTCCTTAGTCCAGTCAAGTTGACACCCAGGATTAACCATCACAGTTATACAATATCACACTGTAACACTTTCTTTTACTTGTAGGACAATTTAAAGGAATTAAGTTTAAATTTACTTCCCAAATAAGTAGCATACAGTCAATGAGAAACATTTTGGATAAATTTAATGAAAACTTATGCCTTGGCTACTGTTTATGGGTATGTGGAATTCAACTTAGGCATCTATAGATCAAAACATAAAAATTTAAAAAACAAAAAGAGGGAGGTGGGAGGTGGTGGTGTAGTATCCCTTCTGGGATACAAATGGAAAACTCTATGTTCCAAACCTTTTGATAAATTTTCAATTTTGATATCTTGAAAGTAACAATGGGAGGAGATTTGTATGTCCCCACAGGAAAAAACACCAATCTAAATACCTGAAAATGTACAACTTTTGTCTGTGCAGGATGGACTGGGAAATGCCAGCAGAGAGGCTGACCCATCTGAATATTAAAGAAAGAGAAACCTCAGCTGATACTATTAGATGGGAAGTCCCTCCACCTACAACCCACCAAAACTTCAAGTCTGCCTGCACCAATGGGAGTCTCCCTTCCTCCCACTAAGAAACCTATTTCTAGCCGGGCATGGTAGCACACACCTTTAATCCTAGCACTTGGGAGGCAGAGACAGGCAGATCTTTGTGAGTTCAAGGCCAACCTGGTCTACAGAGTGAGTTCCAGCTAGGGATACAGGGAGACCCTATCTCAAAAAGACCAAAAAAGAAAAAAGAAAACTATTTCTGTACATTCAAAGTCTCGATCCTCCACCCATGCTCTGCACTCCATTTCAAACCCACCCTCCCACCCCCTTTTTATCAGTATTTTTTTGAGACAGGGCCTTCCTGAAGCCCTGACTGGCCTGGAACCTACTATGTAGACCAGGCTGGCCTTGAACTCAGAGATCCGCCTGCCTCTGCACCACCACACCTTGCTCAACAGCACTTATATAAACATGGAAGTATGCCACTTTTCTTCTCAAGAAATTTCTCCTCATCCCTCTATCAGCTGACTGAAATGGTGAATCTGGAGGGGTGGGAGGGCTGGGAGAGGGACAGGGGTCTATATTCAATTAATGTATATTTAATTTATGTGAGTTTAACAAGTATCCAATTTTGTCTAAACTCTATCTACAAATTATATGGTATTTTAAGACTTAGAAAAAGTAAAAATGTCTATATTAAACAACATTGGTTAAAAGGTTTTAATAAAAACAGTAATACATTTAAGTTAATTGGAAATATAAATTGTTGTCCACATTTGTTTTACTTAAAATTTGTATATGCCCCTAGACCTTTATCTGGCACTCTGATTATCTATATAGACTTCGAATCAGAGTGATCTGCTTATGAGTTCTTGCTTCCCATTCATTTGGATAAGCTGCTTACCTTCTCTAATCCTCAATTCTATATCTATACAATGAAGATAGCAATAACAGCCTCAAAGACTGCTAGAAAATAATCTGGACTAACCCACAGCCAATATCCTAAATGGGGAAACAACAGAAGCATTCCTGTTAAAGGTAGGAACTCAGCAAGGCTGCCCCCTGTCACCACTCCTTTTCAATATAGTGCTGGGAACCCTTGCTAGGGCAATAAGGCAAGAAAAAGGAAATTAAAGGAGTTCTAATTGGAAAAGAGGAAGTCAAGCTATCCCTTTTTGCTGATGATATGATTGTCTACCTAAGGGATGCTAAGAACTCCACCAGAAAACTCCTAGAAACCATTAAGAGCTTTGGTAAACTGGCAGGATATAAAATAAATCTAGAAAAATCAGTAGCCTTTCTTTACACCAACAACAAGCAACTGAAGAAGGACTACAAGGAGACCTTCCCACTCACAATAGCCTCAAAAACAATAAAATACCTAGGAACAAACCTAACCAAAGACACCAAGGATCTCTACAACAAAAATTTTAAACCCCTGAAAAAGGAAATTGAGGAAGACATCAGAAGATGGACAAACCTCCCATGCTCATGGATTGGGAAAATAAATATAGTAAAAATGTCCATCCTACCCAAACTAGTGTACAGATTTAATGCAATCCCAATCAAAATCCCCAAGAGTTTCTTCACAGGCTTGGAAAAAAAAATCCTCAATTTCATTTGGAAAAACAAAAGACCCCGAATAGCCAAAGCAATCCTGAGTGAAAAGAGCAATACAGGGGGGATCGCTATACCAGACATCAAACTATACTACAGGGCTATAGTCATAAAAACAGCTTGGTACTGGCACAAAAACAGACCAGTTGACCAATGGAATAAAACTGAAGATCCAAACCTGAGCTCATACAATTTCAGCCACCTCATATTTGACAAGGGGGCCAAGAATACACAATGGAGGAAAGACAGCATCTTCAGCAAGTGGTGTTGGCAAAACTGGATCACCACTTGTAGAAGAATGAAATTAAACCCCTACCTCTCACCTTGTACAAAGGTCAACTCCAGATGGACCAAAGACCTCAATGTGAAACCCCAAACTCTGGAGGTGATAGAAGAGAAGCTTGGCAGCAGACTACAAGACATAGGTGTAGGAAAAGACTTCCTAAATCAGACAGCAGCTGCACAAGAAATAAGATCGACAATTGACAAATGGGACCTCATTAAACTCAAAAGCTTCTGTACATCAAAGGAAGCAATAAAGGAAGTGAGGAGAAGACCCACAGAGTGGGAGGAAACCTTCACAGCAGATACATCTGACAAAGCATTAATTTCCAGAGTATACAAGCTACTCAAAAAACAAAGAAGAAAGAAAACAAATGAATCACTCAAAAGATGGAGCAAAGATCTGAATAGAGACTTCACAGAGGAGGAATTAGAGATGGC